>HG993127.1:36470779-36930779 GCA_905231855.2 Eristalis tenax | reverse complement strand
CACGTATCTGTGGCTTTTCAGAGTAATGTAACCCTAAATGGAGCACAATTTGAAGGCAGATAACGTATTGAATAAAACACAACATAACAATAATAAGTATGGGAAACTTTTATGGGCATCATTTGAAAGATGTAGAAAACATAGGTATTGCATGGGATTCCACGGAGAGTCCGATAACGACGGCTGTTACCCTGTGACCCATCTCATTGCGGCTTGACACAGTGAATGTTTGAATTTCAACCGGCTGAAATCTTCGGCCGGGACGATTAAACTTACAAACTATCCTTTTCAAACTCTCCATTTTCATTTAATTTATTTTTATTTTCCTTATCTTAGGTTTAATATACGATAGAGAGATATCAGTGGAAACTGAAAAAAGCTAAGCAGTTAGTGTTTGGGATTCTTAACTTGTCCAAGACACTGATTCAATTTTAAACATATTTACAAACGTATGGATGTCCAGTACAAACTAAAATATCCAATTTATTAAAAATAACTTTTGTATTTATCCGGTCTATAACTTCGTGCGGTTTGCTAAGAGATGGCGTAACTTGTATTATTCCATTGGAACATGCGTTGGAAAGCCACTGTCATTGTACGTCATTTCAGTATATGTCATTCAATTGAAGCGTAAACAACAATCTTTTTTTTTTTCACTCAAATATGTCAAACTTTGTGCCTGAAAAAGTGTTTTTTTCATTGCTGCCGAAAGCCATCGTATTTTGCTGGAAGTTTTGGTGCCAAAAGTGGCTTCCCGAGTGCTGATTTTGGGTTGGCCAACAAGCTAAATCAACGGCAAAGCCGAATATCCATGGCGCGAAGGTAACACTCTGTATTTGGTGGGATCAGAAGGGTGTGCTGTATTATGAGCTGCTAAAACGGGGTGACATTCGTCATCACTTTCGATTACGTCCTCTGTTGCGTTGTCCCATTGTATCGGAATCAAAGACTCTTCGGGCCGAAGCTGTCGTGTCCTTCTGCTCTACATCACCTAGCCATCTTGGTTGGACCCAAAGATGCTTACCTAGGGGCTTGCCGCTGTACAGGTCATGATTGAATCTTCTCCTCCAGACGCCATCAATGCAAATAGGGCCAACGTTCGCACTCAGAACTTTTCTCTCAAAACGAACTTCTTCATCTGTTTTCAATAGCGTCCATGTCTCTGCGACATAGAGCAGGACAGGGATGATCAGTGTGTTAAATTGGAAATCAGATCGAGAGACTCTGTAACTGGCTCTGTTACTCAATTGCCTCCTGGGCGCGAAGAAACAGCGATTGGCAAGAGTAATTCTGCGCTTGATCTTGATACTCGCGTTATTGTCCCTGTTTACTGCAGAGCAGAGGAAGACGAAGTCCTTGACTACATCAAAGTTTCTGCTGCTGCCCATTGTGACGCTCTATCCGAGACAGCGATGTTGTGTGGCTTTCCATTATGACAGCATGTACTTTGTCTTGCCCTGATTCACTGCCAGACCCATCATAGCCGCTTTCGCTTCAATGCCAGCAAATGCCTCATTCACGGCTCGCTGTGTTCGTCCAATCACGTCAATGTCGTCCGGGAATTTCAGCAATTTTACTGACTTCTGGAAGATCGTGCCTCTAGTGTGGGCCTGTGAGTCCAGCACGATCGTCTCCAGAATGATGTTAAGGAAGTCACACACCGTGTCGCCTTGTCCAAACCTTTTTCGACGTGGAAGGTCTCGGTGAGTTGGTTATCGACCTTGATGAACCAGCGAGGGTTCTCCATCGTTATCCTACACAATCTGACGAGTTTGGCAGGAATGTCAAAACTAGACTTGGCGCTGTATAGCTCGTCGCTATGCACGCTGTCATATGCGGCCTTGGAGTCGACGAATAGGTGGTGGGTGTCGATCTGCACCTCTTGGGTCTTTTCCAGGATCTGCCGTAGTGTGAAGATTCGGTCGATGGTGGACTTTCTCGGCCGGAAACCGCACTGATAAGGACCTATCAGATCATTGACGAATGGTGTCAGACGTTCACACAAAACGGCTTGTACGTGATGTTAAGGAGTTGTCGCAGTCATAGGGATCTCCTTTCTTGAGGACCGGACAAACGACGCTGAGACTCCACTCGTCGGGCATGCTTTCCTCCGACCATAGCCTACAGATGAGCTGGTGCATGCTCCCAACCAGATCATCTAAAGCTGCTTTAAATGGTTCCGCGGACAGTCCGTGAGCTCCAGCTGCGACTTCAGTCTAGATATCTTGACCTCGTCTAGGTGGGGGGGACGGAAGTCTTGTTTATCCTCGCCAAAATTAAGTGGAACCTTCGGAATAAATTTGCGGAAGGTGTGTCGTCATCTCCGTTTAACAGTCTGCAGAAGTGATTTTTCCAATTTCGCAGCATCGACTGATACTCTACTTCTACTCTCGTCCCTGCAGGCTTCGGTCCGAGGTCTATAGCCTTCGGATAACTGTTTTACCTTCGGACCACCCTCCTGTCGTGACAACACAAACTCGACCGCGCGCTCATTCTTTATTTTTCCTTCTGAGAAGCCTGTTCTCTTCCATTCTCTTCTGTTCGTAGAGTTCACGATCAGCTCTCGTATATCGATGCAGCGTTGCCTTTTAGGCCTATGCGTGTCTAGTATCGACTAAAAAGCGTTATTTTAGAGTGATTGTATCGAACAAACCCCATTGCTTTGACAATTCTATTTCACGAGAAATCTAATTAATTTTAAATGTTTATGAGTGCGGTCGTTGCCAGCTGGGAGTGGGTACTTCTTCTTCTTTGACGAGAGGAATGCAGTGTTGGAGGAGGGAGAGGAAGAATAATGCAATCCGTTTCGAACAGTTGTTTGTATGATTCTACCCACTGTTGGTTGGGAAACTACACGCAATGCTCCTGACAGTGAAAAACGTGCTGAGGAACTTGCCAATAAAAATGTATCAGTTCGTTAGTTGTTAGTAAATCTTACCAACCAGCTCACACTGATGGACGTTTATTTCAAAAATATGAAAAGCGACTCTCAATGGAATCGGCAGCCCACTACTCGTTTCCGGTTCACAGTGGATATCACTATGGACCAACATGGTCTAAGTGGGCTGATGAATTTAATAGAAGTCTCTCTCCCCTCGCAATACCCTACCAACCAACAACTGGGATGCTAGGCCGGTTTCTTAAGCAAAGTGATCCAGGTGTACCCCCCATCAGCATCTCGAGCTGTGAGCGCCGACTTCGGCCTTAAGGAACAGGGCTAGGATTCGAAATTCGAAGAATCCCTTAAGAGAGAGTGTCCCTTTTAAGAGATGAGGTTCGAATAGGTTCGAGAATGAAGGCCAGAGATAACCCGTCAACCGAAGTTGTTGCCAATAGGTTGGTTAGCTATTGAAGATGCGCGCGCCATGATACAGGGTCTCTCAACCGTTTTTCTCTTCACGTGGAGGCGAGTGAACAAATTCGAAACCAAAGTGCAGGCGTTTGAGTCTCTACATCTGGCTGTCTGGGGCAAGCACTTCCAGGCGGGTGATCAGTGGCTAGCTCTCTCCATTTGTTCACACCAAGTTGTCTGAGGTTCTTCCCCATTTGTGTATGGCACTTTAAAGGCGCCACTTAAGACACTTAAGACGAGAAAGACCCGAGCTGTCGCCTAGTTGTCGAAGTGGGCCCCCACATGGCGTTCCTACCTTAGTTCTAACTTCTTTAGTGTTCCTAAACCGCTTCAATCGCAGTACAGGCGAAACGATTGCCAAGGTTAATGAGAAAATGACTAAGAACGTAGGACCTTTATGTTGCCGAACAAAAATCGATCCGCCGGTTACCAACGAGGACACACGTCACCCACAATCGAAGCAAACATAACCAAAGATCGCAGGCAGAACTATTCTCACGAGCATCTCTTGAAATGTCTGTTCCCTGTTGGACATGGTCTTCCAAAAGGGACGGTTGAGCGGCAGATGTCGACCCGCATTTTTGGGGTCTTGTTAGGATCTGCCGCAGTAATCTTACATCTTACCAAATTGGACACCCTATTAAGCAGCATTTTTTCATCGTTTGCCTAGAGGCGTCTCTCTCTTCCTAAATCCCTGGCCATATACCCCACATCATGTCCCCCTCTTTAGACTGATGTATATCATTCATTCATTTGTCAAAGTGCACGACGTTCCCTCTCAATGTGTCCCCATTTGCGTGTACAACCCCCCATATTTCCAAATCTCCGATAGCTCGTGGGCGAAATCATGCCCTGTGTTAAGTAAGCTCATCTCCGGAAATCAATCTCCAGCCATAAGTTATCATCATGTAATAAATCAATTCGATCATCTTTGTGACTACAGACAGACTCGTATCGTCAATGATAAATCTCTTCACTTGCTCGCCCCCGTTTCGGGGAACTGAACCCGATTCTGTGACAAGAAGTTAAATAACTACGAAATGTGAGCATTGTCACGAGTGCCCTTCGATGAGTCGGTCGGTCCTCCCCCCGAATGAAAGCTGTTTATGCTCTTGATACTTAACGCATAATTAATTAAATCGGAGAGTAACTACCCGCTGGGGGTGTATGCCCGGGTGTATGTGAGTGCTTCTCAAGTGGTTTGCTTGTGATGGCCGTTGAGGCTTTTGTTTTCACCCCTTTCAACGTTTTCGTTTTGTGCCGTGAATGTGGCTGTGATCCGCTGGAAAGGCATTGTGTGCAAATTGTTTTCGTTTTGTATTCCGGGGGTATTTATGAGATTGCTTTTTCGAAACAGTTTCGACGCTTTATGGAGTGACACTCGTTCGTTTAAGCTTTAATGAGTCTGCCTTTGTTACGTTTAATGCGCACATTATTTGCATGTTCACGCCATGTTCAACTAATCAAAAATGTTATGACACCTCCGTTTGAAGGACCCAAGCCTTACACACATTACTGAAGAACACGCGATTGGGGCGCTTGCTTATTTCTCTGGGCTTCTTCGCAGGCTTCAATAATTGGTCAGTTAATAGATTGTTTTGCACTCCAATAGTTAGCGGCGATAAGAGTCATCGTGTCGGATATTTTGACTTCCGCACGTCCGCTGGGTGGAATAGGTCTTAGTGCGGTCTTGTGGTAAGCGCCTTCGATTTCATTCGTTGTTGTCCGCATTGTCCCTGGTCGTTGGAGTCGAGGACTGTCCGGACTTGGCCGTTGGTATTCATTTACGGTCCATGACCGCCATCTGATTCGATAGACTCGACTTCGTTTGATAAGGTTGAGGTCGCTGTATAGCCCGTAAGGTCCGTCGTTCCCTGCCATTGACCAGGATTAAAGAGGTCAGGGTTATGCAGTCTGCACGTCCGCCTAATATCATTGATGAACACCTCGACCTTCTGCGGAACACCGTACACACTGGCTCCGAAGTGAATGACAGACAACTCTGGCTCTGGCACACTGGCTGCGAATTCTGAAAGACAACTCTACGTGGGCACACCGGAGTAGTTGGGCCAACGTTTCCAACACAATATTGTGGATTTTGTTGATAATTTCTTCCATAACAACGTCATTTTGGCGTCATGGGCGCTCGATGAACGACCGCATCGTGAATCATTCCACAGAGTCTCACCAATATTTCCTATGTCCGCCTTCAGTCCATTACTGAAAGACTTGCTTCCATTTTGGCTTAATCTCACAAACCAACGATCGCTGCAAGAGACTAAGTGTCCACAGAAGGACCAAAGATGTATACGAAATCATCTATGCAAGTCCATAGTGCATCACAGTCACTGACTTCGGCGCCATCCAACCATCGAACCAGTCTTGCAGCTGAAACATTTGACAGCTGTGTCTCGGGACAAAACAAAAGTTGCAATTGTCCGAAATCGCTACTTTAAGGGTTTATCATGCTTAGGAGTGGTTAGAGCCGTGAACATTATTTTAGTCGTACCGGCTCGGAATCGAAGCTAGGCAACGAATTCCAGCTGCGTAGGGGTCGAGGCACAAACCCGCAACGCAACGGCCTCCAAGTTGCCAATGAACTAGGTGCGAGGTATTGGCAATGTATGGGAAAAGCAGGTGAGCTGTGCCAGGAGTAAACAGAGTCCCGCGGTTTGCGCGAGATGATGCGCATTCTCTTCTGTGCGTAGTCTCTGCCAAACGAGCCCGGCCAATAAGATTGGTCTTACTATTTAGGCTTAGATCTAGTGGGTCACTTTCGCCTGCAGTACGAACTTACGTTTGCGAGCGTAGAAAGCGTTGTGCGCACTTTTGGTTCGTTCTTCGACGTTAGTTGTAGAACTATGTTTTCTGTCGCCTTGATTTGAGGTCAACAGCGCAAAGACAGGTACATTGGGTCTTCTGGTGAAGACCACGGGTTCTGTTTTGTTACAGTTAATGCTGTTAATTCACTCACGATGTTTAAGTATTTGCCCGATACAAGTAATACAATGCCATCAGCATATGCCAATACTTTGCGACCTGACTTATTGGGAGTGTGTCGGAACCCACTCTCTTCTCTGGAACCTAGCTGTAAATAAACTGCTACTAATACTGGAAGGGACGGGCTGTAAAACGATTGCATACGCGGATGATGTTGTCATTGCCATCTAGGGAAAGTCCCCTAAGTACTGAAAGAGCTCATGCAACATGGTGCCGCTTTACTCAGCAACGGTCTGAGCACAAATGCAAGCAAAACCCTTATAGTCCTCTTTACTAGAAAATACAAAATATCTCACATTGACCCTCGCAGCCCAAATGGCAACAGAATACAATTCTCAAATGAGGCCAAATAGCATGGCCATATATTGGACAGTAGATTAAACTGGAAGCTTAGTTCAGCTGAAAGACCAAGAAAGGCAATCACGGCCCTATGCATGAGCAAGAAAGCTATAGTATGCCCAAAGTGGGGTATTCAACCTTGTATGAGCTATCCACACCTCAGTGCCCAGAGGAAGGTACAAAGGCCTGCATCTGTATAAGTGGATCCCTGAGAGCTACTCCTACTGATGCACAGGCAACCATACTGAACCTTACTCCCTTAGACATGTTCGGCAAGCAAATTGCAACTAATCCCCAGAGAAAAACTGATTCCGCAAAGAGACTTATGGTACAGCGACAATATACCCTTTGGTAGTGCCTTACGCATCTACAGAGATGGATCTGAAACGGAAGATGAAGTAGGGAGTGGCGTATTCTCTGAACATCTTCTCTACTTCGTCCAACCAATCATCGCAGTGTCGTCCAGTCGGAAGTAATGAAAGTAATCTGTACAAACTCTAAAGTAGTCATTAGTTGTTTTTGGTAGGATCTGCCGCAGTAATCTTACATCGTACCAAATTGGACACTCCATTAAGCAGTATTTTTTCATCGTTTGCCTAAAGGCGTCTCTCTCTTCCTAAATCCCTTGCCATATACTCTGCCACAGTTTCATTCGCATTTCAGACCTTATCTCCCTGAAGCTCCCCGATCTCTGTTGCGTATTCCAGGCAGAAGCCATTGCGATCAAGGAGGCGCTGTAGTGGCTCAAGAACAACGTGAAAACCAAGAGAGATATCACCATCTGTTCGGACAGTCAGACCGTTTAATTCGAATACATCCCTTAATTGCAGGCTGTCTCTTAACGAGATGGCTGAGCATTTTAACATGCACCTCATGTGGGTGTCGGGCCACTGTGACACACCGGGCAATTGCAACGCCTACGAACGTGTGTGGCACATCCTCCACCCAAACAACCGAAGGTGTCCCACCTTACAGCTCACCATCTACTAAAAATGCACACAATCAACATCACATGGCTAGAAGTGGTACCTTCTTGTCTTAAATCAAAGGAAATATGGCCATGGCTTAATGTCAAACAATCACTCAATCTGCTTAGGCTCAGGACGCTCACCGGCGTCATAACAGGGCCCTGCACAATTGGCACCCATGTCCGTAGGTTGGGGGTCCCCTCTTAAGCCTTCTGTAGAAGCTGCATGGATGAAGAGGAGGTTGAAGCCACAGATCACCTACCCTGCTCGTGTAGCGCGCTGGCAGGTCGTAGATGCTTACTCCTAGGGGCTCACCACTCCGACAACCTCAATGAGCTAAAAAGTGTCAGTTAGCTAGCTCGCTTTGTCACAAGCACCAACTGGTTTTGATTGTTAGGGGAAATCAATCCGCGTGGTATCACAAGGGGCCTACTTTGCCGGAAGTGTGACTGCCTTCTGCAGCCGGCCTCTATAACCTAACCTCGCCTGTGCTGAGTGCCAGGACATAGAGACATTCAGGGAAACTGTAAAGCTGGCAACCTCGCAAAAACCGCCACCTCACTGGAACCTCCTGTGACATAGGTACTCCTCTGGCCACCGCCAAGTTACAGCGCAATATTCAATACAGGGATCACATGCCAAATCTCCAAACAATTCTGGCCTCGTCTCGATCCAAAGAAGTCTGACAGTTTGATCTCCTTAAAAACTCCTTAAAAAGATCTATCAAGTGGGAATAATCACCAGACACTGCCTAATAGGTCCACATGCAAACAGACTCTATCTTTTCTCGGACGCTTTCTGCAGTAGCTGCCTAGATGAAGAAGAGGAGGGAAGTGCTAAAACGCCTTCTCTGTCGCCACGACCAGGAAGGCAATAATGGGCTCCTACTTCTTAGATAGTCTAAGTGACCTCAGTTACCTCTCCAAACCCAATTCACCTGTTTGTAAGCCCCCGTGGCGGTATAACGGGCCTACTTTGGCCTAAGTTCATCCGATAGCCACCTAATCTCTTTATCTTGCTAAATACTCCTTCAATGTCCAGGAAAGTGTCTACTGTGACTCCCTCCATTGTTAACTCGTGCGGAGCAGTCTCGGTGGACCCAACTTTTTGCAACGCCTGTTCAGAGGCGGAGAGGAGATCTCTAGGAGTCAACAATTACCTCTAGTGTTTTGAGAATAAAAGAGGTTATAGTCCTTGGCTGCCACAGGACTGGATTGGCCGCCTATGGGATGAAGACAGCCCCGTGATATGCCCCTTGATACGCCAAGTTGTAGGGACTACATTGTCCTTTATTTATGACTCATCGGTCGGTCACTTGACATTGTCATGGGCTACTCGACCGATGGTTAAAAGAAGTCGGGCATTTAGGACTCATCGGTCAGTCACTTGACATTATCATGGGCTACTCGTCGAGATAATGTTCAAACGATCTGTGCAGAGCTGTTTCCGCACCAATCTCTCGAGTGGACTCTTTGATTGAATCAGTGCAGTCGGCGAATTTTGACCTTGCGGACTACAGTTGCTTACAAATTCTGTTGGCTAGCCTTCCTCGCATACAGAGCGACAATTATTAAACATTATCCTTCACTATCGACTAAAAGTTGTTTCTGGTGTGTGTCTTGTGTCTGGTCTTGTGTCTCACTGAGCACAGGTTGTTACTCCAGAGCCGTGGTATGTTGCTGCATCCGTGACCATGCAATGGACCCTCGACATACCTGTCCCAAGTAAAGAACAAACATCCTAATCATAAAAATTCCACTAGTGTTAAGCTGTGTCCTCACTGCGTCCAAGTGAACAACAGAAGTGGGCTCAACGCACCTATGCCTAGACAGCAGTCTAGCAGTCAATTTACTTACTACACCAGCCACACATTCATTTTCGGACACCCGACGATCTTTGAGTTGACACAGACTTGAGTACCAGCCGTTCCCATTAACATTACACGCCAGGGGACTCTTTACTCGGCACACAGCCATTGCTGTGTCACACAACCAGTACGTGAAGCCGAACTCACAGTTGAACTCCACATAAAGCAACACACTTGTCTCGACTCACTCCAAAGCTCTCTCCAAAGTCCATCCTAAGCTCAAACCCGAATCGAAGTTCACCACGAACACCACACAATAGATGGCGTCACACGCAACTCGCATTTTCTTCTCCTCTCGTTTTGTTTAAACTCGTTTTAATTAATTAATGTCACCGTTCACACACAATCGTGCGCACAGGCGATGGAAACGTTGAGTTTATTCCCATGTGTTTGCATGTGTCTCTCCAATCTCTGTCGCGATCAGCCTGTCAGAATGTGAGAAGCGATGTGTTCACATTTCCCCCAGGAGAGGTTTAATTCTTTTTAATGTCAAGTTCATCGCACAGAAGCGCGTCCATCAGTCGTGGTGTTTTTTGTGGGTTTTATTTTTATTATTTACAAACTGTCAACGGCACTTCGACTTACACACACGAGAGGGAATTTATGGGCCGCGCGAAATGACACTGGCATCCATCCTAGAACGATAACAGTTCATAGCAGTGAGCTCGTAAATTCATATAAGCCCCCGCATTATCCCCGAACTGCTGATGTGATTCCCTATGTAAATTTGGATTAAAGTTTGTGTAAGCATTTCTGCTTTATTTATAATTCGTGTGTTGATAACGAGCGACGGAGATGTTTGTAAACGTTATGGCGTTTTTTGCGTGTTTTTATCGTGTGTGTAATTCTTGCAAATTGGACTGAGCATTCCCGGAAGGCTTGAATTGTCAATAACAAGGTGCTACAGCTCGGTTTAGGAAGCATCCCACTTCCACCCCTCAATTCTTGGAATGTTCCGAGGTTCGTTGGTGTGTGTGTGTTTTCGTTGGTTCATTGAATCCCATTCACAGGCGGCTGGCCTTGGATCTTAGGACTGGTACAGTGAAAGTTCCGATTAGGGAGACCTTCCTTAGGCGGACAATTTCTCGCGACCGTGGGTCTTGAATTGATGTTCCATACATTCCCAGGGGCGGACAGCTCACCTAGCCGGGCAGAAGTGCTGCTACTTGGAAGCGACTGCCTATGGAAGCTTTCACTTTAGAAACCTATAGATAGACCATATTCTGGAACAGCGGAAGACCAGGAGCCCGTGAAACTTGGTTCGGTCTCAGCCTGATCGTTGCAGATTGCCCAGCTAGTGGGACCGTCGTGGTGGCTTTGGCTAATACCTAATGTCGCGGGAAGTAATGGAGACTATACCAGGACGTCCTAGAGTTGTAACGACTAATGAGGGTAGCATGTGCGACTCCAAGACGTGAATGGCATGCGATTCATATCATTGTGGTGTCACTGTCAGAACCTAACCCAGCTCCCATCCCCGAACTGGAGATGGGCCGATAAATATCAAGCGCAGACGATTTTATCAGCGATCAATGGTAGTGATGGCTGAGGGTATCAAGTACGTTGCGTTGCTTCCTTTGATAGTTTCAAGTCTCCAGGTACCGATGGCATTTACCCAGTTCTACTGCCGATTTTGAAAAGAATTCTTACCGCCAGCCTTCATACCCAAAATCGGTAAGGGAGACTACTCACTCGCCAGGCGCTTCCGACCAATTAGTCTATCTTCCTTTTTGCTGAAAAGCATGGAAAGGCTGGTTGAGATTCACGCGTTTTGCATTTTCATCGATAAAGAGTGCACTTTTGACGGCATGTGACGGAGTGAATCGGCCAGAGTACATGATGTTGTTGAATCATTTTTGTTGGAATGTGGACTGTGGCCAATATGCAAGGCGGTGTTCTGTCTCCTCTGCTATGGTGCATGCTGGTTAACTCTCTGCTTGATACTGTCCATGGCTCTAACATCTACGCCCAGGCCTTTGCGGATGATGTAGCCGTGCTGCCGGTTGCTGTCGGTGCTGTCGATTCGTGCCTAGTGGATGTGTAATGAAAAGGGCAGGCAGCTCTAGACTTGACGACGACTGGTGCATCAGCAATGGGTTCTTAGTTAACCCTCGGTGCTGTCGATTAGTGCCCAGTGGATGTGTAATGAAAAGGGCAGGCAGCTCTAGACTTGACGACGACTGGTGCATCAGCAATGGGTTCTTAGTTAACCCTCGGTGCTGTCGATTAGTGCCCAGTGGATGTGTAATGAAAAGGGCAGGCAGCTCTAGACTTGACGACGACTGGTGCATTAGCAATGGGTTCTTAGTTAACCCTCTTAGAACAGTAGTTGTTGTCTTCACAAGGAGAAGGAAATTGACTGATCTGACTCAACTGAAACTCAACGGCGTCACCGTCCTTTACTCCGATGAAGCCAATTGTCTGGGTGTTACTCTAGATAGAAAACTTCTCTGGAAAAAAACACACTGGGTTGAAAATCGTCAAGGCGCTGTCACTTTTCTGGCAGCGTAAGGGGATTCGTAGTAAGTCTTGGGGTCTATCATCAAATCCATCTGGATATATACGGACACTCTCCACCCTCCCGGACTAACCTTTCACACCGCATTTAGATATGCCGTCTGACGCACGGACATCAGTGCTTCATTTGCGCAGCACATAAAATGTCGACTTTCCCTACACTCAGGACTGGCTTTGGCCAGAATCTGAGCCAGGAAAGGAATGTAGTCGAATCTTTACGGGTGGCTCCAAAATCAAAGAGAGATCTGGCGCTGGGGCCTTCGTGGAGGGGGACAACATTAGACTGCACACCTCATTAGGCAAATTTGCATCGGTTTTCCAAGCGGAAGGCTATGCGATCCTAATGGCCACGAACGAATATTGTGAAGAACAGGTGGAAGGGGAAACTTAGTGACAGCCAAGCTGTACTTAAGGCCTTGCTCAATCATTCAACCAGTTCCAGGATAATTCAGCAATGCAAGTCCTTTCTGAATTTGATCGGCATGTCTCGGGTCATCATGGGATCGCTGGAAATGACATCGCCGACGAACTTGCAAGACAAAGATCGGAGGAAAAATGCTCAGGACCTGAACCTGTGCTGGGTCTACCTGCGTCCTCAGTTAGCGCTTCCATCGATGGTTGGGCCTCCCGAGAACACAATCGGACGCGGCATGACTATCCAGGATGCAGACAGACCAAGCATGCTCCCAAAATGTCTGTACAAAATCCGCGGCATTATTGTTTTCCCTTGGGAAAAAAGACTGCAGACGACTTACAGGCAGGCGACTTACAGGCTTGGCCTAAGCGATGAAACCCTCTGTGACGCTTGTCGAGAAGACGACGACACTGCAGAGCACTTTCTCTGTCACTGTCCGCTAAACCCTCTGCGACGCTTTTGGAGAAGACGACGACACTGCAGAGCACTTCTTCTGTTACTGTCACAAAATTTGCGCGGATCAGGTGGCAGGTCTTTGTTGCTAAAGTGGTGAGAGCTGATGATGTAGGCTCCTCAGACCAAGAAACTGCAGCAAAAGTAGGTTGCTTGCTGCCTTGCAGTACAATTGACTAGTTCTTGAGTGTGAGTGCTCGAGGGTAGTGTTTGAAACCTTCGACAAAAAAAAAGCTATCAGAACCTGGTGTTGTGACCCATAGAGCAGCAGAGGACTTAGATCGACCTCAAACTCCATCAAAAAATGTCCACATTTGAAGTCAATTAATTCTTGAGATTAATTCCTAGCGTACTGAACCCCAGAGGTGAATGGACCTCGTGGTATAAGACTGATGGGAGGAGATCAAAAAAGTTCAAACACCACCTGGCGAAAACAAGATACATATGGGCTTCCACTTCCCCTCACCTGAACTCAATGCATTCACTGATCAGTCGTTCGCTCAACTAACTGCTTTTATAGGAAGAGACGGAGTTTTAAAAGTGACCAGACAACTCCTCGGCATGGCGGTTTCCTTTCCCTCTATGTTGCTGTGACCTGGAATCCTGAGGAGAGTGATGCTGCACCCACTACTGGCCTGTTTGAGTTCTACCTTGCACTGTTGCACCAATTCAGAGGAACTGATTAGTAACTGTCGCTGCAGATAGCTGTGGCTCTACCACAAGGGCTTAGAAGCCTACACGCTTCTCTTACGGCTAGCACTTCAGTCTGGAAGGTACTCGAGTGTTCTGGGAGGCGGTATGAATTAGAGATGTTGAAATCCCCGTCGAAATGACCGCTGAGCTTACACCGTGGTCTAGCTTAGAGCCCCCTGTGTACCCATGAACTTGCTTTGCGTGACAGCATATGCGTCGCTTAAATAATAATCTAGTCGCCTAAGTATGCCTAGAACATCCTGAATTTAAGAACTCCCCGAAGTTCATGAAGTCTATTCTCGGCCTGCCAGAGTGCTCCCTTTTCTGTTCAACACCATCCCCTTGATCAAGACTACAACCACACATCCGCGTGTGCTAACAACAGAAAAGGACTTCTGGATGATCGAGGCTCTATTGTTGATCGGCCAGTTTCGCACGATCTCCTCCGGAAGGTAACTCGCGTTTGCTGTCCAATTTGGCGACCTAGTCAATTAGTCCTTAATTAAACAATGTCGCAAACAAAAAACAAACTAAATTACACAAAGTTTTGTTAGCCTTTAATAGACTAAAATTATTTTTTTTTTGGTCTGAATAATGAAAACCAAATGGGTTGAGTTATGGTGATTGTGCTGGAGACTTCAAAAGGCATCTCTTATTCGGCATATGGCAGCACACATGCGTTAGACCTTAAAAAGTAAAAAAGGCAAACCAAAACACTTAAGAAGGCATGTAAATGCTTATTTCGTGACACAGTGAAACCTCTCCATAGCGGACAGCCGGCCGACCATAATTTGTGTCCGTTATGAAGGGGTGTCCATTCGGACGGAGTTGCGAATACCTTCATGCCGAGACCTTTGAAAAATTGTCCGTTAAGAGAGGCGTCTCTTAAAGAGGGGTGTCCGTAAAACACTTAAAAAGGCATTTATTAAAAGACACGAAAAAACAAGTAAATTCGCATATAGTTACACAGTGAAAGCTCTGTATAGCGGACAGCCGGCGGACCATAATTTGTTGAATACCTCCATGCCGAGACCTTGAAGAATTGTCCGTAAAGAGAGCCGTCCCTTAAAGAGGGGTGTCCGTAAAGAGAAGTTTCACTGCACTACCTTCCGATTAACCAATACAAAGAGTCAAAGTTGCCAAAGTCCTATCCCTGCTTATGAATTACACCAATTGTCTGAATGAAAATGTCTCCGCAGCTGAAAGTCCTAGCCTTTCCTAAATTGAGGGTATTCGCCTCGAATTCTAAGCACTTCATTCCACGAGCACCCTTAAGACTGAACTGAAATTCATTTGGAAATAAATTTCTGCTCCGCTTGGCAGCATTTGTTTGGTTTTTTCGGCATGTAAACGGCCTGGGTAGGTACAAAAGTCGGCTCCTACTACCCTGGTGTGCATCTGGTGAGGATGGGCAAGTTCAGTTCAGATGGATCCTTTTTAATTACGTGGGCTACCGAACTATGGACACATTCAAGGCATCCAGACTTTGACTTTCAGTTCGGACACTCCACATCTTCTTGTCGGGCGCCTCATTCTATGTTCTCTCTGTTTCAGTAGCGAGCTACGTCCAATCAAACAAAAAATCTTCAGAAATTAATTTTCCTTGTAATAAATGTCGCTCCTGGGCCTTGCTTTACTGCCGATAGGTACTTTGGTCCTGCGACAAATAAAGAAACAAAAACCAGTTTGAAGTCAAACGCAGATCCACGCCTCAGAACAGGTTATCGCGTCGGTTTTTCTGAAATCCCTTCTCAGGCACACATGAGAGTGTTTCCTTCACACTCTCATCGCATGGCAGGCCCTTCATGCCCATTAACACGCAGAGGACGAGTACCAATGCACGCATAAATTAGCTCCCGCATCAATACAAATGTTGCGCGTCACTCACCACGCGTCCTAGGAACGATATAATCACTCGGCAATGCATCAGCATAAGCGCACTAATCTGAAAACAAACACCAGCACAACTCGCCACGCCACACATTCGTATTCTTCAAGGTTCCCGTCTGTCGTCGTCCCAATTCCAATTCTAATCATTTTCTCTGCATTTCATAAATCATCCCCAACACGTACACTCTCGCACACCGTGACAAGCTTGGAAATATCTGCTGCTCCCGCCATCTCTGCCATCGACACTGTCTCTCTCCCTCTCTTTCTGTAGCAACATCGTGTGGATTTTGTTCGAAGGTAGTTGCGTTGTGATACCAAACGCAACCGTTGACGATCACCTTCACCGTCGAGTTCATTTGCTTCCCGCCGGCCGTCAAACGCCACACACGACAACGCCACAACGCCAGCGCTGTTCCAGGCCATACACGTTCGATCGCACGCCGTCCAATGGTGGATTTCCAGAGCATCGCAAACCGCAGCTCGGTGCGCAAACCACAAGCCGTGAGGTTGATTTATCAGTTGTTCAAACACTTGTTGTCAGTACGACAGCAGATTCGTGACCGTTAGCATTCGCTCGTTCAGAGAATGTCCGCAGGCAGTTTAGTTTTGTGATAAAATCCTCCCTCAAGCATCACGCCGACGCCCACTGGTCGACGATCAATGAGAGGCGAATTTGACAAGAAACAGTGCGCCCGTACGTGAGTGTGAGCTACAAATTCGATTTGAACATCTCGGCATCCCCGGAAATCGCTGGTTGATTGTGAATTTCGTTCTTTAACGTTGGACTGATTTATTTAGTTGTGTTTTGTGTGTTTTTTGCTTTTCTTTAAATCGTCGGGTCGTTGTCATCGGCGATACACAAAACCACGGCGAGTCTAATTTTGGATACCCCACCGAGGATTTGCTGCTTGAACTAACACCGATTTGATGAGAGATCGCAGAAACAAGATGCCGCGTGGTGGAACTACAACTGCGTAAGTAGAGACTCTAGTCATGTACATTGTGGTGTGCCTTTGGACCACCGCGGGGATCGGCGACGAACAATCTGAAACTCCTCGGCCTGTGTGTGTCGCCAATTGTTGTGCAAAGAAAAGGAAAACAACAAGAATTCTTAGCCATCAATTGAAACACGACAGACACAGACGAGCGACTGATGAGGGGGACACTCGCCTCGCATCACGTCTCCCTTCTAAATGACGGGCAATCATTATTGAATGAAAGAAGCCGAGGAAATGCCTGCTTTGATACGCCATTCTCCTTCTCAGTTGGAACAATCACTTCTCGGCGCATTTGCGACCCCTGCGTGGCTGTGTGCAGATGTCCAGCGATCCAGAGCAGCGAGCACCAGAGAGGTCATCGCAACCGCTGTGCTATGTGCTGATGTGCCTTAAAACTGTATGCAGGCTAATTGAATTTTTCCTCCAATTTGTGCGTTTATCTACACAACTTAAAGACACTCGCTCATAATTCGAGAGATGAACACGCTTGTAGGACGACGACGGGCATACACACACACACTGGCACATGCTCACGAGGGGAGACATTTGAATTTGGATTTTTTTCTGCATATTTTTATTGAAATTATGAGATGTAGGAGATGTAGGAGATGTAGGAGATGCAGGCACTGGATCATGCATACCAATGAAGGAAGTGCTTAATTTAATCAGTGTCTGTTTTGCTATCTTCTCTGGTGAATATTTTATCACTCCGTCTCCGGCCCTGGGCACTGGGATACGCATTAAATCTGGAGTTTAAAGCAAAGACAAACTCCTTTGCTGCGTCAGGTAACGCAGACAATGGCTGTGTTTTGTGCCATCTCGGAGATTGAGTTGCATAACTCTTGCAAATAAACATGGGCGACGAGATGACAAAATTGCCTGCCGCTCTGTAATTGGGATGGAAATTATAAATGTTTACATTTCTTGAGGCTTGAAAATATTTCTTGAGTTGGCTGGCAGTGGAGCAACGGAGGGGACTCACATTTCTGCGGGACGCATTGATACGGGTGGTGGTTGCCTGGCCGCATGCGAGTTTACTTTAAGAGTTAACTATTGGGCATTTTCGTGGGTCCGGGCCGGATTAAAATTTGAGAGGCTTACAGCAAATGGATGCGGTGGGGCAGAAGCGGAGTGGCAATTAAAATGGTATTACTTCTGATATGAGGCGTGTTTAATGACGTGTTTAACGTGCCTTTAAGGGAATGTTTGTTTATTTTAGTGGGAAAGTGTGAAATATGAGTGCTGCGCGGATTTCAGAATAGCCATGATTTTTTCAAGCATTTGGGACAGGATGTCTGCCTCGGCTACCATTGCGTCCGTTTTCGGTGTACACTCATGCATGCTCAAAGGCATTTGCCGAGAGGCGGCAAATCACTTGGAGACCAACATCCAGGGTCTTTGTTAGGTGATTTCTGATTGCCCTTATTTCGTTGGAGTCAAGTCTGTTCTATACCACGACTATACACAATACCGAGCGCCATTTGACGGCACAAAACTTTGCATTTTTCTCACAATACAACGGCAAACAGTGCGAAAAGGGGTCGTTGGAGCAAGTCCTCCGCAGCCTTGTAAGTTCTAACGCGAGCTTATGATTTTAAAGTATTTTTTTTACGTACAAATACTATGCACTTAGTTGCAAGCCCTCAGCATCAACAAAATAATTATTCAGGTTGCAACTCATTTATTTATTTATTTATTTATTTATTTACAAAGCTAACATATAATTATTAAAATTATAAATTACCTTTTAAGCCAGAACGATGAAGCCTTAGGCTAAAAGTTGCGAGACATATTTTCAACAAAAGTTTACAAGTCTTCATGCCAAAATTCATAAAAAAAATGTCTGTATCCTTGTGCATCATTTTTGGTCTGCTCATGACTTTTTAAAACAAAGCAAAAATATTAAAAAAATCTTCAAAGATGCCTTCGATAAGCAGCTTCAAACGTAGGTGTTAAAAAAAACACTTGATGAATACTCTTTGAGTTAAAAAAAAAAAATCCACGCCAGGCTACGCGTGTAGCGTGTGCTTCTTTCAAGTTACAGGATACCTAAAATCATAGCCGCATACAAAAAAAATGAGGACTGGTAAATTCTGGAATCGAACCTGGCAACCTCTGAGCAGGAGTCGACGCACCGCTAAGCTACACCAACCCACATTTGGGGTTTTTAGTCGCCAAGAAAAAGTAATGTGAAGACATACAAAAAACACATATTTTTGAGAGTCTGTACTTATAATTTGAACTTGAGGTCATGAAGAAACATAAATTGGCCGGTTAAAGAATATTGAAAAAAAAAACTCGATAAAATCAAAAGGGCCGATGACAAAGGAATTTCTGAAGAAGTTTACTGTCGTTTCGTTGTTGATTAGATCCATTCTGTATTGAAGGGCTCCACGACTTGGATTCGAAACATCGAGAAAATGTTGATGTTAATAAAGTTGAAGTTATTACATGGTCGCCGTTTCAGCTAAGTTGGAAAGTTCATTTAGCTCCTTAAACGCCATTCTAAGAGACAACAGCAGAAGATCATAACCAGAAAAATGTCAACCCCTCAGTTAATGGACAATTCCCTACTGTTCATGCATTTCTCTTTACGGACACCCCTCACTTTACGGACAATTCTCCATGGTATTCATGCATGTGTCTTTACGGACACCCCTCACTTTACGGACAATTCTCCATGGTATTCATGCATTTCTCTTTACGGACAATTCTCCATAGTATTCAGGCATTTCTCTTTACGGACACCCCTCTCTTTACGGACAATTCTCCGTGGTATTCATGCATTTCCACCCCGATCAGAATGGATGAAATGGTAGTCTGGCGGCTGTCCGCTATAGAGAGGTTTCACTGTATGTCTAAAAGAGCACTTACTTTTTTTTTTGTAGTTTTTCAATAAATACTCTTTTAAGTGTTTTGAAGAAAAATAAATCTTTCTTTAGTTTATTAAGCACACCTTTGCAGAGTGCGTTTTTTTTATTGATTGTTGGACTGTAGACAAAAATCTGCAACAGGCTCCAACAGAAGACTTAGTTTATCTGAAAGCTCGCAACGTGCTCTTTTTATGATGCGACAACTAAGGTCGCAAGAGCCATTTTAATGTAGGAATACGTCGACCAAAGCTAAAGAAAATGCCAATTGGGTTGTAATTACCACGCCGATGCTAGATCTGCAAAATAATAAATGTGGCACTTGTGAACCCGTGGATCGATCTTAATGAAATTTGAAACATAGCACAAGTGCTAAGAAATCTTTTCGTGGTTCAAAAAAGTGATATTTTCATTTTTTTCCTTTCACATAAGTTCACTCCGTTAATGAGTAATCCGTTTGAGTTACATCAACGAGTTTTGAACCACGAAAACATCTCGTGGCAAATGTACGCACTATCGTATACTATGTCTATACTATCGTCTCGTACTATGTTTCAAATTTCATGAAGGTCCGTCCTCGGGTTCAAAAGTTGCATATTTTATTTGCGCGCTCCCATACAAAACCAACCCACTGTGCGGCGCACAGTGTGGCAGTGGAATGTATTCCACTTGTGGGCCGCATTCGCTGTCTCTCTCTCTCTCATTAGGGCTTAAGACCTGTCAATTTTGTGACATTATGCAATGCACACAACGGCTTCTCTGAGTTTGGGCCTTAAGTCTTTTCAGGACGAAGTGGCAATTCCAAACGGTTTGACATATGTCACAAATCACGTGTGAACTGTCAAAAATGGAATAACAAGATATACCATGGCGTGATGATGAAAAATAAATGCGAAGACGCAAATACTGACCGCTTGCAATCTCACAAATTGACCGATTTAATTGTCTGAAGAAGGGCTTGCTTACACATGCACACAATGCTTGTTTTTGAAACAAAGACAAAAGGACTGGCTTGCAGTACTGCTCGCAGCCAGTGTGCTGTGAATGGTAAACTGAGGAAAATTGATAGGTAAATTTGTTGCTGCACAACAGCAACGCAACTAAACATGCTCACTGAACATTGTTGCGACCGGTGCTGGTGTGCATACATTTGTCTGGCAGTTGTTGCGGAATGTTTGGCAACTAGGTGTAGTAATTGGCAAGAATTGTGGTACGTGACACGCATAAAAAAACACACCTTTCGCATAAATTACGCTTGGCGTACAAGATCGTTTTGTAAACAAACTGTGTGAACAGCTGCTTTGAGCCAGTATTGTCAAAAAATCCTTGACAGACTTCAACTGCAGTTGAATTTCTCGGAATGATGGTTTAGTTAAGAGAAATTCTTGCTCTTAATTCTGTTCTTCATCTTTGTTTGGCGCTACAGTCCGTGGTGGACTTGGCACTCTCTGTAGCCAGCTGCTTCCAATTTTGCACGTCGAGTGCAAAGTGGATGGTTAATAAAGCTTACATGCCTGCGGTCGGCGTCGTTTTCATTGCATCGGTTGTACAGATACAGATAGCCTTTGTATTTTTGTTCACATTTCTTCCACCACCCCGCAGTAACATAAAGTGTGATTGGTTTTGTTATGTGGTTGTAGATCAACAAGATCAGTTTTGGGCTCGAGCCCCTGTCTAGCCTTTGAGCTGTTTTCGGGACCAAAGAGCTTTGATAGCTTTTGTGTGCGTGTGTTGTGAATGTGGGCATTCCAGGAGAGTTTCCGGCCCAGTGTTATGCGAAAAGCTTTGATTTCATGTGATCCTGAATGTCATTTCACTGTTCAATTGAATAATATGCTCCGCGGCCCCCCAATAAATCTATTGTGTCCCGCATTGCGGCTGCCGAGTCGTGCGTCCACATCTTTTTTTGGTGTCTAGGTTCCATTCCCGACACAACATACAATATTCACTTCGCGGCCCCATATCTCTTGCGCCACTGACAATGGCCAGAGAGTGAAAAGCCAGAGAGACAAACAGTTCTCATGAGTAACCACAGATTGGCTCAAATCATGATAGAACAATTGAGTGGTACCAGCAGAAGCTAGGCCCTGTAGGGGGTTGTAGCGCTAGAAATCCAAGCTCTTCTACATTGAATCCATGCCTAACATGAGAGAAAAGGCACACATATGACACCAAATGCCTATCGTGCTACCAAGCGGATCTGATGTCTCCTTCTCTCAATCACTCAACTTTGTGGCTCTCCATTGACCTTTCCACTCGTGAGAATACAATAGCATGCACAACGCGGGTGGTTGCTGTAGATGCTGTGCCTCTACGGTGTGTGTTATGGACTTGAGCGGTCTGATCAATGAACAAGTTTGGTCCAACATGTCTACCAGTCCGTAAACGACACCAAACATACGTTATATTGTGCAGGTAGCTACCGCGACTTCTCCATAAAGGCTTGCAGATTTCCCTCGCTCCAGAGTCGGGACTGCTGCCTGATTGACTTCCTCCTTGTTCGTCACTCAACAAGCAACGTACTCAGAATTTTCGGCGTAAATTCCTCCGATTCCAAGCTTTACTCCGAGAAAAAATCGTAGACACCGAGATATTCACCTCTCCAGTGGAATACCCCTCGCACATCGCGTTTGTGCTTTCAAGGCACGCATACTGCGTTATTTTCACGCACACTTCCTCAGACTTTAGGCGGGAGTTAGGCTGGAGTAATCGGCTTCACTTAGCTCACTCCTTTTCACACAGACTGTGGAAAAAAAACGCTGTCAAATAAAACCGAAGAGACGAAAAGTTGCACATCGCTTTAATCACTTATCCCCGCTCTCGAGTGAGTCTAGTCACCACCAAACACCCTTCCCATGCCGAATTTCCCATGCAACTGCAATCAGTGCTGCCAAGAAGAAAATCCAACCTCTTAACGAACACCCTTCAAATCCCCTAAATCATCGCTTAACCCGTGAACAGAAGTAGTCTGGTGCCACGACAACACCAATTTCATTCAAAGAGCATGCATAAGTCATGCTCTGCCCCACCCCGTGGTTAACCCCTGAGACAATTGACTAAACGAATTCAAATGAAATCACTGCGATCCGCTCTGAGTTTCTCTTGCTCTGTCAAAAATGTGGCAATAATTCACGAACTCTTCGCACACTCTGCCGGCAAAAAAGGAATAACGAGTGGATTTCCCTCCCAAAAGCACTATCCATGCAGAGTCGGGTCTAATGGGGTTCTTCACAGGAAATCTCCCATTTTCATTCGGCGACACAACCACAGCCCACCGCTGAAACTTAACCCAATCATGGAAACTTTTTCTTTCACCACTCCATTGGCAGTGAAGATGGTAATGTCTGACGTGCTCGATGGCACATGCAGTGCCGCCACGAACATTGTGTATCCGGAAAAAGAAGATGCGGTTTTTCCGTTTGCTAGATGTGCACTTGCATCTTCTCGCTGGAAGGAGAAACTCACATCTTCGCTGGCAAAGCCAACGTCGACATCACCTGCAACACGCAGTGTCTGCATTGTTCGTCGCGCAAGTCCAAGTGCAGGCGGCGAGATTCGGGCGCACGAAAGTGCTCATTGAGCACAGGCGATGGATGATTATCTGAAATCATACGGTTGCATGGGAACACTGGGAATTTATTAAGATAATTAATTTATTTTCCACCGTAGAAAGTTAAGCTCTTCTTTCACTTTCGTTGGTTTTCGATGAGACGATGCGATGGAGGAGTGTTTTCACGTGTGTCTCGCGGTGGCGTTGTCCGCGTGTGGCCTGGTCATGTGACGATACGGTGCCGGTCGTTGACATAATTAGCGGCGTCGAGCGCGGCTGTCGCTCGAATTGGCTGCTTATTTGCATATCTAGGCATTTCTCTTTGACCGTTTTGATTGTTGTCAAAATTCTTGCATTTGGACATTCTTAAGTGTGGGGCCCATTCAAATTTTGAGGCACGGCGTGGAATTGGTGGCATTGAAAGCTGGGTGTGTTCGCCTTGGTGGACTGGCTGGTTTTCATGTTCTGCCTCTAGTTCATCGGAAAACACTTCACAGAGCGATGGGAGAGTTGAGTTGGAAGAAATAATGCATCGGGCTTTGTGAGATTGCATTTTGTCATGTGGAACGGCGGGGAAAGTGGCTTTGTCACGAATCTTGTGGACTCTGGCACTTTGTCCGCATTTGATACACACAACTCAATTCGATGAGAATTTTTCATAAATGATATTTTATTGAGCCCTTGGACCCTTGGATCAGACGTCTGAACTCAGGCCTGGTCTGGTGGTCAGACTTCCATGAAGGATCTGGAGAGGATGCTGATTAAGAAGAGCTTTGGTTGGATGGAAATACGGGTGATGCGGCACTGACCGCTGTGATGGCCGCTATTTGTCGGCCGATTACATCCATCGGCGGTGGAAGATTGGGGAGTATGTTCAAGGCTGCCGAGGGTTTAGTCCTTATGGCTCATCACTGATTCTGACTAACCACATCTGCACCACGTCCACAGACACTGCGCCTGAAGAAATGTGTGTTACAGTAGAATCTCGATAATGTGGACCCCGATAGTGTGAACTGGAAAAATAATACATTACCTGCTCTTAAATGTGAACTCATGATTTTTTGCCAATCGGAAATGTGCCCTTTTTTATCTCGCCTTTGCTTCTGTTTTTGTTTGCTTGCTTGGAAGAGGTGACGGCTAAAAGTTAATTCCCCTTATTCTCTTAGTCGTGTCGCTGTGACAAACTCGATTCTCTTAGTCACTTTATGTGACATTTGTCACTCGCACGACGGTCGTGTGTATTCCCTTAGTCACATTTCATGCTAATGCGGGAGATTTTGTCGCTTGCATTTTTGTGGGTGACGCCAAACGCTGTAGGATAAAAACGCAAGTTTTAACCCAAATTTTGTATTCATAGGAATACTGGTTGAGTAAAATGTTCGTTAGTTTAGTGTTAAAATAACAATAACTCAACAATTTCAGTGTCTAGACTCCTTAAAGGGGGATAATTCCAATCACACGCAAAAATCCATTTTTTTCCATTTTTGGGTTGTCCTTTTTCTTGGGCTGTCATAGAAATGTAAGCGATTTAAAAATTTATTTGAACAGAATTATTTTTTACAATTCTGTTTACAACTAGACTTACAAACTAAAGGTCAGGGTGTTGGCTCAACAATAGGGGCCCAACTGATGTACTTTGTTTAATTAAATGTTTATTATTGTTGTCGGTTTATTGTCTATTTTGTGTGTCCTACAATAGCTGGTGCTTACATCGGGTTGTTCAAGTCCGTGTGTCCATGGTTGTCCTTTTGGGATGGGGTGGTGATGCTTTAGCCGTGATTGCTATCGCTGCTCTGGTAGAATCCATGCATCGTTGGAAAGTTCTGCTCGTTTAGCACATTTAACGCGTTCAGGTAGCGTTGTCCGGGGATCCTGTATCTCTGGTTCCTCGTTAGTATGGTTGTTGATGTCTAGTAGCTGCTTTCTGAACAGTGTCACCATGTACTGCTGCAGGGGGACGATGCGTGCTTGGTCGTTAAGCCTATTGCTGCTGTGGTGCCTTCGACGGTCCCTGTTGAATGTGAGTCCGGTACATACTCGCAGTAAGTTTCTTTCGAAAATTGCAAGCTTCGTCATGCTGGTCTTAGAGATGGTGTGCCATATTGGGAAGCCGTACGTTAAGATCGGCCGTATAAGCTGCTTGTATAGCAGCAGTTTCGTCCTCTGGCTTTGTTCATTTTGCTTGCCCATCAAGGGAGACATGCGATGGAAGCCTAGGTTGGCCTTCTTAAGCGTCAGTTTCGAATGACTGTGGAACATCAACCTTTCCGTGAAGTTGATGCCGAAATACTTGATCTTTTCGTTTGTTGATACTTCTGCTGGGCTGCCATTGAAATGTAAACCACCACAGACGCGCACCAACATATCCGTGTTCTGACCCAAAGGCATCCAAGAATTAGATAAATTATCAAATGCAACCACAGACAAAAGTACACAGATATGGGAGACTTTGAGCTCCACGAGGCAAAGAACTATCAGTGAACGTGCAACTATTTTGGGTTCATAAATGGCGACGAGACAAACAACCTCTGTGCCTGAACAAGTCAAGCAAAATGCCCGGATGACCACAGACCTTTTCCTAGACTGGTGCTAACCTCAAAACTATGAGTTTTCCTTTCGTTTAATTTATTTTTCAACAAAAATAAAATTCTCTCTAAAATGTGAACTGGCCGTGATTTAATTAGTTCACATTATCGAGATTCTACTGTATGAGCTTTTTGAAGCTTGACAAGTAGCCTTCAATCTCCAATGAACACCATCCAACATTTGATGTGCCATAGACGATGTACTCATCATCCTCAAAGATTCAACAATCCCTTGTCATCTTCATCTGCTTCAGTTGTGGCCAGCTACCAGACACTTGACCCATCTGACATTGGCATTTCGAATATTTCTATAAATACGGTTGCATGAGCACGCCTCCAGTGCGGCGGCTTCGCTCGGTCCAAATGTATCACAAGGTGGCACTGTCTGTGACTCCTCGTGCTGTGACTCACGCGGCTGATCTCGTTCCCATTTCGGAAGCTGTCAACTGGATAGTTAAAGTTTATGAGTCTGCTTAAGAGTGATTGCGAAGTTTTATTAGCGCGCAGTCAGCGAGAGAATTTCATGCGTCTTTCGGATGATAACGAACTCATCTTAGAATTTAATCCGCATGAAGTCACGGTGCTGTCATAATCACCTTGTCACGAGTTGATCCAATAAATAAGGATGAATGCACGAGCAAGTGAGTGACGCGAATCTAGTTCAAGACGGTAAAACAAATCTCATCTAGTGAACAATTTGAATTCCTTGTCGTTTGGCGAGGTGACGTGGGAAGTGGCTTATGGAAGACGCAACGTTTGTGCGGAATAATGAGAACAAGATGGTGGTCAGGCCCAGTTTCTGGAAGTAGAAGTCTAGGTCTAGAAATGTGTATTGTCGTTTTGTGGGGCTAGACAAGTGTCGCCAGCGTTTGCGTTTATGGACTTCTTAACGAACACGTTTTGTATGCATGACACTTCAGCCTGGTCCTGGGTCTAGATTCTACAACGACGACTTGTGTTGTGCGTGTTTTGTGCCCTCACGCGTGGAGACGACCTACAACCTGCCGCTCCGAAAGGCGGAGATGGATATGCTTTGTCTAGACAGCTTCACTCGTTGAGAATTGTCTGTGGCTCGAACCAAGGTGGACACCATGCTTAGGAGTCGGTGCTCATACCCACAAAATTTAAGTATCATCGCTTCTGTAAGCTGGACGCTTCCTATATCAGAGCGGGAATATGTGAGGAAAAAGGGAAAAATAAAAAGTCTCCGTCGCTGGGTGGTGTTCCAGTTCGGAGTTTGGGAAAAGTTGTGTTCCTTGTTGTCTGTTATCTGTTACTCTGGCATTCACAAGCAATATCGGTCTGACGTAGGGTCGCAGGGGTAAACCACGCACGAGAGATCTCCAGACAACTCGATCCTTCGACTCTGACACACGCAAAAAGGAAGAGAATGCGTATCAACTTCCTCCAACTGAGGTGTACACCCACACTTGCTTGAACTTCACTTCTAACATTTCAACGAAGACATCAAAGCATTTTGACTGCCCTCCTTTTATGACGGGTTGCCTCAAATCACATTGCGCCAGGCGTGCCCGCCTGTGCACGCCATCTTCAGTCCATCACACTTTGTTTTTCTAAACGGAATCCCAGGGTAAACACAACAAACGTCTGAAGAAACAAACAATAAACACTCAACAAAAAAATATGCTGCACACCTCGAAATACAGCGTCCAGATACACAAGCGAATATAGGACAGACGCCTTCGAACCGGAAGAGCCTGCCCTCAGATGGCAGAGGCCGATCAAACGTTTTAATTACACCTCGCGAGATCGAGCATCTCTCGAACAGCATTCCGCAGCCTGTCTGACCCACATGCGCCTGGGATTGCTTCGAAAACAGTCTAAACCCGATTGGCCCTCTCTCGTGCGATGGCCCTTAATACGCGAGTGTGTTTTGCTTTTGGTCTTGCTTGAGGGGGCCCGCCACACCAGGCATTTCATCGGTTGACGTGACCCACATAAATGCGATTTCTTGCCCAAAAACGGCTCCCTCATAGGCCAGCGAGTGGCACTTGCCGCCCATCGAATGAAGATGTTGCTGGTGCTCTTGTCACTTTGACGCGATGCACATCTGTGTGCGCATCCGCATGCTGTACGATTGAGGCGATCAAAACGAAAAGTGAAAGACGCCATGTATCTCCCGAGCCGGTTGTGCAGTGCGGTCAGGACCGCTTCGATGGGCCATAAAATACGGGAAAAGATTTATGGCAACTCCAGTCTGGCGGATACGATTGCATGCCATATGTGTCCAAGCTGCTGGGGTCGATGACTTTGTGGAGCATTAGGTTGTTGGATTATACTCGTATTGTTGCTGGCCGGGCACGACTAATTCCTGAAATCAAACTGCCCGATAGGCAGAGAGCCGACTGGTAGCTGGCTGCAGTCGAAAGTGCAGTTGTGGCGGCGGCGGCGGCAGCAGTGTCGCAGTGATCAATGGAACTGGTTGCGACACTGCGGCGGTAGACGCGGTAGCCATTCATGCAACCGGGAGCAACTTGTGAGATTCGTCTGAAGGTGGCGGGTAATTCACTTTTTTGCCGCAAGCTAATGTAGAAAGTTTTTGCTGATGGGTGGGACTGCTGGGGTGTTACTGAGAGCTCCTGGACGGTGTGTTGCACTCCCAAGGCGGCATTGACATCTGAGGCGGAAGTGTGTGCCGGAGCCAGTCAAGGACAGAACTCTGCTGCTTGCGGAATCGCGATCGGCTTCGTGATAATATTTTGAGCAAGCAATTTGAAGTGGGTCGGAGTGGCGGGTTCCCTTTCCTTCCATTCTGTGGTAGCCAAAGTAAGTTGAAATAGGACACCTGGACGGTTCAGAAGCCGGGCAAATGTGCATTTCATTGTCTGTTGAGCGGAATGTTGGATCAGTCAAATGCAGGACTCGATTCCGACTGTCCAATGACTTTTCAAGACATTTCGGGAGATACGTTATGTTGGTTGGATGACTGCAGAAGACAGTCACAAAGTAGGCCCGTTCTAATGGCACTCTCGGGGGATAACTCCACCAAAAGTTGTCGAAACGAAAACTTGTGTTTCCCGATTGTATATACATATGAACACCCCATGGTCTGACGACGAGTGCAGGCAGGCACATGCAGCCACTCACGAGGCCTACAAGGCAACGCTGCATCGAACAACAAGAGCTATTCGTGAGCTCTACGAACAGAAGAGAAGGGAAAAGAACCGGCTTCTCAGAAGGAAAAAGAAAGAGCACGAGGAGCCGGCGGCCGAGGAGATGGTGTCACGGCAGGAGGGTGGTCCGAAGGTAAAACAGTTACCCGAAGGCAATAGACCTCGGACTGAAGCCTGTAGGGACGAGAGTAGAAGTAGAGTAGCTGCTGTCGATGCTGCGAAATTGGAAAAATCACTTCAGCAGACTGTACAGCGATGACGAAACAAATTCCGCTGTCGGGCAGAATGTTCCACTTAATTTGGACGAGGATGAACAAGATGTCCGTCCCCCCGACTAAGACGAGTCTAGAGTGAAGTCGCTGTTGGAGCTCACGGACTGCTGCAGCTGGAGATGATCTGGTTGAGAGCACGCACCAGCTCATCTGTAGGCTATGGTCGGAGGAAAGCATGCCCGACGAGTGGAGTCTTAATGTCGTTTGTCCGGTCCACAAGAAAGAAGACCCCTTTGACGGCGCCAACTACAGAGGCATCAGTCTTCATCGCTTTCGAGATCCTCTCTGCCGTTTTGTGCGAACGCCTGAAACCATTCGTCAATGAGCAGATATTTGGTAGATGAAGGAATTCCCCGTCCTGAAGCCACACTGATAAGGACCGGCTTCAGGCCGGGAAAGTCCTTCATCTACCAAATCTACGGCACATCCTGGAGAAGATCCAAGAGATGCAGATCGACACCCACCACCTATTCGTCGACTTCAAGGCCGCGTCGACTTCTTGGCAGCGTGCATAGCGACGAGCTATACAGCGCCATGTCTAGTTTTTAGTTTTGACATTCCTCTCAAACTCACAGCTTGAGGCCATCACAAGACCCATCAAGACTGTGATGTTTCCATGATCACATGTAAAGTTCATGAAAATGCATATTCCTTCTCCCTCATTGAGACGACAATAACAATCGAAAAAAGGGAAAAAGTAGCGAAGAGAGCGAAAAGAACAAATGTTTGACCTGAAAACGAATTCACCACACCGTGGTAACTATTCGCGTGTGTTTTGTTTTGAGGAATTTGTGCAAGCTACGCATCACAATTCTCTTGAGTTGTGACCACAAGTTGTGATCACAAGCACAATATGGGTGCTAATCTGTGAGATGCAAATTCGGGCGATGATCCTTCGCCGCGCAATAAACGCCTGCTGTGTAAAACAATCCTGAGGGCATACACTAACAAAAAGTTGTGTCCTACGTGTGCCGTGTGATGAGAATTGACTGTCACAGTTACACCGTCCGCCTTTTCGAAGAAGTATGGTCCCTCCTCTCCAAATGCGACAACTTTGTTTCCACGGAGTGACAAACGAGCCTCATCGACGAAAAGAATGTTGCGAGAAAATGGGTCAGTCAAACTTTGCACGCATCCGGTGTTCGGCTTCCAACTTGTGCGATTCCAACATTCAACTAATAATGTGCGTATATGAGTCGGATACTTCAAGAGTCATACTCACGAGTAAAGGAAAGTTGATTTTGTACCCGGTTCCGGACGAGTCGACGACGAGAAAGTCTCGAGACGAGAGTCTTTGCATCAACCTCAACCTCACTTACGCACTCTGTTGCATGGGATCACTTTGCTACGCCAATTCATGGGTTAAATGCCTGTTAACGTCCGCATTATGAGGTAATTCCACATGGATTCAAAATCCAAAGACGTGGCTTTCTTTATTTTGTTGGAGTCCCATTCTTCGACATTTGATGCAAGTGAAATGTGACTAATTTATCTGTTGTCGGATACTTCTAGAGCAAATAATGACAGTTGGATAAACCACTTGCTTCAGACGACGACTGCCAGAACTGAATCCCCTCTTAACAAACTTATCAAAATGGCATTGCAGAGCCTAGGACTAATTGTAAAGGCGTCACTCTTCAACTATTCCGACCCAAACACAGGTGTGTGCAAACTTACATTCAAACATTCGAATGGTACAGATCGCACAGATTTGTTTGCTTTGCTCATCAGCTCAGGCAGGACGAGAGACACGAGATTAATGCGAAGGCAATCCAAATCCCATCCATGCGCCCATGCCTCGCTCATAGATCCCACCAATATTTTGTATAAATTTTTCACTAAAAAGGAATTTGAACCTCAACTAACAAGCCTCTCCATCCAGCACGATCTCTGGCTAGCTGCCTCCAGTGTCGCACGCCAAGTTTGTTCAGGTCCTTCTCCACTTGGGTGCGCCACCTTATGCGCTGGCGTCCTCTGTTTGCTGTCAGAATCGAGGGCTCTCTGGTCCGGAGCTGAGTTGTTCATACGCTTTACTAGACCTAGCCACCTTAGAAGTTGGATCCGTTGGTGCCTGACTAGACTGTAAGGTCCGGACGTTTTCCTCCAAAACGCAAAGAGGACCAAGGATCGCACGCATAACTTTTCTTTCGAAGGGACCAAAGCTTTTGAGATTGTCCATAGAGCTGGACTGGGATGAATAAAGGTCAGCATGGCTCTTCGAGAGATGGCTCTAGTACTCAGTTGGCTCTTGAGACCTTTAAAACAGCAATCGGCATGAGTTTTTCTGCGTTTGATCTTGGCACTGATGTTGTTCGTACTCTTTACTGTGGAACCGAGTTAGAGGAAGTCCTTAACAACCTCGATGTCCTTTCTTGAAGACAGCATATATATCATTTCTCGTTTAAAGCCAGAACCACTTTAGCGCTTTTGTCTCAATACCAGCAATCACTTCATCGACGGCTCTTCTGATCCTGCACATCACGTCAATGTCATCCGCATGTACTAACTCATGTGCGGACTTCTGGAAGACCGTGCGTCTAGTTGTGGCGTGTGAGTCTTGCACGACCTTCTCACGAATGATGTTCATAAAGTCACATGACAGTACGTGGCCTTGTCTAAATCTATTTTTGACATTGAAGATCTCGGTGAGTTCGTTAACGGCCGGAGTAGCGAGAGTTCTCCATCGTCATCCTGCACAACCTGACGAGTTTGACAAAACTAGATATGGCCTTGTATAGCTCGTCTCTGTGCTCGCCCTCATATGCGGTCTTGACAACGAAGTGCAGGTGGTGGGTGTCGATCTCAACTTGTTGCGTCTTTCCCAGGATCTGCCGAAGTGTCAACATTTGGTCGATGACTTCCCTGGGCTGAAATCGCACTGATAAGGACCTCACAGGTTATTCACACGAAAGGGCGGCGATTAGGAGACTAATCTATTGGTAGTTGGAGCAACTGAAGGGGTCTCGTTTCTTGTGGACCAAGCAACGGGTACTGAGATTGTGCATGGGCCCAACCAGATCATCTCCAGCTGCCAAGGCGAGTTATCTCCTGGTGAAGTATTCACTTCCAACTGAATGGCGAGGTTTTGATTCTTTCCCCACTAAGCCTCCCCCTACGATTGACTGTTGTGATAGATTCTGTTAGCAGTAAGAGTGACATGCTCTCCTCCAGTCTGGGCTGAGTTATGTGATCCAAGCATAGTAAGCGTACTAGCTCTTGAATTGTCTTACACTACAACGGTCAGGTAGTTGAAGGGACATACAAATCTTAGGTGAAACAGCGACTGAATGAAAGATTAGCAGACAGTACAATATGACTTGAATCGCAGTCCTGAGTCTGAGCACAAGAAGTTATATCGCAGCTTAGGCTTGCACAACAAGGCAGACTTGACCAAATGGACCATTTTATCGCGTAGTCAATTCGAAGGAAGATAATGGGTTGATATGGATGTACACTGCTGCAACACAGACCTTCGATGTGCCTCGTCCATTGATCTAGAACTTGTTGTTTTTAGAAATCTTATCCGATATGAGCTTTGGAAATTAATCCGAGTTTAGGGTGCCTTCATCATCATCATCGTCTTCTGACCCGCATGCTCCACTAAAGGGGTCGCGGGGATAAACCACGCACGAGAGATCTCCAGGCAACTCGATCCTCCGCCATCGACTCTAACTCATCAGGAGTTTAGCCAAAGCTTAACCAGGCGAGTTTTTGGACTTGGTTCAACCACCTCGTCCTCGATCCAAACCAAGCCTGATGGAATCGCATTCACCGCCCGCCTCGGAAGTCCTAGAGGATGACTTAATGCGTATTTTGAGCCTGGTTTGTTCTTGTCGTGGACTTTCGTTCAATTGTCTCTTGTGCAGTTTTCTGTGCTGCTGCTTTGCTTAGTGGGAAGAGTGGCCTTAGAGTTAGAAAGACTGGCCCCACAAAAGCATCCTCTTACCACAGCTGTGGTTGAAGCTGGCAAAGCACAGCTGCACCTGTCACGCCGTTAGCATCACTCACAGAGAGCAAGAGACAGACGAAATTAGCTACTTCTCAGAGCCATACGTTCACAAAAACTGCATAACCTCATCCGCACTCAGTCGAAGAGATCAACATTAAAACGTTGCTTGCCCGAAAGAAAATTCACAAATAACAGTGCACACGCTCGGAGATCCCGCCAATTGACTTCACTTTCACCGTTAAACTCAGGTACTCTCACGAACTCTCGACAATCCGCGAAAGTCTTTAAAGTCATGCCCCTCCGGTGCACAGTTCACAGTAAGACTCAGTCAATTGCAGTTCACGAAAACCAAGCGAGACGTGTAAACAAACTGTTGCAAGTCGTTGTCGTCATCAGTCGTCGCACCCATGACAAATTGGCGGCATATTTTCTCTCGCATCTCTCCCGAACGCCGCCCTCTCATCAATTGACCAAAGTAATTGTCTTTACGCTCGGCTACGGTGCGTAACGCTGTGTGAAGCGAAGTGAAGTCAATAGGCGAGTTCAAGGTAAACGAAACAATTAACTGTCACGGTGACAGTTGTCGCGTCATAATAGGAATTTGAAAACCTCTCAAGACGGTGCTTAGGCGGAGAGGAGATTTATCAGCATTTTAGGTCGCGCGGAATTTGATCGTCACAAGTGCGGTATCATTTATCAGTTCTAATTGCGGATGACACTTAATGACTGGCGACTGTCGCTGGTTGGTTTCGTTTTTCAGATGTTCAGAGAGACTCGCTTCAGCGTGCATATGGCATCCAATAACGGGGCACAGTCGCTATTAATTTGTTTCAATTTATCGCATACAGCACATCTGCCTTCAGCCATTTCGCACAGGAACTGACTGAAATATGTATCATCGCGTGAAATGTTTCGCCAATTGAGGGTGTAGCACTGTCGCTGTGGACGAAGAACAAAGGGATTCATGTTCCACTCTGCAACGAATCACTATCGCTGGCACATGTGTGCACCCGGGCCGGGCATCGGTTCTGAAATGCATTTACCCACATGAAGACATGGATGCTTTAGCAGCACAGATATTGCAGATGCTGTAGTCTGGCATCGATGCTCTCGGTTGTGTGTACATCACGAGTCAGCCGTAAAGAGCAGTTACTGGGTGTAGTGTGCCGTCAAAGGGTGAATTTCAATTCAACCCTTCGTCGAGTGAGTGCATCAGTCGGGAGTTCATTAAACGCACAAAAATCAAGGGAATTGCATTGACTAGGGAGGCGAGCAAATTGTTTACACTCAGCGTCGAAAATTAAATAGACCCTCCAGATATGAGTTCATGCTGGGAGGGAATACGAGGAATCCACTGGTTGTCTGGTAGGATTCAGATCCAATTAAAAGCCGAATAAACAGTTGATCTATGCGTTTGAGTTTCTAATATTGGCCTGGCTTTTGAGAGGGGTTCACGGAAGGGTTGTAACTTTGACAAGCATTCGCAAGTATGAGGTTGGAACTTCGGGCAAACAAGTGATCAAACTATTCAAGTACATGCAGGCAATTTGAGGGAATTTAATCTCCAGGACTGCTGGGAGCGCGATGTATGACGGGAGGACTGGAAGTCTGAAATGTGATTGTTCCTGAAGGGAACACTGTTTGACCGTAACATTGTAACATTTCCTGAATTTAGTGCTCATGGCAGAGAGGTTTAAAAAAACCCTCGTAAAAAAAACCCCCTCGTTTACTTAAAAGCAAACCGATGTCCCTTCATTCCCGTCGCTGACTGTACCCAAATGCAAGTGTCAGCTGAACAATTTTTAAATTCAATGCACGGGAGAAGAACTTAATATGCTCCACCCACAGCCCCAGGACCGATGCCTAGTCGCACTAAATTCAACGCACAAATGATTCCCTTATTGGACCTCTCTGATTATTCACAAAGCGGTCGCATAACCCACCTGGGCACGTTACATCAGTGATGACGATAATTACGAATGAAAATTCAATTTCGAACGAATATGGTGCCTGTTTGTTCTATCTTCAATTTACCATACAACACGGTACACAGCTGTAGGCATGCAACTCAGGGGCTTGCGGCTGGAGTGAAGGTGGATGGCAAATTTGGTCCTATCATGTGTAATTAATCATCATAAACGTCAGCTAGGCGTTTTGGTGGTGAAGGGCGCAGTAGAAACGTATGATATTGTGAAACTAAGAACCACCTCACGGGTCCATTGCCGTGTATATTGGATGAATTTAATTTCGTGCAGTGGATGTGCGATGGAATTGAAGAGGTAGTGGTCTTTCCGAAAATCGGTTTAAAGCGTTTCGTGTGCGGATACACCTTCCGGGTGAATAACGAAGGACTAGGCTGACCCGACGGAAGGACAGACTTCGCCCCGAAATGGAATAAAATCGGGTACATATTCATTTCATTGAGTTCTCATTGAGGTCGTTTTTTTTAAGTCTAAAATGTAACGACTTAATCGGGCGAGACTTGGCAGCACTAAAAGGAGTTTCTCAACTCCTACCGCAGATGAAGGAAGGAAGGCGATGCAGGGAGGAAGACGGCATTCAGAGATAATGGAGGATGGAGGATATCCAACTTCTACCTCCTCCTGTTGAAAGGATTGCCCGATTTTTTACAAAAAGTTCTTTCAGGTCAGTGTATTTTACACTTTTTCCTAACTTCTGCGTGTCCTACCGGCTTGGTTTTTGCGTCAAACGAAGCGTCCTTTCAACACGCATCTTTCGTAAAAACCTTGAATGGAAGCAAAATCGTCGAAAAACGCACCGTTTCCGAGATATTTCAGATTTTGTACTTAGATGTGGTTTCTGTTGCACTTTTCTGCGCTCCTATTGGGGCAAGCGGCAAGAATTTGGCACGCACAGATGCGCAATTGGATCCTCTACCGATGCTCAGTAGTAGGCTCTGAAATATTAAGCAATAAAATATAAAATAGAAATTGACTCCCGAGTTTTAGTAAAATAAATAACAGTCGTCGTTAAAAAAAATTAATAGATCTCGTAACTTTTGTACACCACTGTGCATGCATGTAAATTAAACACGTATTCTTTTTCGTTTCCCTCTATGAGGGATTTTATTTTTTAAAATTAAACTGCTGACGTTACGCAGCCCGAAGTCGACTTAAAACTAAACTTACTCGACTTATTCTAATCGTTCGATGTCGTTGAAGGCTCCCAAGGCTTGCTTTTCCAAAGAAAAGTCCCACGGAACAGTGATTGTATTCAATTTAAGGCTTCCATGGCTCCGGTGGTGGTAGCAACTCTGGCAAGTGTACCTTGATGCTCGCGGTTCTTTCTTAAATTGAACTGCATTGCAGAGCTGACAAGCCACAGACATCTGACTGAATAGAACTGGAGCCTGCGCACTTTATTGCATGGTTGGCTCACATCGAAAGCTGCACGGTCAATGTTCATCGGAAGAATTTATTTGCTGGCTCACGCTGTGATCTTACTTCATCACTTTGCCGAGCAGGAACATCTCTTCTTCTCAATTCAGCTTCGCTGATCTCCTCAATCCGTCGCGCACGATGTTCAATCATTCTGATTCGAACGCATTCCCTTTTAACGGCACGTTCCTCTTCTCCGTCGAGCCGACCGGGGTTGAGAGACGATACAACAGAGGACTAACGTCCTGTGCAGAAGTGGAAAAAGACCTCAACAGCCATGTTGTGCTTAATTGGATGCTGCTAGCCAGAGCGCCAGCTGAAGGGGCTTCGTTGTCCACCTCAGCCTCAGCGATGCACGATGAAGAAGAAGTATGCCCAGAGAGAAGTTGAAAAGATATAAATTTTGTAACCCCCACAAGAATGAGCGAATTTGATTGTCAAAAAGTATTCAAATAAACGGGGCCCGAATAGTTCTGAAGTCGTGTAACAATATAGATGGCGCTTTAGCCCGTAGAGGGCCAGGGCCTAGCTTCTCAGCAACCACTCGTGTTGTGCGTGCTAGTGTTCGTCCACGAGTGGAAGGGACCTACAGTTTTATGCCACCTCCGAACGGCCAAGTTAGACAAGCTTTTTCTAGACAGTTGTACTCTTTGAGCATTTTCGGTGACCGAAGAAGGTGGCGTCGTGAAAACTGCTTGTAATACCGGGAATCGAACCTAGACACCATAGGGTCAAGTGTGTAGGAGTCCGCACTATACAGCGGCGACCGTTCAGAATACTTTCGAATCTTCGTAAAGGGCGATGCCATTCCCCGTAAGCTGGGTCAGATAACCAAAGTCCAGCACTTATTAGGAAGTGCGTTTGATAAGGAGACAGTTAAGCTTAGGGGACTAGCAGTTGAGGAACTAGCCAATTATGAAAAGACAAGAGAAGGAGAAGGTGTGTTTTGTAGACAGTCTGCAACCCAACGATCTATTTCTCGCTCACAAAGAAGTCTCCGAGAAGAGGAGTAATTGATCTCGAGCCTAATGATTTGAGAAGAACAGGAGGATAACGTCAAAACTTAGTGAAAGCTTGGTGCCCTCGACCATCCTAAGATCAGGCTAGTACTGCCAAACAACCACAGAATTTCTGTGTTCTCAACTAAAATTCAAATCAAGCGGGACTACAAGAAAAAGTCTTGAATGTAGTTCTGTAAATTATTTAGAAATGAATGTAAACATGTCTTCGGTAAAATGTGGGTCGCAAACTACATGTGGTATACTGGCTATACACCATGCTAGTAAGACCCATCTTAACTCATGGCTCTCTGGTGGGGTGGAAAGGAGTGGAGATCACAAAACACAAAGAACGGCCTGCTCCGACATGGCTTAGAACAACCCCGACGGCAGCGCTTGAAGCTATCCTCTCTCTCCCTCCTTTTTCCAGCACAGTCTCCTCGGCCCTGATGCTAATAGAGGCGGCATTTTGGAAGAAAATACAAAAGAGTTGGAAAGCAACGCAGAACTTATTGCAAACCTTCTGCCAACCTTGGAAAGACTTTCTATCACCGACTTCCGGACCGGGAACAATGGAAAGAACGACTGGCAACATCAGAAGAGGCGGTCGCTCTATACACCGATGGCTGAAAGACGAGCGTTGCTACAGGGACAGGGATCTTCTGTGGCCTCTTCGAAAAATCAAGGGACGAAGTGGCTGCCATACAAGAGTCGGCGCTCGCGCTGAAAAAACAGGGACTTACTTCTGTGACCTCTTCGCACTAAGGGACGAAGTGGCTGCCGTACAAGAGTCGGCGCTCGCGCTGAAAGAACAGGGACTTACAGGCGAATCGATAACCTTCTTTTCTGATAGCCAAGCGACAATAGAAGCCATAGCATCAGACATTCTGACATCGAAGCTGGTTGGACTTTGTAGACAAAGCGTAAACGAGATGTCCTTGGGGAAGTTGGTGACCTTTTGTTGGTCTCGCGCAGTCCGAGACCATCTGCTGGGAGAATCTCTGGCAATCTCGTCCAATACGCCGGTCATCTCCATAAAGAAAATAAAAACTAGCAGACGAAGCCAGTACTCACTGGCATAGCCAGAATACTGTAGGCACAGCAAGGGCCCATCAGCCGAAGCCGAACTAGAAGAGATCAACATCATTGATCGGCTTTAGTCGCAGGGACGTACGTACGCCGGACACTGTGCCATAGGTAAACATGCAATGCGACTGAACGTAGCACAGAATGAGTTTGCAGAAGCTGCAGAGAGGAGGAAGGAACAGAATCTATGCAACATCTGCTCTGCGGACGCCCAACCCTGGCAATGGAAAGACATTATTTTCCAGGAAAACACTTTTTCTCGGAGTTAGTTGGTGTTGGTCTGAAAAGCTGGCTTTTAGAATTGCAGTAGGGAATATTTATTTTCAGAGAATATTTTACAATGGGTAGGCGAAGCCTTATAAAGGCTTTTCTGGAGATAGTCGAGTTTCAAAATTAACTTTAGGTAGCAAGCTTAGTTTAAATGAATATGAATATGAAAATGTTATTGTTTCCTAGTCGTTAAGTTTGTGATGTTTTTAAACTTCCGGTACGCGCGTGGTCTCCCGTAGTTGTTGCAAAATCGACGTTCTTGAAGCATACCTCGTGGCCGTCTTCTTGTGTTGGTCCGATGTTGAATTGGTGTGATGAGTCTAGTGTCGTCATAGTACTCCAGTATGATCTACTGTCGGAACCTTAACCCTTTCTTGTTGAACTACATATCTACCTTTTCTGTTGCTGTGTTTTTGAGTTTCTTAAGCTTATTTATGAGTGTTGCAGATGCGTTGCCCCATGCAAGTACTCCAATTTCGATTCCACTAGGGCATAGTATACTTGTCTCAATACAGACTTTGTGGCGTGGAACTTTAGATGGGTAAGGGCGTATAGAGGTTTTTTATGGCTCAAGCCCACAGAAAATTGCTGTCGATGGTGACTCCAAGATATTTTTCACCATCTCAATCGGGCAGCTTAATGAACTACTGCATTAATCAGTTCGAAAATTAATTTGTTGATTAGTAGCTTTGAACTGCGGACTTCGTATGTGCATCATCTTTGTTTTTATCAGTGATCATGACACCATTTCACCGCGTTTTCAAAGTCCTCCTGCATAATCGCTGTTGCTGTGTTCAAAGATCTATTGTGCACCACCATCGCCGTATCGTCTGCATACGCGAATGGAATGGCCTGTTTGAAATAAAGAGGATGGGGCCCAATTTCGATCCTTGAGGGACTCCAAATTGTACGCGTTCCTTTTCCGTCTGGTTGCTTTTGACACAGAATTGTCTAATGCTTGGATATTCTTTTAGCCAATCTGCCACCAGACCTCTTATGCCACTTCTTTCCAGTGTTTCCATCAGCTTGTCATGGTGTAGTGTGTCAAAAATCCACGAACAGCACTAGTACGTGGTAGCTTTTGTTTAGGCCTGCGTTGATACAGTTGGCAAATTCCCCTAAGACTGGCTTTTGTGTATGAGCGAATTTATAGCTATAAAGTCCTGAAGCCTATTTGTTACAACCTCTTCAATGCACTTCTCAACTATCGGCAATATTGATATCGGCCTGTAGTTGTTGAGCTCGCTTTTGGTACCTCCTTTATAAAGGGTGATTTATTAACTCTTATCTTTTTGGCAACACTGGTTTAAACAGCTGACGCACGTTTCGTGTTCTGTTTCACTGTCAAACATCTTCAGTTTGGTCTTTAATTTAACCATGAATCGTCTTACAAACGAACAACGCTTGCAAATTGTTGAATTTTATTATCAAAATGCGTGTTCTGTTAAGAAAGTTCATCGCGCGCTTCTTCCATTTTATGGTCAGTTTAGACGAAGCTCATTTTTGGCTCAATGGGTACGTAAATAAGCAGAATTGTCGATTTTGGAGTGAATATCAGCCAGAAGCATTGCAAGAGCTACCAATGCATCCAGAAAGAGTCACAGTTTGGTGCGGTTTATGGGCTGGTGGCATCATTGGACCGTACTTCTTCAAAGATGATGCGAATCGTAACGTAACTGTGAATGGGGAGCGCTACCGTGAGATGATATCCAACTTTTCTTTGCCCAAAATGCAAGAGCTTGACTTGCATGACATGTGGTTTCAACAAGACGGTGCCACATGCCACACAGCACGCGCAACAATGGACTTACTGAGAGGCGAGTTCGGTGAACAATTTAATTTCACGTTCCGGACCGGTCAATTGGCCGCCTAGATCGTGCGATTGAACGCCTTTAGACTATTTTTTGCGGGGCTCATGTCTTAAAGCTCATGTCTATACAGACAAGCCCGCTTCAAGTGACGCGTTGGAAGACAACATTGAAGCATTTATTCGTGAGATATCGGCCGAAATGTTGGAAAGAGTATGCCAAAATTGGACTAAGCGGATGGACCATTTGAGGCGCAGTCAAGGCCAACATTTGCATGAAATAATCTTCAAACATTAAGTTATATGGACCGTACTATCGATTCAAGTAAAGATTTCATGCATTTTTCTGAATTTTATGTGTTTTTTTTTTTTTTTTTTAAATCAGCCTTTATATGGGCCGGCCTACAGCTGTTTTCAAAGTTGAAGGAATTTTTGCTTGATTTATGCTAAAATATGTCCGAGTGTGTTTTTACATCCCGGGCTCTTATTCCGTCAAAACCTGGCGATTTGCTATCGCTGAGGGAAAGAATAATTCTTCGAACTTCTGAGAAAATTGTTTTCTTGAACGAATACTGATCATGTGTGGATGTAACAGTGTCGCATTGATGAATATTGTTTTTAATCTGAGTGCCAAAATTGTTTGCAAATGCACTAGCGAGATTATTCAGACACATTGGACCCAACACGCGTTGGTCCACGCGACCGTCAGGGTATCCTACCTACCTACCTAACGACTATGGACACAGAGGGATCTGCCATAGAACGAAAAGCGGGAGCATCTAGCGCGGTTCATCTAGTATCCAGCCATCAAAACAGGGATGGGTTTGGTTTCCTGAACATTTGCAAGAGTAACCAGTGTGACAAGCGGTGGCAAGTTAACCTTGAAAGGGCCACTTTTGGGATACCCTCATATTTTGTGCATTACTAATGACTTCAGAAAACTGCATTTAAGACTTTATTCTCTGGAGTCCCGTCTGAACCAAATTTTTGCTGAGAACACAGAGAATTGTATGCGGTCTACTCACTTGTGTGCGTGACTGTTTTCTAATTGCAACCAGACAATCACCATGACAATCAGCTTCGGTAGCGTAGGCAGAGTGTCACGGTCAGAGTCCTCGTCTACCATGGCTTCGCAGTGACCGGCATGCCCGTTCCCGGCTCGGGGCTGACATCTGTACAGCGATTATTTTCAGTCTGACATATTCTATGTTTGCTGCACCCCCAGCAGACATCCCACTTAAAAAGAACAGGGCATCTGTCAGAACACGCAAGTTCGCCGCTCTCTTCATTCGAACAGTCATCTGTCCAACGGCAGCAGAGTCCCCACACCCGTCTGGTCGCTTCAAAGCATCCCGTCTATACAAATTTGATGCGACGAAACATCGACACACAGACACACACCCAATCACTTGCAAATCGACCGTTTCAGTGTATTCTTCTTCGTTCAGCGTTTCCTGCCAGGATCCTGCAGAAACACAATCAAACTTTCTCGAACTAATTGAAGGAATTTTCTCAAAGTTTAATTGTGTAAGTTCGGAAATATTTCAAAACTTTCCGTCTACTTCGAAAGACGCACTATCAGACGCACGTGTGCTTCGTGCCACTGCGTTGTGACATCGTTTCGCTTGAGAATCTTTAAGATACCAGCACAATTCTACAACTTCGTTGACGAAAAAATCACATTCCTCCTTACCCAGCGCAGAGTAGGAAATAAAATTTATTCCGAAGGTGCTTTGTCAACAATTTCGTGCAGCCTTTTATCAGCTGCACTATCGTTCAATTAATGTCTCCTTTGGCCGACGTATCAGCCATCCATCCGAAGCGGCGACACACACTCTCTCTAGTTATTCATATTCATATAGGATGGAGAGACTGCCAGGCACGTGATGGAAATATCGTAGCAATGAACCCCCATGCACTTGACTGCACGTCCGCTCGTAGATTATGTTGGTTCAGGCATTTTCTCATGTGTGAGCGTACGCACACCTTGTGGCCGGAAATATTGGAACCCAGCGTGGATGGATGAACACCCCCCCTAGGCCAACTGCAGACAATTTGAAGGCTGTTAGGACGTAGTTATGGGTGCTTTCGTTATTGCCTGCACTCGATTATCACGTTTGGTCTGACTCGCTCGGGAAATTAGGTGATGAGCGAGCTGACCCCAGACAGATACTTCGACGTCTCTGGGGAATTCGATGTGTGTGAGAATTTTTGGGGGAAGTAGACGGCAGATATTGTTTCAAATCAAAGCGCACAGATGGCCAGCATGTGGTGTCGGCATGCTGCATCGATGCCTCTTGTTGAAGGATGCACTTAATTGTGATGATGGGAGGCACCAACAGGGCATATCACACCTCAGACGGGCCAATTGCATTCGATTGTTGGAAGGACAGCAGCTCAGTTGTGATGACAAACTGTTGCGCGACTCAACCTGGAGCCATGAAGAAAACTTTTCAGCGCGAAATCTTACGCATTTTCTATCGAATTCGTGGACGGGACTTGACACACACACCCCGGCTTTAATCCCACACGCCATCCGCGACAGTGCCTGACAGAGTACCCTGTCGGAGTGTATGTTTAGACTAGGTTAGGTTATAGTGGCTGGCTGCAGAAGGCAGCCGCGTGATACCACGCGGATTGATTCCCCTTGACAATTAAAACCAGTTGGTGCTTGTGACAAAGCGAGCTAGCTAACACTGATGCTTTTTAGCTCATTGAGGTTGTTGAAGTAGTAGGCCGCTAGGTGTAAGTATCTACGACCTGCCAGCGCGTGGATTCAACCTCCTCTTCATCCATGCGGCTTCGCCAAAAGTCATTATAGGGGACCCCCAACCTGCGGGCATGGGTGCCAATTGTGATGTGCCCTGTTGTGACGCCTGTGAGCGTCCTGAGTGAGGATCTGCTGAGTCTAAGCGCATTGAGTGATCGTTTGATATTAGGCCTTATTCCTTTGTTTGAAGACAAGAAGGTACCACTTCTAGCCATTTATGACTAGTGATGCTGATTGTGTGTATTTTTAGTTGATGGTGAGCTGTTAGGTGGAACACCTTCTGTTGTTTGGGTGGAGGATGTGCCACACCCAGCTAGTTCGTAGGCGTTGCAATTGCCCGGTGTGTCACATTGTCCCGGCACCCACAAGAGGTGTAAGACGCTCAGCCATCTCGTTAAGAGACAGCCTGCAATGAAGGACTGTTTGCAAATTAAACCGTCTGACTGTCCGAACAGATGGTGATTTCTCTCTTGGATATTACGTCGTTCATGAGCCAGGACAACACCTCCTTTATCGCAATGGTTCCTGCCTGGAATACGCTACAGTGGTCAGGGAGCTTCAGGGAGATAGCAATGTTAAGGCCTTGAGAATAGACACCAGCACCTACACCCTCGTCTGTCTTCGACCCATCAGTGGAGATGCGCAGGGGATCAGCCAGCGTCTGATTATCAGATATCCAGTCCAGGCTGGTGGAGAATTTCTTCCCGAAGATAGCTTGGTGTAGTAGGCGGTCGGTGTCGTTGGGGAGATAGTTGAATTCGTGGCTGACTGGCCGAAGGAGAGTTTGAACAACCGTCGGAGCGTTTTGAGTCTCAGGGCTGCGCTGGCTGGTGAAAGATGGAGGAGTATATTGAGTGCAACCGCCGGAGTGCTCTTCAGTGCCCCGGTGATACACATGCTGGCCAGTCTTTGTACTCGATTGAGTAGCGTGCAGTTGACAGCTGTGTGTAGTGCTGTCCACCAAACTGAGACTCTATACAGAAGTGTCGGTCTGACAATTGAGATGCAGATCCAATGGGTGATGCGTGGTTTTTATCCCCATTTGCAGCATATGACTTTTTTACAGCTGAACAGGCCAGAAGAAGCCTTCTTCACAGCTTCCTACATCCTGCGGTATATCGCGAGTATGAACCACATAAAGAAGAGGACCAAGAGCACTTCCTTGCGGTGCCTCAGCTATAATGGATTCGAATCCGTAGAGCCTGATCTGAGAGGTATTCAGTTCTGTAAAATCATGTAAATTTTGCCGAAACAAAGTGGCGTAGATTGTGTGTCAAGTCTTCTTGCTAAGGGACAGGGTTTGGGAAACATCAAGAAGTTTTACTGAGCAAGTATGTCCTTCCTCAGCTGCTTGTCCCCCTACAATTGTGTCCCTAGCTGAATACCATCTTCCGATCCAGAATTTGTGTTCCGGAATTAGACACTCTTCTTCCAGAACCCGACTTCGATTTCTACAAACCCTGTCAAACACACGTTTGTCTGACAAAGTTGTCAATCGGTCTCTCTACTTGCTACCAGCCCAGTGTCCGGCTCAGGCAAGGGCAAGGTTATGTTGAGATAACTGCCATCACATAAAACCTCGTCCATGTCACCACATGTCATTTTTCAAACGCCATCGGTCACTCTACCTCATACCAGTCCCGCCAAGCACACGTTTGTCTAATAATCCGACTCCAAGAACCAAGTTGTTTCGCACCTCGAAAGGGCGAGCTTCAGGGTTATGTTGAGATAACTGCCGTCACATAAAATCAACGACCGTCAGTCCATGTTACCACATGCCATTCTTCAAACCCAATCGGTCACTCGTGGCTTCCGTTTCCCCCCACGACCGCCGTCATTCCAATTAAAACGATGCGCATCCAGCGCACAAAAGACGTCCCTGCATGACGTTGGATTAAAATGTCGCCGCTCATTATGTAACCTGCAGTATCTGCGACCGCGTGATTGTTGAACATTACTCATTCCATTTGCCCTAAATCCAAGAACAAACGCCAACATGCACCCGCCGTGGAAGGACATTTCAACGCGCCAGCAATGAGCACAATGGCAACAGCGACTGTTGTGTCCCCGCAGGCATCCAGCTCAGAACACACAGAAAACAAAAAGAACCCTTGAAGAACTCGAAGCAATTGTCCCAATCTGCTGCGCACCATATTAAAGTGCAAAGGATTATGACGGCTGAACTGCAGCGCACACAGTGAATGACCATTCTCACTCATTATCCAAATAAAAAGGGTATCCCTTCGCGAATCGAGTTAATTAAATGTACACTCGGTCATGTCCTTAATTCACTGAATCTGCTTAATGCGCAGACGGGCCAGAGAGATGTCTGCGGGTGTGTGTTCTGTAAGCTGTGCAAAGGCGGACCGAAAGAACACAGCCAAACCGATCTGAATTGCAGATGGGTTGTATGTCGGTGTCCATCGGCGGCGAACGCGGAATTCGTTTCCATCAGCGCAGCAGTCTGGACTGGCCTCACCAATCTGGGCCGCGGCGGCGTGGGGTTTCTGTAAATTTCATTCCAGACACAGACAAAGCACGAGATTGTTTTGCATTGCGAATAATTTATTTATCAATTGGCCAAGGGAATATGGGCGCCACAGTGTTCAGTGCGGAAGGCTGGCAGCCCCCGCCAACCCCACTGCGGGCCGCAATCGTCTAATTAAATTGGAATCGCTTAACCGAGATGCGAAATCAAACGCACTTGAGTGTATTAAGTGCGGCACACCCATTGTCCGCCCAATTGAACAGGGTTTGGGGAGACTCGAGCAGAAAGAGACAAATCGCAAGAGCAGGGGTTTTTATTTGACTTACGAGAGGGATGCTGGCGAGGTGAAACGAAGGGGCGGTTAGGCCGATGCTTTGTCATGACTTAATTGCCACAATGATTTGTCTATTCGAGCTGAGGATGGCCGATGAATTGTTCGATTAGTTCGTATTGTTGGCACACTTGGGCGTGTGTGTTTGCGTGTGGTTTTGCAAGCATGCGTGCGTCCGAATCGGCTGCGGGATGTCAGAAGGTCACATTGACTTCAATTTGTTTGCGTATGTTTGCCTGTGTCAGCATGAGGTGACTCAGTGTGGTCGTTACGAATCACCATCAAATTGGATGGTAAAGGGACGCGATCGCTGCGCTTGGTTCGGAGTCAGCTCGGTGGACAGAGACATTGTTGACGTCTCTGTACAGAGAAGAGGGGACCAAATTTGACGAAAGAAGTAAATTTGAGATAAAACTGGGTTTAAGATGTTGCATAAATATAATAATTAGGAGCCCGAGATCACGGGATGATCGAACGGGCCACCGGCTACCATCTTACTGACTAACCTTACTGGCGACCTAGGGAGGGTCCGATCCTGAGTTTATCTATCGATTCTGACAATTAGGCATACCAGCACAGATCTCTGCTGTCTAACGAAGAGAAGAAAGAACCTACACCGTCGAACAAAGAAGACACTCAGCCTTGCACGACGGATTTCACTGTGAGCCAGGGACGGACCCACCAGGTAGCAGGATATGGAAATGCACAGGGCGCCAAGCTCTTAGGGGCGCATTCTGGAATTAAAATACAAAAGAAAAACCAAAAAGGCAATCATCGATATGCTCCCACTGTTCAAATCATAGTTCGCCCATTCGTTCGACTTATGCTGGAAAAATTGAAGGAAGGGGCGCCAAAAGCAGGCGCTCATTTGACTCAGACCGACTCTACTGAGAGTTCTGCGAGAGACTCTCCGGTATGCCAATGTGGGGCGACGAACAGACGCCAACGACATTTGGTTCAATTAGCGCGAGGAGGTTAGCTGAGATGACCTTGGACCACAAACAAAAAGGGACCTCTTCTATGGCTGGCCACACTTGCGCGGCGCACACCAGAAGACGTCACAATAATAAACAAGGTCAGCGCTTTTACGTTCAAATAAATACATTCAAGCTCACGTAATTCGAGCAAAAACTCATGCAACAAGCAAGGAAGACACCAAAGCTAGTCGAAAAAGAGAAGCTAATCCAACCCGCAGTAAATGGTGAAGTAGCACTCTCATCAACAGCTACTGAGGCTGACCAGGAGAGAACGATGAAATCTGAAATCCAGACGATGATGAAAGTTAGGAGAAAGGTGATAAGGGATCCTCAAGGCTGATGGGTTGAATCTGTTTTGGAAATCGTATTCGGGAACGTATCACCTTCAGATGTCTCTTCGCAGCTCAGCACGCATACCGCAAGGGTTGCTCGACAGAAAACAGCGTTTCATTCGTTAGACAGCACCAGAAATGAAGTATTATTGAGATGGCCTACTTCACAGCTGAGTGACTCCTAGCCCATCGACTAATTTGAGAGGCTTTTCAACAGATATTCACGAAATAACGTGAATGCGGTTCGCTGATTGGTCAATTTGGCTTGAGAATCACAGAAGGTAGACTGAGCGAGTGCACATAGCAAGGTAGAGGATACCCGGAAGTGCTCCATACTGCGAAGATATGGCAAAATGAAGGTGGCCAAATGCAGCAGCCACACTTTGGCCAGTACAGGCCTTTTTTTGGTGGAGCGTTTTTTATAAAATTACACTGGAGCAATCAGACTCAAAAACTGGTCCTTTGTATTGCCAGGCAGCAAGCTAACTTTGCTGTAGTTTCTTGGTCTTCCGATGGAAGACCAGCAGGCGCTTCTGTGATGAGGAGCCTACGTCATCAGCTCTCACCACTTTAGCACCAAAGACCTGCCAACTGATCCGAGCAAAGACGGGACAGTGCCAAAGGTTGTGCTCTGCAGTGTCGTCGTCTTCTCCACAGGCGTCGCAGGGGATTTCGTCGCTTAGGCCAAGCATATTTCGATGTTTGGCGAAAGTGTAGTGTCCCGTTTGTACGCCTGTAAGTCGTCTGCAGTCATTTTTGCCAAGAGAACAGACATTTTGGGAGCATGCGCTTGGTCTGTCTGCATCCTGGAGAGTCATGCCACCTCCGATTGCGTTGCGAGACATGCCGATCAAATTCAGAGAGGACTTGCATTCCTGAACTATCCTGGAACTGGTTGAAGGATTGAGCAAGTGTCACTACAGGCAGAGGTACTTTTCCCCTTCCTCCTGGTCTTCACAATATTTGTTCGGGGCCATTAGGATCGCATAGCTTTCCCCTTGGAAAACCGACGCAAATTTACCTAATGTTGTCGCACCAGCGCCAGATCTTTCATTGGTTTTGCAGCCATCTGTAAAGACTCGACTACATTGCTTTCCTGGCTCAGATTCTGGTCAAAGACAGTCGGAAAAGTCGGAAAGACCTTGTATGTGCGCCGCAAATAAAGCACTGGTGTCCGTGCGTCAGACGGCGTATCCACAAGACTGGGGTCAAACGAAATGCGGTGCGCAAGGTCCTCGAAGCTACAGTGCATGTCATACCAAAATCCACTTCTTTTAAGATGGAAGATGGCCTTGGGAGTGCATCGCATGATGTGAATGATGTGGGGGAAACTCAGCAGTGCATCAAGAGCAGAGCCAGGCGTACTAGGGAAGACCTCTATGCAGCCTAGACAGACCGGTCTTTAAAGCCTAGTGAAAGCAGAAGTTACGTATTTACGTGAAAGATGACACCACCAATCGACCAAGGCGTAGGAGTGAAGGGGCCTTTTCATTGCCGTACAGGGACAGATGGGTCTTTTTGGTGATAGACCCCAAGACCAGAAAACTGATAGCGCCTATACAGTATAGGCATTGGTGCTTTGTACAAATCGAAGAAACTGGGTGGCACTTATGTTGCTTAGTTCGAGCAGATTGTCGAAGAAGTAAATGCCTAGTGTTGAGTGATATTGGACACGAGGATTAAAAATGATCCAGTTCCTCAATGGACTGTGATGGGTGAATTCGAGAAAATTGATCCAGCATGCAGGGAATGAACGATTCGTTGACGGATGGGTAGTCCTGCCGACGTAGGCAAAAATCACATCGAGCAGGCAAAAATCACAGCAATACCCTTGCCACTGCCCATCCCTGTGTCGAGAACAGTAGTCAAACCGAACGCCATCACGCAGATAAGATGACTTGTCGTACTGCTCACAGTACCTTCGCAGCAGTAACTACTTCTTAAGCTAAAGTCCACCCTAAGGGTCGTTGACTCAAAGGAAACAAGCGAAACTTCTGGAGTTCGGTGAAAATGCAAAAGCCAACTTTTTATTTACCAACACGAAACCCTTTCTTCACCTCAAAGGCTATAATTAACGAGAAAGTTTCTATTTCAGATCCACTCGGTCCTGCTCCTTGCGCCCATTGTACCGCCGAGGAAACATAATAAACTCCAGCAAACTACTTAAGCATCATTATTCCAACATTTTCGCTCCGATAGTTGTGCACTTTCACAATCCAATTGAGAGCGTACGCTTGGCCCCACACAAGGGCGTCCATCTCCCGCAAGAACGCACCACAACTATGCATTCCATCAGCTCCTGCTCGAAACCAAATTAATTTTCCAACCGAACTCCTTCACAGTTTACCGTATTGCTTCATTCCAAAGATTCCGCTACATCTCATTACTGAATAAATATCAAATGAACAAGGTGCTTCGGCTGGCGTTGGAGCGGGAACAACAAATTCCGTGCTTGCTCCTTCCCAGCATCGCCCCGGCCGGCCCCATGCACAACCAGAATGGATACACGGACCCAGTTGGGAATGGCAAAGGGCAAGCAGAAATGTTTCACCAGAGCATTATTCTCGAATCAAAGGGAGACTTGGAAACGAGCAGAATCGTGTTCTTACTTCATTGGAAAACTTTTTACCTCGGCTCCCCGGAAAGCGTGGGGCCCTCGTTGTGGGACCAATTTATTTTTGTTCTGGCATTCCCCTGGCCCTCTGACTGCTGCTGAAGGTTGCTGCAGAGTTGAAACTCTTTCTCGAGAAAGAAATAAACTTCCGGGTGAAAATCTAATGGGAAACATCAAACATGGATTTGGACGGATTTCGTGCTCATGTAAGAGCCTCAGCGAGTGAATCCGGGAAAGTCTTCGATGAAGCTTCCCGTAATAAGCATTTTCAAACACAATCGCTGACAAACGCTTGTCCACAGCGCCGTCCGCCCGCCCTGCATGCACGATGCGGGAGAAGCCGCCACCCATTCAGCCGCGACGACACAACACCATTCGAAAACTTTTGACTCCCCGAGTGGATGCTACTTAAAAGTGAATTCTCCACCAATGAACTCGGCGTCCTGGTCCTCGTTGAGGTTCTTACGAATTCCCTTTCGAGCTTGGTGCTGCTTTGTGCGAAATGATGTTATACCCCGGCGCAGACATCGCTAATCGATGATCAGGGGAGTGTAACATGAAAAGTTTCGCCCGAGCGAATATTGGGGAAATTTATTGCCGGGTTGTGGAATTCATTGCAGACATCTGACAGCGATTCTTAAGCGCTTAAGTGTGTGGCGGTGGGGACTTGTGATCCTTGACGGGCAATTTATTACTTTTTATAAATTTAATATGCGGCGGGCGAAAATGAGGCAAAGCAATGAGTGGCGTCTCTCTTGTGGATTTCCTTTTGTTCTAAGTCCCTTGGCGGTGCACAGTCCCCCTGTGGAGTTGTCTGCGTTAAGCCATCTGTCTGATGCGTTGCTCCACCATGCTTCTTCCTTGAGGGGCGTGGTAGTCCGAGGCGGCCTTGAATATGAACCAACAACACGATGTCTGGCTAACTCTTGTTCGAGGGCGTCTCCACTTGTATGCCTCAAAACTGTCTCGGACTTGAGGATGTTTCGGTTCGCTGGGATGTTTCGGTCGCGTATGCATACGCCCTAGATGGCCTAGCCACCTTGGCCGACCCTCAGACGCCTGGCTTGCGGTTGAATCTATCTCCAGCTGCGATCAACCTTAAAAACATAAAATACTCGAACAGGCTACGGATGTGGTGGAGAATGTCTTACAGAAAGGTAACCAATTTACACACGAAGTCCCTGACATATAGTCAATGGCGGACTGGGTAGAGATGGAAGCGGCAAAACCTATCTGCGAAAACGTCCATTCTGAGACCATTGAGAGACCAACAATTTGTCCGCAATGCCGATGGTGTGAAGATGAAATATGCTCAATTGGGGATCGCATCCTCTACCCGGTGTGTCGTGGTTCTTTTTCCAAGGTTAATGCACGGATCGACTCGTTACTCGTTACACGAACGAAGGAATCTCTCATTTTTCACACCATCTGCTCTCAGTCTTCTCAGGAGTGGGTGGCGCTGCAGACCGTCACGGCCTTGTTTCTCAGCAACCCCCGTGTTGTGCGTGCTATTGTTCCCTCACGAGTGGAAGGGACTCCGACTCCGGCCAATTTGAGAAGCATTTTCTAGACCGTCATACTCTTCGTCAGTGACTCGAAAGAGGTAGGCTGTGAAAATGGCTGCGTAGGCTCAAGTGCGTAGGGGTCGACGCCACATTATTCACTCAAACATAAAGTCGCAAAAAAAGAAAATGTCTGATCTCTCAGCATACCTACAACAAGGGCAAGTCTGCAGGAACATTCCTTCACGTGTTGACAGGCCTGATAACTAGCTTAACTTTGTGGGCATCGGGCCTTTAACAAATTCGAACCCCAGCCAAAAACCTCAGCACTAAACAGGCTCGGGATCGAAAAATCCTGGGAGCATTTTATTCACCAGCCTCTTAACAATAGGGCGACCTGGTCGAAGCTCGGTGAGACCAAGATCTGTAGACCTGTTTAAAGAGGTACACCACAGGGCGATGGACTCTCCCGAAATTTCCACTGGCAATGGATAGAACGATGTGCAAGGCCATTGCCTACGCAGACGACATTGATTGCTGTCTAGGGGCAATATCGACAAATAGGGATATCATGCAGTCAGCCTTCTTCATGCTAGAAGAATGCAGCCTAGGCGTTGATCCACAGGGAAATGGATCTAGTCCTCTTCACCGAGAAATACAAAGTTCCTGATTTTGACGCTACATCAATGTTTGGGACCCCCTTTAAACTGGACCGTTTCAAGTCTTATAATGGACACGAAGTACAGCTGGATCCTCAATGTCGAGGAGAGTGTCAAGACGGCCTCCTCGGCTCCGGGCTTACTTATCAGGCCAACGATCCTTGAATGGTCCGCGCCTGAGCCACAGCTGCCTTCCATCGTTGAGAGTGTCAAGACGGCCTCCTCCGCTCCGGGCTTACTTATCAGGCCAACGAGCCTTGAATAGTCCGAGCCTGAGCCACAACTGCCTTCCATCGTTGAGAGTGTCAAGACGGTCTCCTCAGCTCCGGGTTTACTTATCAGGCCAACGACCCTTGAATAGTCCGAGCCTGAGCCACAGCTGCCTCCCATCGTTGAGAGTGTCAAGACGGTCTCCTCAGCTCCGGGTTTACTTATCAGGCCAACGAGCCTTGAATAGTCCGAGCCTGAGCCACAGCTGCCTCCCATCGTTGAGAGTGTCAAGCCGGCCTCCTCCGCTCCGGGCTTACTTATCAGGCCAACGAGCCTTGAATAGTCCGAGCCTGAGCCACAGCTGCCTCCCATCGTTGAGAGTGTCAAGCCGGCCTCCTCCGCTCCGGGCTTACTTATCAGGCCAACGAGCCTTGAATAGTCCGAGCCTGAGCCACAGCTGCCTCCCATCGTTGAGAGTGTCAAGCCGGCCTCCTCCGCTCCGGGCTTACTTATCAGGCCAACGACCCTTGAATGGTCCGCGCCTGAGCCACAGCTGCCTTCCATCGTTGAGAGTGTCAAGCCGGCCTCCTCCGCTCCGGGCTTACTTATCAGGCCAATGAGCCTTGAATAGTCCCCGCCTGAGCCACAGCTGCTTTCCATCAAGACCAAGCCGTCTTGCGACCGCGATGACTTGGTTTTCAAAAAGGCCATAGGGTGCAAATGGGGACTACAGCCCCAAATGGTCCGCTGGATATCTATGTCAGTAGTTACTGTATCGTGGACTGCATTCGAGAGCATGAAACTCAAACCGCAGCAGCTGATGGAGTGGGTATGTCTCAGTGAAGCCCTAAGGACATCACGCTCCGCAACTCTGAACACACTGCTCCATGACCCATCGGTAGACTTAGAGATAGACAGACAGCAGCTAGTACGGCGATCTGGCTGAAATCGCTGGATATGTGTCAAGATCCACCTTCTGAACGCTTCACGATCAGATGTAGCAGCTATATGTACCGACCTCGTGATACCTAAACTCCTCTTAAAGAAGAATGTCTCAACCAGCATCCCTCCCCCAGATCATATTGGGCATCTGAACGCCCGACGCTGGCTGGTCCTCTGCGGATGACGGTGTGGGTGGAGGTGTTCATTTATCTTTTCGAAACCATATTGAATGATCAGTCGACTCTCGATAATTCGAGCTCATTGTTAGGTGACTTGAAAACTCGAACAAAACCTATTTTGGTGCGCTTGTTATTTTGAACTGTTGGCTCAGTGGTAGCGAGGTTTCCTGTCAGTAATTCTTTGTCCGATGATGATCGTTAGAAAAAGATCATTGATTTGACGTCATCTGTTCTGACAGCCAGCCGGCGGTCTTCACAAACTTCCCTTAATCAGCGCCTATCTCTCAACGAGATGGCCAATTATTTCAAAGTCCAACTTATGTGGGTGGCTCTCGGGATGGTGATCACTGATCAGCCATCCATGCCTATCGCTACTCTAAACCATCTGAAGCTCGAGCCACTTGCTTAACTACATCATAGCACTGGCACAGGAAGGCATACACCCTCGACAAAAAATGCTCTCGCTTAGCCTGATCAGAATGCAAGCACTTCTTCTTCTTCTAATGGCGCTACAGTCGGGGGTGGACCTGGGCCTCAACCAACAAGCCTCTCCTAGGGGCACGATCGTTACCAAGCTGCCTCCAATTTCGCACGCCATAAAGTCGCACTGTGTAAAGAACTGGGCAACACGCGTCAGTGCTCTCTCCTCCCACGGAAAAGGGCATCTTGAAGCATACTGCTTCAACGACCTGGCTGAACTAAGAAAGATTGAAGTCACCCATCTCCTGCGCTCTACCAAAAGCACTAACTGCTTTGCGGGGTACTATTATGCAGATCCGCGTGGTGACACAGTGGGCCTATGCGGTTGTTGTCTTTCTTCCGTCACTCCAATCCGACTGGACTGGATGGCGCAGTTGGTGAAGAGCCTGCCCTTGTTTGGTGGGGTCCCCGGTTCGAATTGCAGTTGAAGCAAAGTTTTCAAATCTGGTCCAGTGGTCGATCAGTGGCACCGAGTCTGACTGTGGGTATCACAATGGACCAACCTGGTCTACGTGTGCTGGTGAATCCACAAGCCATTCCTGCCTAGGTCACCAGCACACTTAGACCTAAAATTACCCTTAAATTAAAACTGAATCATTTTCCCAACTAAGCATAACTTCCAATTGTTGTAACTAATGACATGTGTTTTTGTGTTTTTTTATCTCATTTGCAGGCGCTATGAAGACGACTCAGATAACGCATGGAATTGTGGATCATGGTTCGAATATCTGGTGATAGTCATTCTGTCGACCATTCTCCTGGTCGGAGTGCTGGTCCTAACCCTCTTCTGGATAATGTTCTATCGCGGTGGATTCGGCTGGACAGAGAATCCCCAACTGCAATTCAACCTCCACCCGGCACTCATGGTTGCTGGATTCGTCACGTTCTCGGGCTTCTGTACGTATTTACTCACCTTTGATTGTCAAGCAACGCATTCACTCATTCACAACACAAAATTTTGCAGCAATTCTTCTGTACAGACTGTGCCGATGCCTGAAGCACATCTACGTGAAGCTAGCGCATATGTTCTTCCATGCCTGCGCCATTCCGTGTGTTGTTCTCGGCTTCCTGTCGGTCTTCGATTCACACAACCTATCCGAACCGCCAAAGGAGAACTTCTATTCATTACATTCCTGGCTGGGTTTCGTGACGATGGGACTGTTTGCCTTGCAGTTTGTTGTTGGATTCTTCAGGTTGGGCACGCATTGGAGTATATTTCAAAGGATTTCGTAACTTTTGTGTGTGTGTGTTTTTTTTTTTCAGCTTTTTGGTGCTGCTTTGCTGTGAGAACGCCACATACGGATGCCGGGCGACAATGGTGCCAATACACGCTAGTTTCGGTTTGGTTAACTTTATGCTGGCCATTGCTACATGTGTGACTGGCCTGGTGGAGAAGGAACGCGAGCTGGTGGATGAGAGGGACTTGAGGTATGTGCCATGTGCTTTTGAATAATATCACAAATTTAGGACAAACATAATGTGGGTTTTGGAGTGCTGGAAAGTGAAGGCTTTCAGTGTGTTTTGTTCCACTTTTGAGACATTTCTTTTTTGTATGTATTGTATTCTGAAAAATGGGTCTCCTTTTGCTAACCCAAGCCAGAAAAAGGAGACGACAAAGTTGAGGGAACTGAGTTCAAGATGGAAGCGTTGCACGGTCTTCTGTTCGCAAATTTTATTCATATGCCTCCGATGAAATATTTTTAGGGGTGGTAGACTATTTTCTTTCTCTCTCTCTCTCTCTCTCTCTCTCTCTCTCTCTCTCTCTCTCTCTCTCTCCCCCTCTCTCCCTCTCTCTCTCTTTCATTCGTTGAAAATTTACCAGGCACTGGGGCTTACATTTGGTGTACTAAGCGGGTTAAAATATTTAAATTTTTGCATTTCAAAAGACATACCAACAACTAAGGTAATGTCCGTTGTATTGGGTCTACAACTTAATTCGTGCGGTTTTTCCAAAGAAAAACATGTGCAATGGTATTATTCAAAGTATTGCCCATCTGAAGCTATGACTTTTTCCCCATCTTTCTGGCAATTTGTGGATCCCATCCCAAAAGAACTGCGTCGACATGGCAGCCAAGAATGAATCAAGCCTATTTTTGATATTCTGCTCTGATGTGAACCGTATTCCAGTGAGGGCGTTCGGCATCGACCGGAACAAATGGTAGTCAGAAGGAGCAAGGTCTGGGCTATAAGGCGGGTGGAGTAAAACTTCCCATCCACTGTTTTCCAAATAGTTCTTAACCGGAATAGCAACGTGGGGCCGAGCGTTGTGATGGAATTTTGAATTATTGCCTCGTGTCTGGTCGCATATTCCGGGCGTTTTTCGGCTACTGCTCGCTTTAAGCGGATTAATTGTGTTCGATATCCTTGTCCATTGATGGTTTCACCCGATTTTAGATCAGCTCAGCTCATAATACAGCGCACCCTTCTGATTCCACCAAATACATAGCATTACCTTCGCGCCATCGGCTTTGCCGTTCATTTGGCTGATTGGCCGGGTTTCACATATGATTTTTTGCCCTAGGGGTTATCGTAATGGATCCAATTTGTATCACCAGCAAGAATCCGATGCAAAAATGACTTCCTTTTGTGGCGTTCCAGCAGCATTTCGGACATGCAAAACCGCCTTTCGACGTCTCTCGGCTTGAGTCCATGTGGAACCCAATTTCCTTGCTTTTGAATATATCCAGCTGCTTTTAAACGTTTTGAAATGGCTGCTTGAGTGCACATGTTCATCATAAACTTCCACCAAAATACGATGACTTTTGACAGCAGTTTTCTTCGTATTAAAGTAATGAAGAAGAACTCCCCGCAAAAACACTTTTTCAGGCACTAAGTTCGACATATTTGAGTGAAAAAAATTATTGTTGTTTACGCTTCAAATGAATGACATATACTGAAATGACGTACAATGACAGTAGCTTTCCAACGCATGTTCCAATGGAATAATACAAATTACGCCATCTCTTAGCAAGCCGCAAAATTAATACAAAATATTGGTGGTATCCCTGCGCCAGAGAAAACGAAAACATCACCAAAGGTGTACAGAAGTCATAGTTTCGTCTATGAGAGGTTGAACTGACCAAAGGCTTCAAATCGACGATGCCGGGTATGCAAACATTCGTGAACATTCCGATGTCCTCAAGTGCAGCCCAAAGCACCGAGTTAGACGAAATCCCTGACCATCGAGTGACTTTGTGATCAATGGTGTCAATGGTGTCATTTTGGCCACCTCCGATTCAATGCCAGCAAACGTGTCATTGACAACGCACTGTGTTCGACCAAACTCGTGTCGTCATCTGTACGGAAGATCGTGCCTCTTGTGTTGGCCGGAGGGCTCTGCACGAACTTCTCAAGTTTAATATGTCACTTAACAGTTTTAAGAAAACTTTTCTATGCTCCACCTGGCCAATAAATCCTATGAAGTCCAGGTCGGGGAAATGATACAATATCTCTGGCAACTTCCTGATCAATAACACACATTTTGTTTGTTTTCGAAGTCGGTTAACCAAAATGTTTAACCAAAAAAATTAAAGTTGCCGCCACCGACTCACGATCTTCGTTTGTGAATCTGTTGAAAATGTTGTTTTGGTTTTGAATGCATGCTAGTTTGGGAATTGTCTAAACTGTGCGTTCAAGTTCAACGTTTGTCAAGTCCCCATTGACCAACGACACGAGTGCAACGACTGCTGGAAACACACTGACTAAGCACGTTGACACACAGTTTTACGGCATAAACTTGAACATAACTGAGTTTATTTTCTTTGGTGTTTGGAGGTGTTTTTTTTTTAATAATTGTTCTCATTATGAGAAACCCAGTCTGTACTTGGGGTTGACAGAATTATGAAATGGCGGGGAACATTGCGAATTTCCTTAGGGGGACAATTATTCAAAAAAACCAACACCAAACACCAAAGAAAATAAACTAAGTTTCGTTAGATACAACATTTTATGTCGCTACACATTTGATCCTATTTTTAATTATTTGAAAGGGTTTTGAACCCCAAATGGATGTGTTCACAGAGAAAGTGTTTTTAAGGTTTGTGATTAGATGTTTTTTTGAATTTTTACTTAATAAAGAGGGCAGTGATTTGTACTATTGGTGTGTCAAGTCTGGTTTGAAAACCGAGTCAAACCGAGGTACATTTATATCAAACCGAGTTGGGAAAACCGATGAAACTATAGACCGTTCAACCCGGTGTGAGAATGTGATGCCGAACCGAAACAGATTGGAATTGGACAATACAACTCGATTTGCCCAATTCTATAATCCGTATTCTTTGCTTTCGGTTCGTCATCAAACCGCCCAATTCTATAATCCATATTCTCCGCTCTCGGTTCGTCATCAAACCGCGCTTGTCAACCGGGGTTACAACTCGGTCTGCTTCTATTCCAACCCGGGTTAACTCGGCTTGTAAGATTTCGGGTGGACACACCACTAGTTTGTAAAAGGGGGACAAACAAGGCAATCTGCAAGTCTTAGCAATTTCCCACTCGTATTTGATAAAATATTTTAATTAAATTAAGCACTCAAATTAACGACTGGATGGCACAGTTTGTTAAGTGCCTGCGGAGTCCCAGGCTCGAATCTCAGTGAAAGCAAAGTCAATACGCATTTATCTGGTTTTCAAATCTAGTCTACGCACCATGGAGTGGTCGACTGTGGGTATCACAATGAACCAACCAACCCTCCTAGCTACCCGCCTAGTATTAAAATTTCAAAATTCTCACTAATGATTATATTTCGAAATTATTCTCTTTCAGCGCTCGCAACTCGCAAATCGAACATTACATCATGAATTCCCTGGGCGTTGTCTTGGTCGCCATCGGTATCATTATCTCATTCGCTGTCCGAAGATCAAACGCACCAGCCACCGCCAAAGTATATGTAACTGAACGTATTTAAATGCGATTTCAAAAACAAAAAAAAAAAGAATACAAATAACAACTTCAAACCAACAACAAAACTCGAAAGCAATTTGTGTAGCAAATATTTTAAAAAGTAAAATATTAAATTTTATTACCAACAAAACAAAAAATAAACACTCTACACGATAATGATAATTATATACTATTATACATGAAAACCTAAATAGTTTTTACTTGATGATAAAAAAATAAATTTAAGGATCTAAGAGAACATATGTGTAAGACGTTTCGATATATATATATTTTTTCTTCTTCTAAAGCACAAAGAGATCTACAGAAATATTCCCAATTTAGTTTATCTTAATTGATTAAATTTTAAGTGAGAGCAAATATATAAATATTATTATTAAAGTTGTATTTACATTGTTAAAAATTGAAGAAAAAAAATATGGAAAGATGTTTGTTTTGTGTTTAATCTTGTTTCCACTCGCTATTGTTAAGTGTAATGATTCGTGTCTGATTGTAAACTGAACACACACTTCGAATAAATACTTTTTTTTTTATTTATACATGAATGATTTTTTTTTTTCGTTTTATTTTAGCTTTGTACACTGACCAGAATCGAACACTGAGTTTCATTCGAAAAATTAACATGAAATATTAAGGATAAATCGAACAGAGTGTATTTGTTACGTAATAATATTGAACCACCGAATGTAAGATCAAAAATATACATATTTCAAGAATCAAGATTTTTGATGCGAAAAAAAATATATAGCGAACAAATATGCGCCCCATATTCAGAATACGCAAATGTTGAATCATAATCTTAAAGTAAATGTAAACAATATGTAACCAAAGTAGAAGTAGGATACTGAATGTTAAGCAATCAGAGGTTTTTTTGTACTTTTTCTTTCAACTCACAATTTTTTTTTATTTTTATAAACGCATGCCATGTCTCAATGGGGAGGGGTAGGTAGCTTGGTTATCGTAAGCGTGGGTTTATGCCGTACTCTTAGAAGTGAAAGCTACCATTTATTGGATTCCGAACCATTTGTTTCCCTTGGAGATCAATGGCCCTCTAATTAAAGTCTGCTGGGAACAGTGTTGGAAATTTCAAAATGTGGTGGATCCTAAAGAAAGGAAAAGAGCTCGTTTCCCCAAACAAATTGTAAGAAATTGCATATATTCATACTTTTCTATGTGTTCAGAATTTTAAAACACAGTCGTTACTAAAAGCACTGTTTTTTGTAATTTTTAGCACACAATTTCCTTCAGAATTGTGCTTTGGGAACGGTTTTAGAAACAAAAAAAAAAACACCACGACAAATGGCATAAAAAGAAAGAATTACAGTGTGTGGTGGATTTTGCACTTTGGCTAGTAAATGTGGTAGATTTTAAATGTTCGCACAATGGTGGTACATAGGTCTACCACAACTGTGGTAAAGCCCCAACCCTGGCTGGGAACTAAATGAAGTTCTTCAGACTTGTGGCTTCTTACATTTATTAGACTTGTTCACAACACAATCGGCGAATGAACATAGTACCTCGAGTGAACGATAGAGCGGTAGGCTGTCCTCTTCAGAGGGTGAGGTGATGCCCATTATTTTGCCGCTTAGGCTCCAGCCCATTGAATCCGTTGGATTCTGTCAAAAATTGACAACTCATGAGAATGAGAGGGAGAAGAACAAGATATTCCTCTTTCCAGTGGAAAACCCCCTCAGATTTTGACGGTTGTGCTCTTAAGTCACAACTTTATTTTCACTAGCTCTTGTTAGGAGTATAGAGCAACGCAGTAGTGGAGCGATCAGCTTCACTTATCGCACACGTATTCACAGACGCCGGTCTGTGAAAAGGTGAGAAAAAACGCTGTCAGATGAGGGGCCAGAAACGTAGAAGTGGCACATCTCTTCCTCCATTGTCTGTCTCTGTATCAAATATGGCCCAAAAGTGGAATGCATCATGGCGTGTGAAATTGGTCTTTTACTTTTTGTGCTGTTGCCACATGGTTCCATGGAAATTTCTTCGGCTGCTCTTTTTGTGTTGAGATAATTCATTACTCCCCACGTTTTAAGCCGTGTGTAGTTCACGAGCGAACTAGTTCAAAAAAGAACTATAACAAGTGAGCCAAGTGAACTAGTTCACAATGCCATATAGTTCAGTAGTTCACCAAACTCAGTTATGTTCCTACTAGGCGCCAAATTGCACAATTTCGAAATTGCAAAAAGTGTTCACACCACGATTGAAGGAATGTGGTTTGCCAGCGAAATGTCTTTACGTAGACATTGTATGGACAATTTTAGCAAAAAGAAATCTGCTAATTTTGTTTGGTATGTTATACTGTACGGAAACTGGGATAATCTGTTATAATGCACAATTTCGTTCGCAATTTCATTGAAATTGAGGGAATTGAGGCAATTTGGAAATTGGTTCGTTGCATGGGAAATTGGACAATTTTTTCTATTATTCTGTATACATGTATCTTAGTACAAAACAACCGAACTTAATTAATGTGAGCGCCTTGCTTTCTGTGTTCATGGGCATTGTGCTTACTCATCAGGGTTGGCTTTTGCCTATCGCAGCACGAATGTATGTTTTACTTGGGCCCTCGTTCCTGAAAAATGACGTGTTAAACAAAATCGCGTTAAACGATACACGAAGTCAGTGCCAAAAGAGGGGTTAGGTTGCAAGTTCATTTTTCTTTATTGTTCTAATCGACAAGAACTCTCTGCGATTTCACAGACAGAAATGCCACTCCTTTTTAATGGCTGTGTGCTCGTATCCTTCTTCGACATTTTCAAGAACTAGAGAACTAATTTTGTGTTGAAGTGTGTTGTGCTTGAAAACAAATTTAACACTACGTCGAATCACGTCAGTTATTTTGTCCTTTCAAAACATATCGACACGACCCAACGCAGACAGCACACTCGACAGAATGAAGACAAAAACGAAAAGAAAAGCTATGTCCGATTCCGGGACAAACGAAGGATCGTCGTTGCCCACGTAATTCGATGTAGCTTATCAGGACCATACGAAAACAATCCTAGAACATGAAAAACAAACAGCGGAGATAACCATTTTCCGTTGTAGTAGAGGTAGAAGGGCTGCGTACCTAATAGAAACCTCGTATAAACAAATAAAGAAGCGACTCCTTATCAGAGAATAGATACGCACACGACCTAAAGACCACACGTTTGCCATCTGGTTGTTCGAAAATAACATGATACGGTTCACAGCGAAACAAATCATTTTGAAACCGCATTAGAATGAGGTTTTTTCCGTGTGAAACGAAAATGGGTTGTAAAACGTGAAACGTGTTAGACCGAGACCGCGTCAAATGAATACGTGTTAAGTAAGGTCCGGTAGGCCTCGTTTTTACAATCGTTTCTTTCTGCTTTAGCTTCGCTTAGTATGCTTTCCTGATTAGTGAACTAAATGAACTAGAAGAGCGAACTAGTTCAATAAACATTCTGGACTGAACTAAAATGCACAAGCCTATTTAGGACGCCGCTACATTTAATATTTATTTACAAGTTAGACCTTTAATTTGCAAAAAAATGGTCACTGTCCAGTGGGAAGTAAAGACGAATAATGCCTAATGAAGCCAGGAACCTTAAAAATTTCGAATTTCTTAAATGTGTACAAAATTGGATTGGACACGCAACGCACTCATTGGGTTGGCTATTTGCGTTTGCCTGAAGAACCCTTTCTGTAGACTCTAGACGGATTTCAAGGGCTGTAGCGTTAAAGCGAACTTTTCTTCGCCAATATCTCGGGCTTTCGAAAATCATAGCCTATCTCATTATTTCCTCCACTCGCATGTGGAAAGTCCTTCCTGGGTACCCGCTTTCAGTCTGTCTCCGACGATTTGAGCGGTCCGCTGTCTGTCAGTGAATCTAGCTTTACAGAAAATTTCCAGAAAATCTGAAGGCAAATTTTTCAATGTTAGAAAAAGGCTAGGTCAAAACTGTTTCCACTTTCGTGTGTCTTCTTAGTCATCTGTTGTCTCTCGTCTAGGACTAGGGATTCCATCATTCTCACTACTACTTGCTTCTGAAAGAAATTCAAATCGGCAAAGATGGCAGGTAGTCAAGCCTTAATAGGATGATCCCCCGAGATTCTCGTTCCAAAATCGTAGTTTTCTGCATTTATGGACGCTTGTGGTCGATAATGTTGCATTTGAGAGCAATTTCGAGGAGTCAAGGAATATAAATAGTGATTCCTAGCCAAGCCGATCTTCGACAGGTTTAACAGGGTTAAACCCCTTGTGTCAACACCCACAAACGCGGGTGTGTTTTTCAGTTTCAAACTGATATATTTTGAGTTCTGGGTGCCGTTCGATTTGGGATTTTCAATAGGCTCCTAAAATATATTTTATTTAAATTTTCCTTCTGGGTCAAGATTTACAAGCAGTTTTTGGGATTTACCATGACATCAACAGCCAACATACCCGGGTGTGCATAGACAAATGTGCGTCGATTTTTTGCTGGAAGTGCAGAAGGGCACTACGGTTGGCCCTATTACGGTTGGCGAGAACGAGTTTGAGTGTGTGTGAGTTTGAGAAATTGGTATTACCGCCATCCGTCATGCCAATTTCTCAAACTCATACACACACAATCGAGGACTCATCACGATTCGATTCAAATGTCAAACATTTTTCGAAGTTTGGCTGTCGAATGTTCGCCAAGTTGAGACTCATTTGTCTTATTATTTGTCGACCGTCAAACATTGTGTGAGAGAACGTCGAACCTTTTGTTTTTGGCCTTATTTATTTGAAAGTGTTATGAAGAGTCTTAAATTATCAAATATAGGCCGAGTTCATAAACGTCACACTGCGGCAGCCCTGCAAGATTTGCGTTCATAAATGTAAATAAACTGCAGTGACTGTGCATGAGAGCACAGCCTCTAGTTACTACATGCCGCTGTACGGTGTTTGAAATTTAAAGACATTCTTACAAATGGCATTGACTTAAAGGATGTGCTTCAATTCCTGTTTATTTATAATTTTTCAGGTGTTGAAACAATTAGTAGGTGGTTAGGACCCGACTCGCTATCTATCCTAACTTAGGGATAGAGAAAGGGGTTGCTAGTGAATTCACCAGCACACTAGACCTTGTTGGTCCATTGTGATATATATATACCTTAGAATGCGTATTACAGTCTTTGAGTGCAGACCGTTTACCTTAGCTGGAGGGCCCGTATTTCAGTCACTTGCTTGCACGGGTAATATGGCTCTTCTTTGTCTTTCCTCCAACTTAGTTTCCAATCAAACAGGCGATAGGAGGATGTTCTAGACTAGACGGTAGTAGGTAGGTGCTATGGCGTATTGGGTGAGCTGGAGGTTCTTGATTCAATCCCCACTCATTTTCATATTTCACCTCGCTTCACCTCCTTCTCGCAGACAATGCTCAAGAAATGTGTTTTTGTGTGGAAAAATATTCTCACATTTCGCCTTTCGGAGTCGGCATAACTGTAGGTCCCGTCCACTTATGCTAGAGCAATAGAGCGCATAACACGAGTGGTTCTGATGGCTCCGAAGAGACGGGTGCTTCTCAGAGACTGCTATAGCAATGCATGGCTATCACCTAGCATTGTTATTGAAAGATCCAAAATCTGAAAAATGCATGAGCTTTCTTGGTTTCTCTTATGAACCATGAGAATATTTGTTCCGTCATAAAATCATGTCATGTCATCCTTTCAAATTGAGAAATTTCCAAGGAAACAAGATTGACTTGGTTTCGAAAAAATGCAAGCTCTTAATCCACTCTATAGTGGAAGCTATGTGCCTGTTCTCTTAAAGTTAGGTTCCCACTCAAAATGTATTCGCTTTCAGAGTGTGTTGTCTTATACTGTGGTTGCTCCGTTTGGCCCTGTCAAGCTTCGCATTAAGTCACCAAAGATCTCGCAGTTTGAGCAGCGATCATACGATTCGTCTTCGAGCTCTTGAAACCCATGACTGGCAACGTTACCGTTCTCCCTTGTGGTGATTCCTTTCATTTACTTCTTACCACTTAATGTGGTCTGAGCGAGAGCAACAGGTGACTTCCATTGTCGACGGTCTTGGGCATGTTGCTTCTACTTGGTCTTTATACTGGCTATTCAGTTTTCCTTTGCGAATCAGGATTCAAGGACACCTTTGCCTGGAGCATTGGGGTGGTCAAGCCTGTGTACTCGACATATTTTGTGTACAGGCTTTATAGTATTTTCCATTCACCTTCCTCGACAGTACCATATATCCGACGCAGATATTGAAGGCACCACGAATTAACTCCGCGGTTTTGTTTATCGCTCAGGCTTTGACTCCGTACGCAAGATTGCCAAAATAAGAGTTTTGTGGAGAACGGTTTTGGTCCTCCTCCAGTTGTTTCGACAGACCGAAGTATCGCCGGTTGCCAAAGGCGTCGTAATTTGTGGTGCTTACGTTGCAAGGTAGATACACTCAGCACAGCTGCTACAGCATCCACTAGTCTTGTGCGTATATCCTATCCTGTCCTCTCAAACTACTCCGAACGGCGAAGTTTGAGAAGTCAGCAGTACACTTTGAGCACTGTGATTGACTCGAAAGAGGTGGATGCGTGAGTTATGAAAGTTGGTAAATTCTTGGATCGAACTTGACACCGAAAGAGGTGGAGGAGTGAATTATGAAAGTTGGTAAATTCTTGCATCGAACTTGGCACCCTCTGCATAGGAGTCGACGCCCTTATCCACTACGCCAGGGCGACAACTCACAGAAACTCCTTAACTTCACCGAAATTGTATTTGTCGATTTGATCGGTAAGAGATGGATTCATTTTTGCCCAACAGCACATGTCTATTCCTCATTAATCCAAAGACGTTTCGCCTGTACTCGTACTTCAGCCTTGCACCACGGGAGTTTGGGAACTTGCTAGGATGCCGATATCATCTGCGTAATCCAATAGTTCGACTGAAACTCGCTTCTAGTCTTCGACAGGACCTGTCATAGTGTGAATAAATGGTAGACGCAAATCGGCTCTAAACAGGACTTGATCCTTCAGACGACGTAAAGCAACGACGTTCATCGTGCTGTCAAGAAGTACGATCGCTCTTATGCGGCTGGAGCTGGTATTCCAAATTCTGCAGATTACCTTGGAAGAGAAAATCGGGGGACGACTTCATTTGGCATATCTTCGATATTTCTGATTTCACTTTCATCGACAAACTTACATACACACAGTTGTGCGAGTCGATGAACTGATTGAAAAATCTCTCGTCGCTCGTAGACAAGGCACCTGTAGTCAACCGATTCGGTTTCTGTTGAAAATGGCTTCTTCTAAGACACGTCGTGTTGCTCTGCCCAAATTCGCTGAGCTATAAACGCAGCCTCATCAAGCATGGCATCGATCTTGCTCCACGCGTCTTCTCTTCCATCGAAACACTTTTCATTGAGTGAGACCTGTGCCAGATTGAGACCTGTGCCAGATTTACATACTCAATGGGATTAGGTAGAAAGTGTCAAGCGTGGTGAAAACTACGACCGTGTAGCGACAAGTAATAAAATAAGAGGAATGAATACGTACAGTAAATGGGCTAAACTCGAACTTCTAAGAATACCTTCCCCTCGCTTACGCCTTGATTTCCATTTCAAATTTAAACACATTTCCTTTTCGCACTTGCATCAAACACATGCTAACACAAACAATTACTTTAAATATTTCTTAGTGGAGTAAATATAAATCAATTTTGTACAACTAAATGAAAAATAAAATAAAAGAAAAAAAATAATTAGTTAGTAAGTTAAAAACGTAATGTTCTATTAAACTGAATCCCCTTCACACTGCCAAAAATCAAGTCAATACTATTCAACTTTGAACTATTCTATTCACTTCCAGGCAATAGGAAAGCGTCTAGAATCAGACATAATTTTACCCGTAAAAAGAATGTATTTATCTATTTTATACCTAACTTAGCGTAAAGATGAGCCAATGTGAGTCGTTCTTTCAAATCAAAATACATACACGCGTATGACAGTTTCATTTGTTTTTTTTTTCTTTCTTTTTTCAAAAAACAATTTTATGTAAGAATTTGTAATGCAAAAAACAAAAAAAAAAAACAAATCCCTGTTATTCTTAGGGTGCTACCATAAGAAGTAGATTTTAGTAAAATTTTTGATTCTTTCTAATAATATAAATGTATATGCATGTTGTAGGAGAAATTTTAAATAAAGAAAAAAATACAAAACAACATTTACAGAATGCAAACGATTTCATTAGAATATTGTACCAATGTGCACCTGGGGTACAAGCTGTGGCTTGAAGTGCAAACCATTGCAAGACGGAAATGAGGGAAATACTAAGCACACTCCTTCAAACTGCCTTGCATAAACAGTCAACAACTATCCATCTTAACTTTGCGTGAATATTAATATAGAGCATTATTTTTACATAATCATTTTTTTTATTGTATGTAAAATTGTTCAAAGTTTCTTAGCTCGTCGTCGTTTCGTAGTCCAAGTGACATGTGGTGTTTCTGACCTTCTTTCTTTTAAACGACCCACTTTACTGCGTCCCTACTGGTCCGCCTGTGGGGTTCGCCAATACAACCTGAAGAAATATCGGCAGGCCTTCCTATCTCGGAACACTTCATCACTGAGGTCGATCAAATGCTGGTGTTTTTGCATTTGTGTGATCCAGGAGCTTTTAGTCCTGCCTCTATTTCGCGCTTGCGTTGGAACGTTTATGGATATTGCGTTCGAGGGATCTCTCTTTTGACCATGGCAATACCAACTGAGCCGGTCGTGCTCTACTTTCTTGGATATGGGTTCTTTGACGTGAAGGCTTCCTCGGATCTTGGAACTTCTTATTCTATTGAGCATTGTTACTCACGCCGTCATGCGAAGCATCTTCATCGCAGTCGCTGTTAATTTGCTCTCATACTTTTTGTACGCTGCCCAACATTGTGAACCGTATGTGAGCGCCGGACGTACAACTGCGGTGTACAGCCTTCCTTTCAGCTTAGGGAGCATTTTTCGGTCACAAAAGATGGCTGAGTTTTCCGCCACTTCATCCATATCGTCAGCAGAGAATAACTGATGCACTTTTGGGTCCGTCACTTTTCCTTCAAGCAGAAAATCAAGGACAACAGTAAATAAATAAACAAACAGCAATGGACCTAAGACGCTCCCCTGGTGTACACCGACTTTGATTGGAAACTCCTCGGTGATTCCGGCAGGACATCTTACTCTTGTCACATCTTACTCTTGTACATTTTCATAATAATCTGTACGTAGGTTTCTGGAACTCCTCTTTTTCTTAGCGCCACCCATATTAGGTCTCTTGGTTGTCCATCAAACGCTTTTTCAAAATCAACCAGCACCATATGCAAATCCTTTAAGAAATCACGATGTTTTTCCATTATGATCCTTATACTTTGGATTGCATCTGTTGTTGACTTGCCTGCGACAAGCCCGCACTGGTCTTCAGATAACCGTATTATTTTTCGCAATCGGCCATCTAGGACCCCCTCAATGCTCTTCCTGGTGTGTTACATCAGCTTGACAGAACGGTAATTGGCACAGTTTCGCGTATCGCCTTTTGCTTTATACAAAGGAAGAAGATAACTTTCCCTCCACTGATCAGGCATTGGATCGCCTCTCATGAGTTTGGAAATGAAAATCATTTTTTCCCTCCTTCTTTGAGCTGCTATTTTGAAGATAGTTGTGCCCTTGTTGAAGTTGTTTTGCCGCAGTTCATGGTTTGCCTGGTTCCTATCCGCAGCCGAAGAGGATGTTTTTCCAACTCCCGATACAGGCCCTCCATACTCTTAGCCTGCATTTGGGCGCACTTATTCTTCGCTACACATTTGCAACGTCTGTAGTCCATTTCAAGGCGAGCTTTTTCATCTCCGTTGCTTGAGGAGCACTTTGACCAAGCTTTGAAGGCCGCTTTCTTTTCACTCAACACTGCTTTCGCTTCATCTGTCCACCACCATGTCTCTTTCCCATGTTGGCAGTGGCCTTTTGAAATGCCGAGCAGGGATTTAGCTGCGTCAAAGCAAGGTCGTTGTAGTGAATTCCACATGTCTTGTGCTCTACACTCTACATCGTCAACTTCGACGATGTTGCGATAGAGATAGCGCTTCATCTTGCCAATAAAAACTTGGCCTTTCTCTTTATCCAGGTTGTACCATTTGATTTTCGCAGACGCCCTTGTCCGCTAATTTTTGCACGTTTCCGGCTCCATAAAAATTTCTGTGAGAGAAGGCGGTATTGTTGGGCGATTGCCTCTCCTAGAATCACTTTGCAGTCCTTTATCCCAGGCTTCATAGAACAAGACACCAAATGGTAATCTATCTGGGTTTCATTTCCGCCACTGCTATAAGGAACCAGGTGCCGGTTTTGTTTGACGAACATGGTATTTAGCACGGTAAAACCGTATGACTCACACATACTTAGGGTATCTTCACACGAGGAGTTCCTGAACCCGTATCCCAGTCCTCCATGGCAGTCTTCGTAGTCTTCGTTTAACTGGTGTTTCTGACCTAATTCTGTTGAATTCTGAATTAGCTCTCAATATTGATAGGATACAGAAACTGAAATTAAAATTCCAACGCTGTAGTTGCGCTGAAAACCCTCTCATTAATATTGATACTTAATCTATATCGTTTATTCAATGATCCTGTAATTCATTTATTTACTTATTTACTTTATTTACTTTATTTACTCCCTGTCATTCCTTGTGTGTTGACTATAATTACCAAGCTATATTGTTTTTGTATCATTATTTTCATTTTTAGGGTTACTATGTCAATGAACTAGAAAAATTGACCAAAGAATGCAGTCTTAGTGTCAACCAACACAGAGCGGAGACATTAGTCATCTGTGTAGTCTTCTCCTGTCTGCCTTTGGCTCTGCCTCCTTATGCGGACCTGGGACTAAAGGCTCGGGCACATAGAATACTTGACATGCATAGCGCCAAAGCATTCGTTCCGGGTGCAGTACCTAACCCAAGGGCGTGGCACAATGAATACTTCAATTCCCGGTTGATGTCATTTGCCAGTCTCAAGTGAGTCTTGGCGTTGGTCTGTGTGTCACCTCCCTTAAGAGCACATGTACTTTATGTATCTATCAAAGTATCGCTGAAGCTGACTCAAGTAAAGTACTCCACGTGCCGTAACCTGAATTTCTTGGGTCTCATCATCGATAACAAACTCTGCTGGAAGCCTGAAATACGCGAGGGTGTCAGGAAACCCTCCGCGGGAACTATGAAATTGCATGTTGATATGACACTGCACGTTTCTAAAAACTTCTGTAAACGGACAGCCCTCTATAAGGGACACCTCTCTTTACGGACAATTCATCATGGTCCCGGCATGAAGAAATTGTGTGTTTGAACCCCTTCAGAGCGGACAATCATGATGGCTCCGCCGTTGTCCGCTTTAAAGAAATTTCTGTACCGAGTTGTTTTTTGGAATGAGACAGTAATTATTCTGCAAAGAATCATAAATTGTCTGTACGTTGTGGCTTGGTGCGTCGACCCCTACGCACTTGACCACATTCTTGGCAATTTCAATAGCTAGGTTTTTTCCTGCCACTCTTATTTCAATTTCCGTACCATTACCCTCTGTGCCCGGACGTGTATATTTTTTTTTTCATAGAAAGTACTGGACTTTACCGTAAAATCACAAGGAATATAGAGTATAAGCATTAAGTGTGTTAAATATGAGAAAAAAAAAATTGTTGTGTCATACGGCTTTCTGCGTCAACGGATGGCCTACGAATGTATCAGCGGAGCTTTAAAAACATTCCCCTTCGCTGCCTTGAGCAAAACACTTTTTACGGCCCCACCTCTTTCGAGTCACTGACAAAGAGTATAATTATCTAGAAAAGGTTTCTCAAATTGTCCGTTCACCATAAAACTGCGGGTCCCTTCGACTCGTGGTTACTGAGAAGCCATCGACGGCCTGCAGCGCCACCCATTTTATTATATTCTCTTAGACGAAGTGACAAAATTCTCGCCTCACATTTTTTTGATGGGCAATCAAATTCTCAATCAAAACTAATTCAAGTAGTTGGCAACACATGCTGCGGATTTGTGTCTTCAAGGGAATAGTTTTCCATTCGGTGATTGTATTTGCTATTATTCTTGGAATTTCAAGACGACTTTAGTGCAGAACTCGGGCGTGTTGGATCGTGTCTTTGCTATAAATCGCAGATAGACTACGTATAATGACAGCCCAAGAAAATGGAAAAATGACAAACGTCTCGTTTCCTTAAAAAATGTATATCTGGTGGAAGTCTTATATCTGATTGGAAGTCTGATGCAATAGCAAAATTATCCTCATTTAGCCAGACCAGGCACTCTAGTTGCTTTACGCGTTTGTTTACCTTTGTTTCCTTGGAAAGCACTGGATTTTACCATGAAAGCTCTGGGAATAAAGAGAATAAGCATTAAGTGTGTTAAATAAAAAATGTAGTATCATACGACTGTCTGTGCCATCGGATGGCCTACGTATGTATCAGCGGCGTTTTAAGAACATTCCCCTCCGCTGCCTTGAACCAAAGACAATATAATGCAATGTCATGTTATATTGTCTTTGATTGAACGTAATCCTCGACCATCCCCCTAGCGACACAAACGACAGACAGGCGGCTGCCAGCACATCTCTTGCCAGGAACTGCCTTCTTTTCTTTGCTAGGTCTGAACATTCGCATAGAGTCCGCTTCTTCCTTCTCTCTGCCGCTTCTGCAGAAGTCGTTATGCACAGCCCACCATTCCCGCATAATTCAAACATCAAATTGTTCCAGCGCCATCTTACACAAAACCCCCGCAACCAGCCATGACAACGCACTAAAGTCGGCAACCAAAAGCAACAGGAAGCACGAAGTCACCACGCAAGTATTTCACCAACACACAGCGCACTATCCACGTCGCACACCCCACACCACAACCATACGCCATTGTGGAACCCGCGCAGAGACGTAAAAGACCGAATCGACTCCATCCAACACACATCCAGAGTCCACAGCAGCCACAAATTGAATTCATCTCACCGTCATCTTCCGACCAGCGCGCAGCCAAAGCGATATTCACAACAAGCAACCAAGCGGTATTCAGTTAGCTCCAGTGTGTCGCTGCGTCAGGTTCAGTCGCTGTTCGGTTCCTCGTCTCGTCAGTCTCGTACGGTTGTCAGCATTTTTTTTCGCTTGAACTCTAAAGCCGGCCTCGATTCAGGTTCACCACTCGCAGTCCATTTGCAATCCGCAGCGGTATTTTCGCCCGTAGTCTTCCTGCTTTTCTCAGTGATTTCCGCTCCTGCCGTGCTTCCACTTCCCGAAGTGCATTCTCCGCCGAGTCACTTCCACTCTTCCATCGGTCGTTTGAACGAGCGCACGCGTGCCTTTCTCGTTGCCTGGTGAAGTGCAATTTGCGCGGAACGGAGTTACTAGAGCCCGTCGACATCGTGGTCATTTTGTTGTCGGTTCAATAGCTCAGCTTGTGGACGTTATATAACCAGCAGCGTAAATATAAAAATTGCAAGTTTAGTCGTGTTGCAAGCGTTCATATTCCCCAGCACGGCTGCAACGCGATCGCTCTACGAGTGCGATTTGATTTCTTTTGTGGCTCGTACGCTGCCAGAATAACAATTCAAAGAGCCAACCACACGCCTAATTGTTGCCGCCGCCGAGTACAGTGCAAGCGAACAGCCCACAGCAGTGTTTACGGATTACAAGTGAAGAAGAAAAGAGCGTATCGCACTAACAACGGTAATTTGTCGCAGCGGAATTGGATTTATTCGCTTGGAATTGAATCGACGAACGACATTTGGCAGGCGTCCAGTCCACACATTGATTCGCTTTGTTTGCTGGCTGGATTGTGAAACGCATTCCATTGGAGAGGGTCGACTGCTATCTGAGAGGAAAAAAAATGAAGTTTCACCGAACCTCAATTGTCGTCTTGTTGACTTTTTGGTTTTCCTCGGCGCTTGGTTATGGATTCGGAAGGTGTCCGAAATACCCATCGATGCCGAAATTCAATATGACACGGGTAAGTGACGACCGAGTTTGGAATTACACCCAAGTGTCGGTTTCTACATTTATTTTGGACTTTTCAGTCGTTCTTCTGTTTGCTCTTTGCTTTCTGATCGCGCTGTGAAGGCGCGGGGCACAACAAGGTCTTCACACACGTCGGTTATGTAAAGTTGTAATAGTTTCGGTTCGGCTTAGTTGCCTGCGCCTGGTCGCAGACCGAAAACTAGGTGCATTGACATTGAACTGTGGGTTTCGAGGAGAGTTTCTTTTTCGTTTATTGCATGGGTACCCTCGTCACTGGTGGAGGTATAAATACAAAGAGTGTATGTTTGATCGTTGCAAAGGAACAACAATTTAGTGCATCTGCTGTTAAACCGATGAGCTTTGCAGAGAAGGGAACTTGTATTTTGCGGTCAATTCTGCGGTGGTTAGTCGACTTCTGCGGGGCTTTTAAGTGAAAGGCAATACTGGTTGTGAAGTATTGGTTGTGCTCGTTTAAGTCAAATTGCATTTTTGGGCTAATGATTTCATCGAACTTGGTAGCGCACCCGGTTCTTAGAGGTGAGAGGATCTGCTCGCTTTCGTAAACAATCACTTCAGTTTTAGCTGTTGCATGCTTCCGTTCTGGGACGTGCCGCAATTGGATGTAGTCTCACTTTAGAGATGGTTGTTCACTAACATGGTCCAGCGCTGTCTGCCGGCGACTAGAGAACTGATCTTTCATTCAACAAATCTGGTGAGTGGCGAGGATTTGTTCGCTTTCTTAAGTTTAGGCTGTTGGACGTCTCCTATTGGTTCTACTGGTACGTGGCGCAGTTGGATCCAGTCCGGCTAGCACTCACTTTCCAGCGGTGTCTGCCGGCGACTACAGAACTGATCTTTGATTCAACAAATCTGGCGAGTGGCGAGGATTTGTTCGCTTTCTTAAGTTTTAACTGTTGGACGTCTTCTATTGGTTCTACTGGTACGTGGCGCTGTTGGATCCAGTCCGGCTAGCACTCACTTTCCAGCGGTGTCTGCCGCCGATCTTTGATTCAACAGCTCAAACGATCAGACCATGACTGTCAGTCTTTGCCGTTGCAAATAAATGTGAAAACAAAGGCGCGTTGATCTGTTGGACTGAGTGCGGTGAGGTGGCTCTATTTATTTCTTAAACAAGCAGATTTACTTACATCTTGACACTATACCCATAAACATGGATAAGCCACAAGTCTGGGTGTTTAGGATTTAACTTAATCGATGAATCAGACGCTGGCTGATCCCCTGCTTATGGGTCGAAGACAGACGAGGGTGTAGGTGCTGGTGTCTACTCTCAAGGCCTTAACATTGCTATCTCCCTGAAACTCCCTGACCACTGAAGCGTATTCCAGACAGAAACCATTGCGATCAAGGAGGCACTGTCCTGGCTCAAGAACAACGTAATATCCAAAAGAGAAATCACCATCTGTTCGGACAGTCAGGCCATTTCATTCGATAACATCCCCTAATTGCAGGCTGTCTCTTAACGAGATGGCTGAGTATTTTAACCTACACCTCATGTGGGTGCCGGGACACTGTGACGTACCGAGCAATTACAAAGCCGACGAACTCGCTAGGTGTGGCACATCCTCCACCCAAACAACTGGAGGTGTTCCACCTTACAGCTCACCATCTACTAAAAATACACACAATCAACATCACATGGCTAGAAGTGGTACCTTCTTGTCTTAAAACAAAGGAAATATGGCCATCGCTTGATATCAGACGATCACTCAATCTGCTTGGACTAAGCAGATCTTCACTCAAGGGCACTGCACAATTGGTACCCATGCCCGTAGGTTGGGGGTCCCCTATAATGACTTCTGTAGAAGCTGCATGGATGAAGAGGAGGTTGAAACCACAGGTCACCTGCCAGGTCGTAGATAGGGGGGCCTACTACTTCAACAGCCTTAATGAGCTTAAAAGCGTCAGTATTAGCCAGCTTAACCGCTTTGTCACAAGCGCCAACTAAGGGGAACCAATCCGCGTGGTAACCCAAAGTGTGACTGCCTTCTGCAACCGATGACTGGCCCTTGTCTCAGCCTATTACGAGGAAAAAAATCAAATGACATGATTACCATAAACGAGCTTCCTTCTGAAAGACTAACCTTCAGTTAGCCTTGCTTCCCCGACTTCTTGACTGGCAGTGGGTAGGTGAACAACAAGCGCAAGCAACGACTTCTTGAGCCTGACCAATGGCATCAACAAACAACATCAGTGCCGAGATCGAAGGCAGAATAACTCTTGCCAACTATTGCCTTGTAATAGAGCCCTCTCTCGCAAGACTGAGTTGACCTTAATCTTCCCTGTCCTGCTCTACGGCACAGCGGCACGGATTATATCCAAAGCGGAGAAAAGTTCTGCCATCCATCTTTGGCCCTGTCTGCGTTGATGGGATTTGTTCATGGTTGATGGCATTGGACGTACAACCACGAGCTGTATGGTCTGTACAACGACATGAGCCTAGAAAGGCGTCCACGGATCCAACGCCTAAGATGTAGAGCGTATGAACAACTTGACTCTGGCCCTAAGAATCTTCCTCTTGGAGCCTGCGGGACAACGCATTCTACAAAATGGAGCACACCAAACCACGTCGAGGCGAACCTCAGCCGGCTTGGTCGTGCTAGTTGGAGGGGCTTCTTGGTTGAGGCGCAGGTCCACCCTGGACTGTAGCTCATTAAGAAGCAGAAGAATGCACTTACGAGGGGAAACTCAGCCGGCTTGGTCGTGCTCGTGCTAGTTGGAGGGGCTTCTTGGTTGAGGCGCAGGTCCACCCTGGCTGTAGCTCATTAAGAAGCATAAGAATGCACTTACTGCACAACACAAGTCGAGGCGAAACTCAGCCGGCTTGGTCGTGCTAGTTGGAGGGGCTTCTTGGTTGAGGCGGAGGTCCACCCTGGACTGTAGCTCATTAAGAAGCAGAAGAATGCGCTTACTGCACAACACAAGTCTAGGGGAACCTCAGCCGGCTTGGTCGTGCTAGTTGGAGGGGCTTCTTGGTTGAGGCGGAGGTCCACCCTGGACTGTAGCTCATTAAGAAGCAGAAGAATGCACTAACTGCACAACACAAGTCGAGGGGAACCTCAGCCGGCTTGGTCGTGCTAGTTAGAGGGGCTTCTTGGTTGAGGCGGAGGTCCACCCCGGATTGTAGAATTAAGAAGAAGAAAGTTAAGTTGGAGAGGCATGTTGAGTGAGCTCCATTTCAACCCGGGACTGTAGTGCCCTAGAAGAATGCACCAGTCTCTCCCTATCCCTTCTCTTCTCGTGATTGCTTCGAACGCACAGAAAACTACTCGAATCTGGGATCTCCAACGACTAGATTGTGTTCCCACATAGCTCTCTTATCTTTAGTCTGTGTTTGATTTCAGAGCTCCGTTGCTTCCCCTCGCATGTTCTAGTGTTCGTGTACAAATACACAAGATTCCATCGCAGTTTTATTTCAGACGCACGCGACGCCGCGTTGGCTCCTCAGTCTAATAAGTCACTAACAACGCCTCATAATTGCCTTCCATCTTTCGAAATGAAGATGGAGTGTGGTGATTCACGTTTTGAAATTCTAAGCTACTCGCATTCATTCCTCATCCACCTCAACTGCTCTTATCCAATCATTAGTGCCTCAAATGTCAAATGCCATAACAAATCCACCGCAGGCGTGTACACACACAAAAATTCTTGCAACCCGAAACCTGATCGCAAGCCGATTACGTTTCGAGATCTACGAATGGCACTTGAGGCAGAATCTTCCATCAATTAGCATTTGAATCATAATTCCATTTAACTTGCTGTGGCAGTCGTCTTCTTCCAGCGGCTAGTCTACGCCTGTGCGAGATAATTATTGGAGCCATGACAGCTGCTGTCCTCATTTACGAAGCCATTGAGGCGATGCATTCGGCGAGATACCATATGCCCCGCATTTGTTGGTTCGACTGTGCTCTCGTTGCAGAATACTCGATCGTGAGGTGAGGCTGTGCAAATATCTGCGAGATGCTTTATCTTGCAACGAACGAATCTGTGTCAACAGCGGTTGTCTTGTTTGCTCCTTCGCGGCCATCGGGGAACATCGGGGAATATCAGAGTTCACACTGAGTGAACACACTGAGTGCCACTTGCGATTATTGTCGGTCCTTGTGTTTACGACATCTCCACACACACACACATCACTCGCCCAGCATCGCCGAGGGAGGCAGAGGGAGAGGTCAAGTCAATTATTTAAAAGACCAACGTTCAACGTGTTGATTCAATTGTGCGTCGAATGATGCTTTGTTGAATACACTTTGTAAAGTTAGAGACTTGCTCTCAAGTCCCCGATGTAAGTAGGCTGATTAGATTAAATTGGACTTTGGAAAAGAACACACACACACGCTAAAGGAAATGAATTAAATGGTACTGCGTTCTGGCTGCTGTTTGAAGTTCCATGAAATGAAGCAGTTCGTTCGTAGATAAGGTTTCGAACTGTGTGCACACAGTTCTATTTTTGAGATCGTGCACACGAACAAGTCTGAAACTTGCATCTGCTTCAAGACGATGTCAGGGAGTCGACTAGTGTGCTGTCCTTGGACTCTAAGTCGGCATAATTATTTCTTGACATTCTTCAGAATATTCCGTGCCCTGTTCAACTAATGAAAATAAATCAAGTCTATTTGCATAAATATGAGCCCGCTATCAGGACCATCAACTGTATTCAACCACGGTATGCGGAAGTATTTCAGCAATTTTGTTCGATTTTATTCAGACAGCTGCTTAAATTCAACACAAATGTCAGCGGACATTCTGAACGCTGTATCGCACCGCAACGAGGAGGAGATGCGCCGCTATCTGTTGGAGAGAGTGTGCGTTGACGAGCAGGGGTCTACCTACACTCTCTCAACTATGAACACACAAAAAAAAATACAAAGGGTGATGTTTTAAAAGCTATAGGAAAGTTTTTCAAAAAAAAACACATAAAATTCAGAAAAATGCATGAAATCTTTACTTGAGTCGATAGTACGGTCCATATAATTTAATGTTTGAAGATTATTTCATGCAAATGTTGGCCTTGACTGCGCCTCAAATGGTCCATCCGCTTAGTCCAATTTTGGCATACTCTTTCCAACATTTCGGCCGATATCTCACGAATAAATGCTTCAATGTTGAAGCGGGCTTGTCTGTATAGACATGTGCTTTAACATAGCCCCACAACAAATAGTCTTAAGGTTTAGACGGCCAATTGACCGGTCCTGAACGTGAAATAAAATGTTCACCGAACTCGCCTCTCAATAAGTCCACTGTGTGGCATGTGGCACCGTCTTGTTGAAACCACATGTCATGCAAGTCAAGCTCTTGCATTTTGGGCAAAAAAAGTTGGATATCACCTCACGGTAGCGCTCACCATTCACAGTTACGTTACGATTCGCATCATCTTTGAAGAAGTACGGTCCAATGATGCCACCAGCCCATAAACCGCATCAAACTGTGACTCTTTCTGGATGCATTGGTAGCTCCTGCAATGCTTCTGGCTGATATTCACTCCAAAATCGACAATTCTGCTTATTTACGTACCCATTGAGCCAACAATGAGCTTCGTCTAAACTTTCTTAAGAGAGCACGCATTTTGTAATAAAATTCAATAATTTGCAAGCGTTGTTCGTTTGTAAGACGATTCATGGTTAAATTACAAACCAAACTGAAGATGTTTGACAGTGAAACAGAACGCGAAACGTGCGTCAGCTGTTTAAACCAGTGTTGCCAAGGAGATATAAGCTAAAAAATCACCCTTTATAATCTTGTGTATTTGACAAGAGGTGCCATGGGTAACCCTGAAGCCCATGGGTAAACCCTCAAAGTTAAGCAATCATAGCGATGATTTAATTTTAATTACCAGAGATGAAGTATTGCCGAGGTGAACGACTTCTACCTCCCGTGTCGCTAAAAATGTTTGACAACTGTTTTTACATCGTTTTGACCAAATTGGCCAATCAGAGAACGGACTTCACATTAACACATTGGCTGCCATGGCTGTCATTTTTGCTAGCGAGGACTAAATTTTTCCTGGGCCTCAAGGATGAATTGAAAATAAATATATTTAATGTCGACATTTTGTAGTCTTTTTAATATTGTTTTTTATAATTTGCGCACGCACAAGGGTTGTTAGTACCCTTAAGTGTCCGGGTTCAAGACACAGCACGGGCCGAAGGTGTAGAGGGAGAAAGGGAGAGGAGGCACCTGTGCATATTTGTGGATTGTATTCTGGGGAAAATATTAGGCTGGGAGGAGCATTCCATATTCGTGTCGTGCGGCTGATGAACGAGTCTCTAAATTTAACTGCGCGTCCCAAAGTAGGCTTAAGGGTAAACTGATGAGCATTCCTGCCGAGACGGGTATTGCGGGTGAATTCACGGAGAGGAGGAATGCAGTTGGCAAGCTCACTTGAGCATCGTTTTGTTAAAAAGACGAGGCGGTACGTCTCAGTTCGAGCGAGTCTAATAAATCTGCAATATTGTTGTTCCCTATAAGTTTTATCGCTCGCTTTTGGATTCTATCTAGTAGGTGCAGGGTGGTTTTGGGGGCACCAGACCAGATATGAGTGTTGTTCTCAAGTTTGGGGCGTATAAACGCCTTATGAATGAAAGCCAAGTCAGAAGGGGTGAAGTATTTCTTGCATCGATTGAGGAAACCTAAACATTTCGCAGCATTTTTGGCGACCCCAAATATGTGACCGTTCCAACTAAGTGTTGTGTTGGTACACATACCGAGGATGGAGCTTTCCGGTTTCTTCGAGACAGGTGCCATTCATGGATAGAAATTAACAAGGGTTCGCTTGAGTGACAGCAGGCAGCATTGAGCTTTTGAAGCATTGAACTCCACACGGTTGTTCATTCCCCAATTGATTATGCTGTCAAGATCGGAATTCAATGTGCTTATCATACGCTGCCGTTCCAATTCTACGGCCGAAGGGCGGGGTTGTGAGTCTTGGAACGAATATGAAAGGCTGAGGGTGCTGTCATCAGCGAAGGAATGGATTGGGTTAGAAGTAGCAGACAAGAGGTCATCACACCATGAAATATCCTCAACTTTGTAATTCGTGGATAACCGTCAAACACTCTAAAAGCCTCTCAAATTCATCGAGGGCAAGGGGTCGTCAATCAACTGTGAAGTCGGCCATCTCGGTAATACTTCATTTCTCGTAACTACAAGGCTTAATAACCGCCTTAACAAGGACATGAACACAAACCAATGAATCGTTGGAAACAGAACTACAAAAGCGACGATAATAGGCGTGTTTTTTTGCAAGGGTATAAACGCTTAAATTATAAGTGCACAAAAAAACGATCATCGGCGCTTAATAATTTATCAACAAAAATGTTTGACAGCACCGACGGCATTAATGGCATTTGTGGCAGTCACGTTGGTGGTTAAAGGTCACAATCATCACTTTAAAGGCAAAAACATTTATAAATTATCAATTCAAACAGATTTTTCATCGAATGAAAAGAAATGTAGAAAAGTAGACTATAGACGAGAATCAAAAATGCTAAAATTAAAAAATGCTAAAAATTATTTAAAATAATCTAATACATGAACCATACCTTCAAATGGTGTGCAATATCGTAAGATCGTAAGTTGCAGACACAACCTTATGGCGATTCATTCATTAGGTTTGTGTCAGGAATGAACGCACAGAAAATAAAGCGGAGCACCAAGCGGGAGTTGCACAATGATCAAAGCTGGGACTGACTTCTCAACATCTACACGGCAGATCAACCACATCCAACTGACACAGTCAAATTCTTTGCAGATGTCTCGTTGACTTATGCCAGCTCGACGTCACCACAAATAGCCGCGCAAAGGGTCGAAATCCAAACAGCGAACAAATTTGATTACTCTACCAAATGGGGTATTCGTATCAATGCTGGGAAATCGGTACTCGGTACTTATGTGCTTAAGGAGACCATCCACAGGTGAATGCAGATCAGCAGCCAAATGTCGAAGCATAAAGGTAGTGCTCCCTAATGGAACAGAAATATCAACACACGAAAAGTTCAAGTATTTTGGCGTTAACTTCACGAAGAGGTTGAAGTTCAACAGTCATTCGAAACTGACCCTTAAGAAGGCCGACCTAGGCTTCCATCGCATCTATCCCTTGATGCGCAAGCAAAATGGACTAAGCCAGAGGACGAAACTGCTGCTATACAAGCAGCTTATACGGCCGATCTTAACGTACGGCTTCCCAATATGGCACACCATCCCTAAGACCAGCATGACGAAACTCGCAATTATCGAAAGAAAAATACTGCGAATATGTACCGTCAAGGGCAGTACATAGGGTAGATAGGTGGGTGATGTTAAGTCTCCATCAGACTGAAAACCACAGTCTGTCACATTGTGATCGCCTTTTCGCAATCAGACTGCACCCCAACAGTGCTTGAAAACTAATTAGAAACGCGCAAATAACGATCAAAGCTTAGTTTTTCATCGCTAGTTTACGCAAAATAGAAGTGCGCCGATACTTTGCCGTCTTATTGCGGCTGCATATGCTCTTGTAATCACGCAATGATCAATGCAATGTGTCCATTAACGAAAAGGTAGGTAAAATCGACCACTTTCTTGCTCATTGTTGGCCACTTGTCAGTTCACATTGAATGTCTGCATTCCGTGCAATATATCAACCGAACGCACAAACCAGCTTTTTGGGGTGTACGAGTAAGCAAGGCTGACTCAACAAGACGACGATTGACCCCAATGGAGCCACTGCTTTCAATGTTTTGGATCGCCATCACACTACCTATTAACGTCTTCAGTTGCCAAGTGTTTAAAAATAACGCTCTTGGTTAGCTTTTCCTTCTTTGGACAGATTCTACGAGACGCAAAGACCTGCGCAGCTCTTAGTGGCAATTCGTTGCAAATATTCTCGGATGATCCACCAAGGTTGCTTGAGTTTATTTGACAGTTTTTCTGAAACGGACCTGGGTCCATTTCTACGTCATTGTTCAAAGTTGTTTGGCTTCCCGGACGGTACAAGTCGTGGAGTTGCATTTATCCCTGACATAAACAGTCGTGGAAATAGCAACAACAAGTCCCACATGTAATCCTTGGCAATCGAAGGGGAACTGGTGTACATACACTCCTTCAATTGATGAAATACTGAAAATATGAAAATTATTAAGACTACTTTTTTATGATAATTCGTTTTTTTGCATTTATGGTGCCCTCACTTTGAGGATTAATGCAGATGACAGGTTCACCTTTGTAAGTAAAGTACATCAAATCGTTTGGACGGCGAAGAGGTCCTACCCTGAGTGGAGCACCTAAGTTGCGGGAACTGCCGCATGAACTTACCTCAAAGGAAGCCCCAGTGAATGCCAACAAAAAACAAAACAAATACAGTGAAACTTGTCTAAAGCGGACAGCAGCGGGACTGTCACGATTGTCCGTTTTATAGGGTGTCTGTTCTGAAGGGGTTGAAATACACGAATATCTTCAGGCCAGGACCATTGCTGAGCTTTCCGGTAAGATTGGTCAGGCTGGGTCAATTTTGAAACAGCTTGGTAGATCAAAGCTTGGTGTCAAAGCCAAGTTAGCGGTTTCCAACTCAGTATTTATACCAACTCTCACCTATGGTCATGAAATTTGGGTTATGACAGAAAGACTAAGATAGCTGCTGAGATTTGTTTTACTCGCCAAGATAGGGTGAGAAACACGGCAGTGCGCGAGGAGCTCCACATTGAGCGGGTGCTTCTTCGAACGGAGAGGGCTATGCGTCGGTGGTTTGGTCACGTGGCACGAATGTCCCCTTCATCATGACTTCCGCGGCGGGCGTTGAATGCGAGCAGCCTCTTCAGCTTTCAGATGACGGATATTTTCGCGTAATATTCTTGACCTGTTAATGGTCTGGTGGCGAGGCGGTCCTTCAGGGAACCCAAAAGGCATTTGCTCTGTCTCCTAACTTACAGGAAAAAAAAGCCAGCAATATGCTTCATATTAAATTATAAAATTTTAATAATTAGTACATTTCTTTCGGTTTTGACGGTTCCTCATTCTCGAAAAAGAACATGGACCAATGACACCTCTAGACCAAACTATGCACCACACCGACTTTTTGTGGATTGGAATCCACCCACCTTTTCAGACGAGACAGTATTTGTTTTTTAACGCATGCACTGAGTGAAAAATTAACGGCATCGCTGGAGAGAGTTTTGTTGGGAATGGTCATTTAAACACCGATGTCCGGAGACCCAATCGTTTGTTCTACAAAATCAGCGGTCTTGAGTGAGTGGAACTTTAAAAGACTGTAGAAGCAGATCTAAATGTAAGATACGCCATGACGTGACCTGAGACAAACCCCAATGCGACGCCCGACCTCAAACCGATAAGGATTTGTACCTTATCCAATGCTTTCACAAACGAGGGTCATATTTTCTGAAGAGTCAGTCTGTTCGTCTTTATAAGCGCCTTTAGTACACACCGCTCATATGGACGATGACATCGACCAGAATGTAGTGTCAACTCACTGCCCTACTCCGCTAGGTTTTATCAATCTTCTCCGAACCTACCAGGTTCCGCCGAACTTTTTCGGGGTCTAATAGACCTAGTTGCAGCCCTCTTGAATTCAGCCGTCCATGAGTGGTTGTCAAACCGAACAAGCCTGCAGCATGAATTTGACTTTATTTTGCTGTCCATTTCCTCATTTTGTCTCTTTCTCACACTATTACTTCCTGTCAGCAGACTGCTGTTTTTTGTCGTTTACAAACTAAGAGCGAGGGACTTGAAGTGAAACCCCCTCAAAAAAAAAAAACCCCCGGTCCTCCTAGAATTAAGGAGAATTTATTAGGTCTCGGATGACAGTTCAGATTGACGCTTGTGATCAGCTGAATTGAGCACTGCCAGAACCGGCACATGCTTATGCTGACGCAGGAATTGAAGCCTCGAAGACGAGGCCGCTTTTGGCTCAACAAGGAAAATCTGTCTTCTTGGAGCAAACACAATCCACAAGTGTTCGACCAAGCCTCAAGCATCCAAAATGACAAGGCGGCACCATCATTCTTTCAAAATGAGAAAGGAGGCACCGTGGATGATGTATAGAACGATGTTAACAAAAACGCTAATATATCCAAGCTGTTGTCGCAGCAAGACGGCCCTACGTGGTCATACAAGCAACGCAACGCTGAATGTTGTGGAGGAAAAATTTGGCTACTGGGTCATTTCACGACGATTGTTCATTAACTGACCAGCACTCGACCATCATCCGATTATTTTTCCTAAACCGTTTTGGACCAGCTGGAGGCTTTATTGCGAGAATAACTCCGCACATAAGGGACCAAGTCAGCAAAAGTGATCGACCGTTTAAAGCATTGTCAGCAAGGCCGAGACGACATTTGAAGGAGAGAGATAGGCAGGACTAGACATTCCCGACATTCTCGCAAAATGTCAACCTTCCTGGAAGACTGGAGATCCATACTAATTTCACTGTGAAGTCCCGCCATCAGACCCCGCGTGTTTGATGATCTTGTCTCATCCATACCGTGTACCATCTGTCGGAAACATGCGACGCGTACGCCTAAAGTCGGTTACGTTCGTACATTCCCTTGACTTAAAAAATCCAACATCTCCGCGAAGATAGTGGCTCTAATGACTCTCAGCACTGAACACAGGCAACTTGCGTTTTCAGCCCTGCCAAACGATTTTCACCCATTGACCGAATGACTCCATTGAGCCAGTAAAGCAACGCAAAAAAACGCTAATGACTTCCTTAAGTCTACGCTTTAACGTCCCACCGAGGCACAAACAAAAACTACACAACATTTCATCGCATCATTAAAATCTCTCTTGCAATGTAATCACATTCGTTTAATCTGTCAGATCGGAAACAAAGGGACCCCGGAAGCCGTTGTCAAGATTTCGTAACGAATTGCTGCAGATAGCAGTAAATGCATTCACTGAGAGAGACGCTTTCATCTCTTCCCCTTCTTCACTCGTCGACAAGAGTGACGGGCACACAAGAAAACAAGAAGACCCAACGAAGAACGAACAAGAAGCATGAGAAAATATGGAAACATTGCAAAAGTTGCTGAATTCGTTGAATAATTTAACGAGCGCGTTGCCGAATGTTAGCGGTAATTTGTCTTCTTCGCGTTCGCCAAATTTATTTTCAGCGTGGTGGTTAATGAATTCAAACCCAGTTTCGGAAGGCTCACGCCACCAGGGTGTGTGCATATTCGCGCATAAATTCGCAGCGCCCTCCTTACATTCTTTGTGGTGTAATCTTCTGCGGCCATGAGTGAGTGTTTCCTCTTAAGTCTCGAGAGTCTTCGGCAATTCATCGGTCACCAGTGCAGCCCCGTTGGCTTTTTGTATCGCAAAGATGAGTCAGATAAGAAACACATGTTTGGTTAGAGTCAAGATTTTTAAGCGATTCATTAGCATACTTGAGGACCGCAGTGGTCGTCTGTTGACCTAGTGACCGTCAAGTCGTTATGCAAATGCTCGTGTGTAGATCGAAGTGTCTCTGTGCTTGTTTCTGTTTTGTGGCCAGTGTGAGGTGACTTCTGTGCCGACGAATGGTGCATCAAGATCAAATGCATACCCCACACTGACCATGAAAATGATTCCCTTGCACAATAGACGCTGATTAAGGTCACGTTGCAATGCAGGCAATGGCAGTGAGTCAGTAGTCATGATTGGGCAACTGTGACTGATGAGATAGTTGGAGCTTGACTGGTCAAGATGTGCTTTCAAGGAAACCAAAGCAAATGGTGTCATTATTCAATCTTGTGTCAAACAGAGACAACTCTTAAATGCCACTTCGCAAAGCGGCACAGAGTCCGCATTTAACTTTCTGTTTCGGAAATCATGTTGCGCGAACTAAATGCAGGTCGCACCCCTTAATGGACAGCATTTTTGCATATCGTGTGTATTTTAGAGTGTTGCTGGGTTTTTCCTCATGCAAATTCACGACTCCCGGTGAAGACATAAAATGGCAAGAGATTTGTGCGTGGGGCCAGGTACTTTCGCATGCAAATGGGTTGAGATGATGCTGTTGTTAGACGATAAACAAGTCATTGCCTCGAGTCGCATAAGCTGATGTCGAGCTATAAACGCTAAGAGGGAACACTGAAAAAGAAGCTCCAGAACGTGAACAATCTCAAAATCCAGTGAAGAAGTTCTTGGTCTTTTCGAGAGAAAAGCTCTGCGTGCGATCTTTGCTGTTGTTTGCGTTGATGATATTTGGGTACCTGGCTTTCCAGAAAGCCACTGCGGTCCATAAAGTGGTGGTGTCCTGAAAGTCATTGCGGCCCATACCGACACGAGTTTCTGGACACCTGGCTGTCCAGAATGTCATTGCGGCCCATACCGACATGGACACCTTGCCTGTCTAGAAAGTCATTGCGGCCCATACCGACACGAGTTTCTGGACACCTTGCCTGTCCAGAAAGTCATTGCGGCCCATACCGACATGGACATCTTGCCTGTCTAGAAAGTCATTGCGGCCCATACCAACATGGACACCTTGCCTGTCTAGAAAGTCATTGCGGCCCATACCGACACGAGTTTCTGGACACCTTGCCTGTCCAGAAAGTCATTGCGGCCCATACCGACATGAAAACCTTGCCTGTCTAGAAAGTCATTGCGGCCCATACCGACACGAGTTTCTGGACACATTGCCTGTCCAGAAAGTCATTGCGGCCCATACCGACATGGACATCTTGCCTGTCCAGAAAGTCATTGCGGCCCATACCGACATGAAAACCTTGCCTGTCTAGAAAGTCATTGCGGCCCATACCGACACGAGTTTCTGGACACCTTGCCTGTCCAGAAAGTCATTGCGGCCCATACCGACATGAAAACCTTGCCTGTCTAGAAAGTCATTGCGGCCCATACCGACACGAGTTTCTGGACACCTTGCCTGTCCAGAAAGTCATTGCGGCCCATACCGACATGGACATTTTGCCTGTCTAGAAAGTCATTGCGGCCCATACCGACATGAAAACCTTGCCTGTCTAGAAAGTCATTGCGGCCCATACCGACATGAAAACCTTGCCTGTCTAGAAAGTCATTGCGGCCCATACCGACACGAGTTTCTGGACACCTTGCCTGTCCAGAAAGTCATTGCGGCCCATACCGACATGGACATTTTGCCTGTCTAGAAAGTCATTGCGGCCCATACCGACATGGACACCTTGCCTGTCTAGAAAGTCATTGCGGCCCATACCGACATGGACATCTTGCCTGTCCAGAAAGTCATTGCGGCCCATACCGACATGAAAACCTTGCCTGTCTAGAAAGTCATTGCGGCCCATACCGACACGAGTTTCTGGACACCTTGCCTGTCCAGAAAGTCATTGCGGCCCATACCGACATGGACATTTTGCCTGTCTAGAAAGTCATTGCGGCCCATACCGACATGGACACCTTGCCTGTCTAGAAAGTCATTGCGGCCCATACCGACATGGACATCTTGCCTGTCTAGAAAGTCATTGCGGCCCATACCGACATGGACACCTTGCCTGTCTAGAAAGTCATTGCGGCCCATACCGACACGAGTTTCTGGACACCTTGCCTGTCCAGAAAGTCATTGCGGCCCATACCGACATGGACATCTTGCCTGTCTAGAAAGTCATTGCGGCCCATACCGACACGAGTTTCTGGACACATTGCCTGTCCAGAAAGTCATTGCGGCCCATACCGACATGGACACCTTGCCTGTCTAGAAAGTCATTGCGGCCCATACCGACATGGACACCTTGCCTGTCTAGAAAGTCATTGCGGCCCATACCGACATGGACACCTTGCCTGTCCAGAAAGTCATTGCGGCCCATACCGACATGGACATCTTGCCTGTCTAGAAAGTCATTGCGGCCCATACCGACATGTACACCTTGCCTGTCTAGAAAGTCATTGCGGCCCATACCGACACGAGTTTCTGGACACCTTGCCTGTCCAGAAAGTCATTGCGGCCCATACCGACATGGACATCTTGCCTGTCCAGAAAGTCATTGCGGCCCATACCGACATGGACATCTTGCCTGTCTAGAAAGTCATTGCGGCCCATACCGACACGAGTTTCTGGACACATTGCCTGTCCAGAAAGTCATTGCGGCCCATACCGACATGGACATCTTGCCTGTCTAGAAAGTCATTGCGGCCCATACCGACATGGACACCTTGCCTGTCTAGAAAGTCATTGCGGCCCATACCGACAAGAACATCTTGCCTGTCCAGAAAGTCATTGCGGCCCATACCGACACGAGTTTCTGAACACCTTGGATGTCCGACATACCGACACGAGTTTCTGGACCCTTGCCTGTCCAGAAAGTCATTGCGGCCCATACCGACATGGACACCTTGCCTGTCTAGAAAGTCATTGCAGCCCATACCGACACGAGTTTCTGGACACCTGGCTGTCCAGAAAGTCATTGCGGCCCATACCAATACGAGTTTCTGGACACGTGGGTGTCCACCTGGCTGTGGAGTTTCTGGACGGTGGTGGTCTCCAGAAAGTCATTGCGGCTCCATGTCGAGCGTGTGTTCACGTCAGCTTCGGCCGGAAGAGTCTTCGACACGAAAACTGTGGGACAACGCAACAGAGGACGCCCGCATTTAAGGTAGCGCACCCAGATTGGGAAGGTCCTGAACCGACTTGGCTTGCAACACTGAGGGCAGCTAGCCAGAGATCTTTCTAGGTGGAAAGACTTATTAGTCCAAACCGGGCTGTAGCGCCAAATAAAGAAGAAGAAGAATTTTATGAATCCACTTGAGTATCTCTGCTGATTCATGCGCGATTTATGTCTTAACAGGCACTTGATGAATAGGAATTAATGAAAATGCACTTGACTTCTCCAACTCTTCTCAGCTGAAGGTGCCTTGCATCCTTGACCATCCCGTGGTTACTACCTTTAAACTTCCGATTGGTGTTCAAGTTCGAGGCCGAAGAACAGATTAAACGCACACTCTTAGGTTGAGGTTAGGTTTAAGTGACTGACTGTCACACTTAGGCCAGCGTAGGCCAGTTGTGTTACCACGCGAAGCATACCTAGACGTAGACATGAAGAATTTCACACCGCAGACGGTAGTTGAACATTGAGTTGAGGAAATAAACGACGAGGCACTCTTTTATTGTAATGACAAGCAATTAAGTGCGTCACTTGCTGACGACTGTTGGTCATGTGAGTCAATGTCAAGCGACATTTCTCTAGTAATTTGTTTATTTATTTATTTATTTATTTACAGTGGAATTCGGTTATAACGACTACCCTTGGAGACGAATATCCCGTCGTTACAAGCGGATGCCGCTATATAGGAATGAAAAAGGCGTTACTCCTTATTGAACGAGAAACCAAAGTTTAGCCTTTAAGTTCGTGGTTATAACCGAAATGTGAATTTTAAAATTTATTTGAACGGAATTATTTTTACAATAGACTTACAAACTAAAGGTTAAGTCGTTGGCTCAACAATAGGGGCCCAACTGATGTGCTTTGTTTAATTTGATGCTTATTATTTATTTTGTCGGTTTATTGGTTCTGTTTTTATGTCCTACAATCGCTGGTGCTTACATCGGGTTGTTCAAGTTCGTGTGACCTTGGTGGTCCTTTTGGCCGACTTAGCCTCGATGGTAGAATCCATGTATCGTTGGAATGTTCTGCTCGTTTAGCAGATTTGACGCGTTGAGGAAGCGTTGTCCGGGGATTGTGTTTCTCAAGTTCCTGATTTCCTCGTTAGGATGGTTGTTGATGTTTAGAAGTTAGATGATGCGTGCTTGGTCGTAAAGCCTGTTGTTGCTGTGGTTCCTTTGACGATCCCTGTCGAAGGTGAGTCCGGTACATACTCGCAGTAAGTTTCTTTCGAAAATTGCAAGCTTCGTCATGCTGTTTGTGTGCCATATTGGGAAGAAGTACGTTAAGATCGTCCGTATAAGCTGCTTGTATAGCAGCAGTTTTGTCCCCAGGCTTAATCCATTTTTCTTGGGCATCAAGGGATAGATGCGATGGAAGCCTAGGTTGGCCTTCTTAAGGGTCAGTTTCGAATAACTGTTGAACTTCAACCTTTTCGTGATGTTAACGCCGGGAAACTTGACCTCTTCGTTTGTTGATACTTCTGTACCGTCAGGGAGCACTATCTTTATGCTTCGACATTTGGCTGCTGATCTGCATTCACCTGTGGATGGTCTCCTTAAGCACATAAGTACCGAGTACCGATTTCCCAGCATTGATACGAATACCCCATTTGGTATATTAGTGAAATTTATTAGCTGCTTCCATTTCGAACCACCGCGCGGCTGTCTGCGGTGACGTCGAGCTGGCATAAGTCAGCGAGTCATCTGCAAATAGACAGCATTTTACTCCGTCAGTTGGATGTGGTTGATCTGTCGTGTAGCAGTTGAAAAGCCACCGTCCCAGCTTTGATCCCTGTGCAACTCCCGTCTTGGTGCTCCGCTCTTTTGACTTGCTGTCTTCAACTGAGACGTAGAATCTTCTGGAATGCAGAAAGCTATAAAATTATTCTGATGAGGATGGAGGGGAATCCCTGGAGATGAGTCCCTCAATCTAGACCGTAAGTAGGGAGACAGAAGAGATTGCTTCAACTACAAGCATATCTCTTTTAAGGCTCCCCACAAAAGTCTACGCTATGGTGTTGGAAACGCGTTCTAGAGCTTTGGTCGAGCCTAGGGTGGGGGAATGAACAGTGCAGCCTTCGCCCCAGCAGAAGTACAACCGACCAGCTTTTCACTCTAAGAATGGTACTTGAGAAGGCTTGGGAGTAGGCCAAGTTCATCTAGAGTTGTTGAAGACCATGTCCCTTGAGGAAATCTTTGGAGTGTTCTGCAAGAGTATAGAATTGATGGTCCTCTTCTGAAGGCCATTCCGCGTATATGCAGCTGTGTTTGAGTCAACGGTGCTAAATCAACACCTTTCACCGTGGACGTTGGACTCGCCAAGGGTGCGTCTTGTCACTTCTCCTTTTCACTGTATATATGGACTGGATGTTGCAGCGCAGCCTAGACGAGGAATGTTTCACATTGGGAGAGTTGAGGGTAAGTCATCTTCTTTTTGCAGATGACTAGTTATCCTCTCATCTTCCCAAACGGAGCTCCAGTGCGCACTCGATAGGTTTGTGGCCGTATGTGCTGATGCTGGAATGAAGGTCAGCGTGGACAAATCGGAGGTAATGGTCATCTCCGGAACGCCTGTTCAATGCACTCTACATGTTAGTGGAGTCCCACTGAAGCGGGTGGACAAGTTTAAGTATCTCGGGGTCTTTTTCACGAGTGATGGAAGGAGTAATGCTGAGCTTTCTTGTATGATTGGTCAAGCTGCATCCATCTTGAAACAGCTTGGTAGATCTGTAATCAGGAAGGCCGAGCTTGATGTCCAAGCCAAAACAGTATTTATTCAAACTCTCACCTATGGTCATGAAATTTGAGTAATGACCGAAAGAATAAGATCGCCAATGCCAGCTGCTGAGGTGGCATTTCTTCGTGTTGTGGGATTTACTCGCCGGGATGGAGTGAGAAACAGAGCAGTGCTCGAGGAGCTTCACATTGAGCAACTGCTCTAAGAACGGAAAGGGCTATGCGACGGTGCTTTGGTCACGTGGCACGAACGTCCCCTTCATCACGGGCGTTGAATGCGAGTCCATCAGGTTGGCGACCGCTCGGCAGACCCAGGACGAGGTGGTTGGACTAAGTTCAAAAGCTCGTCTAGGCATAACTCCCCATGAGCTAGAGTCGATGGAAGCGGGGGATCGAGTTACCTGGAGATCTCTTGTCCGTGGTTTAACCCCCCGACCGGGTTCAGAAGATTATGATGATTTATGAATTTTTGCTGTATTTCCTTGAAAAATATATGAGGATCGAAAATGACCCATCAAAGTAAGATTAGTAGATTTTTTTAAGGTAGGTCTACGCTTAAACGTTTTGGCCTTGAAACTTTGAAATTTCTCTAGACTTCAGCGTGCTTAAAATCTTACTTCCGCGCATCACTCAATCTTCCCAAAAATGTCAACTTCCCCACAGTCATCCTTCGCCGACATTTATTGCATAAATGGCAGACAATTAAAGTCTAAATGTTGCGCAGCTCTTGTACACTTACATCGACCTGCCACATTTCAAGAGAAGGCCTTCCAAAATGTCAATGCCGTACGGAGTAACGATCTCATTAATAATTGCTCAACCACCATGACACCTGAATGCGTCTAATGCTGTGCAATAATGCAAAAGGCCGTAATGCACAGCAGTAATCCGTTGTCATTGAAACCATGTCCACGGCCATATCAAGTCATAAAACGAAACCTGGAGTGAGATAAGAAATCAATTTGACACCTAGCGAGATAGTGCATTGCTACTGGACTGGACTGTCATTTAAGTTGGATAAAATACAGAATTTAAACCTTCGTTCAGAAGACCAAGCCACAGTAGTTTGCTGTCTGGCAGTCAGCCGGTCGTTCTGAGTGCTCCAGCGTAGTGTTAAAACCCCCCGACAAGTGCCTTCAAATCCACACACTCTTTCGTTTTGCTCTTGGCAAAGTTCTGCTCACATCATCCTTGTTGACGCGAGCGTGTTGACGTCCGCAAACCTTTGACTAACCATTTGACCTTTCGACCAATTCGTGGTCACACTTAATAACTGCAAGCGGACTATTGACCCTTTGAACTTAGAATATGTTGCGTAAGTCTCTCAATCTCTCACAACTTGATCATAACCGGTTTGAGTCGACTTCAGACTCCAGGCGACAAGACGTTGTAAGCGTTGACGCTGTCGAATGGAATTGATTTACGAAACAGCACGCCTTTTGTGCGCTGCTGAGATTGCAAATGCGATTGTAATTATCCAGTGCTGAGCTACTTGCTTGAGATATCAGTGCATGGGTTAGTTGAATGCATTTGTTCCAAGGCTAATGAGTGCCGTTGTATCTGGGTTATGCATTTGCTTAGTGCATGCATGTGAACTGAAGGCCATGATGGTGTCCCTCTTTTGACACCAGGTCCACTGTGTTGCGAATCATTGGTAAAGTAGCGTCGCGACAAGGTGTATGCGATGAGCACTGTCGATTTGTCTGAACATGTTCCAAATCCAGTGCGATTCTACTTACATGTGCCATTTCACAACTGGGAAGGCGTTGACTAACTCGCTCAGTCAATATGTCGTACGATCGATCCACGGTTACTTAGAAACCGCCCGCCCGGTGATTTTGGATCGCCGAACAGCGGGAGCGCGGGAATAACCGATCAGTGATGTGCAAAACGGCTTTAGACGTTCACACAGTTCGCTGGGCAGGATCTTGTAGGCGATAGTTGTTGCAAGAGGAAGGGTCGCCTTTTTCGAGGATGGGGCATATGGAGCTGATATTCCAGTGATCGGGCATGCTTTCGTCAAATTCTACAGATGATCTGGTGCATGCTCCCTACCAGAACATCGCCACCGGCCTTGAAGAGCTCTGATGGTAAGCCATGCGGCCTGCGACTTCTTCAAAGCTAGGTGGGAGGACTACTCCATCGACTGGAGGTGGAATTTCTTTCCCCCCGTTCGGGCCCGCTAAACAGCTGTTGGAAGTGCTGCTTAAATACATCCACTATTCCCTGCGGGTCAGTAACAAGGTTACCCCCAGTTTCGAAGAGCCTGGGTGCCTTTCCTAAGGCATTTTGCTTTTTTTTATAAAAGACCCGCATTTTCTGTCATTTCCGCTAAGCAGCTGTTGGAAGTGATGCTTAAACACATCCACTGCGGATCAGTAACAAGGTTACCGTCACGGTTTCGAAGAGCCTGGGTGCCTTTCCTGAAGCCAGTAGCAAGGCTTTTGGCTTTTTTATAAAAGGCCCGTTTTTTCTGTCTGTCCCTAGACTCTTCGATATCCTTGAGCTGGGAGAGATCTTTTCTTCAGGCGTAGAAACTTCTTCTCCTTCCGTCGTCTTGCCCGGCACTCCTCTTGCGCTGCTCTGTTTTCCCGTTGCAGCGCCTTTTGGTGTGCCTCGCCAGTTGCACGTTTCTTTGGCTCACACTCGCCGTGATACCACGGGTTTCTTGTCGGGGTTGGTCTGGTCTAAGGTCGTTTCCGCTACCTCTTTGATGGCCGAGCGGCAATGCCACCACATCTCGTTGGCGTTGGTCTTCGACGTAGGCATACCGGAGAGTCTCTCACGTAATTGCTCCTCGTAGGCTCTGGCAATCTCTGGTGTGCTCAGGCGTTCAATGTCAAAACTCCTCTCCGTTGCCTGGTGCAGCTTTCTGAGGTTGGAGAGTCGAGCTCTGAGTCGAGCTCTTTCAGGGTATTTGCGTCAATGAGCACATGGTCGATTTGGTTGGCGGTTCCTCCCGTCGGGAGATCGCCAGGTTGCTGTGTGGCTTCTTTTGCGAGGGACCCTCGTGCTGCGTATGACATTATTACATGCTGCCGCAAAATCTGTAAGTCGGAAGCCGTTATGTGGTGTCATGTCTTGCAGGCTGTGCTTTGCGATCACTCCGCCAAAGATGTCTTCCTTCCCGATTTGGGCAATGAAGTCTCCGAGTACGATTTAGACATCGTACTCCAGACAGACTCCGAGGTCGTAAAAGTTCTCTTTGCCGGAGTCTTCAGCCTTCTCTCTGATGTTGTAGAATCTGCCTTGGATGCAGATCACAGCCAGGCGATCCCTTATCGGTCTAAAGTCGATGACCTTCGACCTTAGCCATTCTGCCACAACGAATCCGCATCCAAATATGTGCAACCTCTTGTGGCTGCTTAGTATATGTCGAATTCTTTCTTTTCCCTTATCCCTTGTCCTATCTAGCGTCATTCCTGGATCGCAGTGATATCCGCCTTGTACTACGTGGTTATCTTTTCCAGTGTATGAGCGGCCCCTGGAGTGTCGAGTCTTCTCGCACTCCAGGAGCCCACACTTGTCCTTTTTCTCGCCGTGTCGTCGTTGTGTTTCCGTCCGTAGGTTCGAGGCAGTTCGCTCTCTCAAAACATTGTGTGTTTTTATGTGAGCGGGTTGTTAGCTCTCCGCACAAACACAAGGGAATCGCTGCACACATTAGTTCACCTCACAACGGGTGTTGCGAAGGCTATCCAGGGGGCGCCGCTAGGAGGCTGTATTTCAGCTTGATCTGTGCATCGACAGGGATCGTTGCTGGCATCCCGCCGTGTTGGGAGCGATCAACAACAAGTGCACAGACCCTGCCGTCCCAATCAACAACTCTAACCTGGTCATATTGTGCAAGCCCCTAGGCACCCACCCAAAGTTATGTTTTAAGGGTTTATCCGCTCCTAAGGGTACAGGAAGTTTGAAGCCCATGGAAGGTATGATGAATAGCACACATATGCTCCTTCCTATCTATCGGCGCAAGTGATGCCTCGGGGGGATTTATTAAAGTGGTCACAGAAGTCAGTATTTATCTTCGTCCAAACATGCGCCAAAGCATTTCGGTGCATTTGATGAAGAGCAACAAAGTGAAGTCAAAGCCAAGTGCTTGCCATTGTCCAGGCACGAGCCTAAAGGCTCACGTAGTGGTGCTGCGCTTTAGACGAATGACACCACAGAAAACCCAAGCCATCGACTATGTTATCCACAGTTGTGGTAGAGGCCTGCTCTCCCTTTCTTCATATGCATACAACTTGTCACTCGTCTTTGGTTCTCTGTCTTTTATTATCGTTGATCTTGTCTTCTTTTCCTGTTTCTTATTTCCAGTATTCCAGTTTAGAAAAAGCTTCCCAAAGCTCGCCGTTGGGAGTCGCCATAAAACTGTAGGTCCCATCCACCCGTGATAGGACAATAGCCCGCACAACACGAGCGTGAGCTGTAGAAGCTGTGCAGGTCCACCTCGCTCCGTCACGCCATATGTAAAAAACAAAAGTCTGTCAGGTATTCAAGCAGGCCGCAGTTTTCAGCTAAAAACCAACAAATGTGCACAGCAATGAAAAATAGTAAATTCTTGATGATAGCCAACATCAAGGTGGATCTAGACAGCAACAGTTCAAACGCCTGCCCTTCAAATATCGCCGGCGTCGTAAGCATGCAAGCAACGTCTAGTTGACACGTAACTGTTGGAATATTCTTCGACATGTACGTGCCTCCTAGCACAAGGCCATCGTTACGGAGACGAGCAATAATTGAAAATGCATTTCACAGCTCGACCGTCGAAAATCACTTCCTCGAATCGATTGCCGGCTAATGACTTGAAATTTTACAATTAATATGCACAAGTCGGGCCTTAGATGCATTTCCTTAATTAGTTGTGGCAAGTGACCGCGGCGAAGGTGACGACGTATACCGCCTAGTACATGTGTTCACCACCTGAACGTGTTAATAGCTCATACTGTTAACTTCATTGCCTTTTTCAATGAATTACATATCGGGGCGTTCGAGTGGGTTTAATGGGTTTTTTGGACTTTGGAGTTTTGAGGTTATTTTGGCATAAATTTCCTGAACTCTAAGACGTCATCGATGAATGAGAGCACCGCCGATAGTTGTCGCAGCGAGGGCCTGCTACATTACGAGTAATCACTTAGGTTAGCGGAGGTTCATTGTCATTAAGTCCGGTCACATTTTACCCACAAAAGCAAGAGTTTGCAAAGGATATTGTTTTAACAATCTGTGAGAAAGAGCTAGATCGGGTTGCCCTGTTGGCTTGCAACCAGTCTGTTTTATTGATGTACGAGGGGCGTTCAATAGAATATCGATATGAAGGAAAATGCGAATTCAATTTAAATTGTCTTTATTTTTCAATATAATCTCCCCTAACATCAATGCATTTGTTACATCTTGAGATAAGCTTCTTGTTTAAAACCTCAAAAAAATAAATTTCATCTTTCTCTGCAAAATAACCATTTATTGCCGACTTGAGTTCTTCATCATCCGAAAATCTTTTTCCACGAAGACATTTTTTCAAATCCGGAAACAGGAAAAAATTAATAGGGGCAAGGTCTGGTCACAGGGTGCGTGTTGGATTTCTTCGAAACCACAATCTCGGGCAGCAGCCTTGGAAAGTCGCGCCGTGTGAACAGGAGCGTTGTCATGAAGAAGCAAGCTTTTCTTTTTAATTTCCTCCCGCAAAATATGCAAAGTGGAAGCGTAGGATGTGGCGTTGATGGTTTCTCATACTCAATGAGCAAGATTCCCTTTGAGTCCAAAAAAACTGTGGCCATGAGCTTCCCGGCAGACGGAGTGACTTGGAACTTTTTCGGGGGATCTGTTCCTTTTTTATGCCACTGCATGGACTCTTGTTTGCCTTCAGGGTCATAGTGGAGGACCCATGTTTCGTCACCAGTAACACTTCCATTCCTAACACCGTCCGCGTTCTCACTACCCATCTCCAAAAGCTCTCTACAGCATGCGATTCTCACTTTTTTCTGAGGCGCTGTGAGCATTCGTGGCACCCACCTTTGAAAGGTTAAGATGGTCATGAAGAATGGTGTGAATGGTACCAATTGACAGCTTGGTGATCTCTGCCGTCATTTTCACCTTTATTGGGGCATCCTCAAGAACAAGTTTTTCGACTTCTTTGATGCTTTCTCCCGTACAAGCAGTAGCCGGGGCGCCGGAGCGGGGGTGGTCTTCAATGATCCCTCTGCCTCCCTTGAACTCACTTGACCACTTTTGCACAGTTGACAATGAAGGTGCGGAACCCTGGTAAACAGCCACCATCATGAATAGATATTTGGCTTTTTCCTTGCTTAGTGAGAAATTTAATTACAGCGCGATGCTCAATTTTCAGCATCATCGTCTCAGTATGAACGCCCCTCGTACTAGCTGTGCCCGCGACTTCGTACCCGTGGGCTTTAGAATGTTCAGACGCGATGCTTTGCCGCGTTCATATCTTTGTGACATAACTTGACTTACATACTCCATAGTTTATTAGATTGGATTAAAAATAAATAAAAAACCTTTACACACTCAAAATCAATGATGTGTGGAAAAAGCCCTTAATGTACTCAAAGTGTACAACTAATGTGTTTTTTCACGCACAGCGCACACATGCGTTTACGGATTTCAACCAAACTCCACACAAACCATGTACAGACCAATACCAAGGATGTGTGAAAGTTTGGTTGAAATCGGTAAATGCGTTTAGACGCGAATCGACGACAAACCTTTGGGGGCACATTTTAATATGTAGGTTACCAGATAGGAACCATTAAAGAATCACCTCGGTGTCGGTCGGTCTATCCATCAACTGTTGTTTCTTCGCCCTGTGACACTAAGAAATGAAATTTGGACCGAAGGTGTAGACTATGCTGACATGCCCAAGAAGAATTTAATTTTTTTAACTTTGGATTATGACCAGAGTACAAAAATGTACTAAATTCAAGAATCTAGTAGGACGAGGCTTCTCTGCCCTAGCCCCGATGGATCGTTGCTGCCTTATCTCCGTGCCTGAGATTGGCTTTTGTGTGTCAGCATCTCGCGTTTTCAGCCTTTCGTCTCTTGTTGATGTTCTGCATCCGATTCGAGTTTTGCGTGTACATCTGAAACAAGTTTTTTATTTTCTATTCAAATTTATCAGTTGAAGTTCAGCGTCGCGTCGACATTTAGAGATCGTAGTGCACTCGTAGAGGGAAGAGCAGTCTCATCTTGTTTTGCCATCTTCCAGCCCCAGCATGATCTGGAAGCTATTTGTCATAAATCGGTTGTCATACGACGGTAAACTAGAGGGCTACGGACATTATGTCCATCAAGATCCCATCGCAACACATTTTGGTCAATTTGTGGGTGTCCTATCGAACACAGATGTTCGACAATCACCGTGATCGCCATGAGCAACATCATGCTCATTATGGGCACCGTCACCAAGGCTACCACCGCCGCCACCCAACCTGATGAGTCCATTCCGAGATCCGTCATCAGGTGCTCACTATGGGCAACATCCTCTACCAGGTCTGAATTCATCAGTACAGTACCAGCTGGCTTATTTTCGAACTTTATGTTGATTAGACTGTGGCTTTCCTACTCTTTAGGCCTGCGATCAATGGGGAGGCCTAGCCACAGCCGCCCTCCATCGTTGATGGTCGCCGCGCCGTCTGTCTATCTGAAGTTTTGACTCCAAAACTCAAATAGCCTACCATGCGTGGGATCGAATACATCGAAAATTGGTCAATCATGCATTCCATATTTCTTGGACACATTTCATCATCAATGGAAAATAATTTTGTTGTTTATCTTTTCTAGATCCTGGGACAATGGTACGAAGTAGAGCGTTCATTCTATTTACCGGAGATCGCATCTGGCTGCACAACCCTAACGTTCCAACAGGTGATCTCGCAGCGTGATGATGACCCGATCAACAACAGCATCAACAAACTTGAGGTGGCCATCAAAACCATCAACAGAATGTAAGCTCCTATGCCCCCGAGTGACCCACGAGATCAAATCAATTTATCCAAATTCCCGTTTCAGAACTGGCAACCCGTCTGTGAATCTGGGCTACGCAACCCCGGAAAATCGCAAGTCCTCCATCATGGACTTCAAGGTAAAGTGTCAGCATTCCCAAGAAAACAAGCAAAATAAATAACGCTCGTGTTCATTCCAGTTCAACACCCGTTTCCCCGACGTGATCGCCAGACTTCTGCCGGGCTCTGGAAAATATCAAGTCCTCTACACGGACTACGACAACTTCGCCATCCTCTGGTCATGCTCGAGCCTAGGATCAATCGGGTATTCAGATCAGATTTGGGTCTTCGGACGGGACCGAGACTTCCCAGCCGAGATACGAGTGAAGATCTATGACACGTTGAAGCAGTTGAGTCTGGAGTCGGACCGATTAGTTTTAAGTAAAAATAAGAACTGTCCTTCCACGCTTTAGGGCGCTCGGCCCACGAGCCTTTAGTTGTACGGACTTGAAATCAGTTTTGATGATATCCCAGAAATAGGTTACACAAGCTTGTAGGATCTGTGATAGTCAATCCTGTTTTAAATTTAAGTTAAGCCTCTAAATCGTGTCTCTCTATCTTGTAAATACTAAGTTCGGATGTATCTAGTGACTAGTGTAATAAATATTTAATTAATTGAACTAGAACTGTTATATTTGAGAACTCTAAGGTTTTATTTGAAAGCCACGTCCCCTCCTGACACGTCTCCTACTCACTTATCAGGCCGGCGATACATGGAGAGTCCGAGACAGAGCAATTCGCTGCTTACGGTCCTGGGCTGCAGTGGCTCCAGTCAACAAGACCAAGCTATATTACATGCGGTCATTATACCGGAGGTCGTCCTCTCCTTCTCGAAGCAGGAGGCTCCGATTCGAAGACCCTCTTAGCTGGAGCGTTGGTGTACATTCTGCCGATGTGGCCGAGCGAGTGAAGTCGAAGGATCTTAGCATTTTGGACTACACCCACGCTGTTGTGTCTTCTCCTCCATGCGCCTTCTTCGCAGACGCGACCACATATCCGACGTAGAATTTTTCTTTCGATGGCATCAACGAATCAGCTCAGTAGTTTTGCTTAGCGTCCAGCCCTCGACTCCGTATAGCAGCACTAGCATGATCTTGGTCCTTCGAGTCAGGAGTTTTGAGGCCAGTTGCTTCGACAAACCGAAGAAGCACCGGTTGCCGAGGGCGATTCTACGTCTCACAGTCGTCCGACGCGTCCACTGTGATGATGTCTGTGGACTTCACGTTTGCCCCGACGATGTAGACAACCTTTACTCCTTTACTACCTCGGCATTGTAGCTGTCGATGGTGATGTTGTGTCCAATGTGGTGTGCGACGGAACATTTTTTGATCGACAACATATATTTCTACGGCCTATGCATCGGCAAGGATTGTTGCTGACATTCCGCCATGTGGGAGCGATCTATAACTCTGCCTTGCCTACACATACCCAGCTCCTCTTACCGTCTCACTGGTTCAAGATTTGAACCACAAATTTCTTTGCCGTTTAGTGGGCCAACTCTTGAGCCATGTTGAAAGTATTTTCTGCAATTGGTTCAAGAGGTTAACATTTATACGGCAAGAAAAGAAAAACCTTGTGCAGCTCCGTTTGAAAATCCAAATTTTGTGTTAGCAGCGCAGGGATCTAAGGTCCATAAGTCTTTCCCTTCTTTCCCATCCTTTCTTAGCAAAACCGTAGAAAAATTGATTGACGTTCAGTCGTAGACAAGCTGTCAATCTCTGAGCATGCCTACAACAAGGGCAGATCTGTCGAAACAGCCCTTCACTCGCTGGTTGGCAGTACAGAAAAATCCCTCCACGTCGTCTCCCCTGGACATGAACCATCCCCTGTTCATGAAGATCAAGTACATGTCCACACCTACATCGTGCCAGAGAACCTTGATTTTACGACATGGCATGAGCTCTGTTCAAAAGCTGGACATGACGAGACATTTGACGATTTTCCATATGTGCACGACTTTGTTGGAATGGAGTGGTAAATAGTCTGAGTAAACGTAGAAGTGTTTGCGAATATCATCAGGATATAGGAATCCATTTCCGCTAGCCTTTCCAGGGCTGATTTCAATGCTCACGTGGGTGTGGACATGGGGGAGTGTGATTGGGAGGAACAGTGATCCTCACTAGAACACGAACGAAGAGAAGTTGTTGGACTCTTGCTCTGCAAATGGCATGTCCAAACAAAGGCAATCATAAATACACATGGTACCCTCAGGGTCTTCAACAGAAGTCGTTGATAGATCTCTTTGCGGTACCATCGTGTGTGAAACGGATGGTTTGTGATGTTCGTGTGATGAGGGCGGCTGAACTGTCAGCTGATCATCACTTGGTGTTGTGTACGCTGTACCTCACTGATAAAGTACCTCTCCTGCCAAGGCGGAAACCAAGAGTGGTTACACGCATGCGGTGGAAGAAACTACAGAACTGTGAGTTGCGGCTAAACTTGGCACGGCACATATCTGAAAGGTTTGAGCGACTTCCAACTGTTCTAACGCGTGTAGAGGAAGAATGGCGACCGTTTTCAGCAGCTGTCACTGCCTCTGCTGTCATTGCAAGAAGCCATTAGAGAGAAGAAGAAGACCTACAGAGACTGCATTCTCTTGGGGGACTACACTGAGGCGCGAAGAACTTGCTGTGCGAGCAGCTAAAGAGCTGTCTTGGAAGGAGTTCGGCGAGAAGTTGGAAAGTGACCATAGATCTGAACATTCGCCGACTCAGAGGAAGGATATTCAGCATCATCGAAGGTGTCAAATCCAAAGATGGTGTGTTTCTTCCCAATGAGTTGGACATCTTACGCAGATGGAGCGAGCACTTTTCGGAGCTGCTCAATCCCGAACAGGGCACTGAGGATGGCATACCCTTGAGCGGGGCGGAGCATAGTCCAACGGTGGGCGAAGTCATTTTGGCTGTTGAATCGCTTAAAGTTGGCAAATCCGCCGGTGTGGATGAAATCCGGCAAGAAATGCTTAAGGCGATGGGTAAAGAAGGAGTTCTATGGCTCTCTCGTGTCATTAAAGTGGCCTGGGAACGTGGGGAGAGATCGGCGATTGGCAAACTGGGGTGATTGTCTCACGTTACAAGAAGGGAGACAAAAGAGATTGCTCCAACTACAGGGGCATAGATCTTTTAAGGCTTCCCGGAAAAGTCTACGCTCGGGTGTTGGAAGCGCGTTCTAGAGCTTTAGAAGAACAACCGACCAGCTTTTCACTCTATGACTGGTACTTGAGAATGCTTTGGAGTATGCCAGGCCCATCTACAGTTGTTGAAGACCATGTTCCTTGAGGAAAACTCTGGAGTGTTCTGCAGGAGTATAGAATTGATGGTCCTCTTCTGATGGCCATTCCGCGTATAGGCAGCTATGTGCTTGTTAACGGTGCTAAATCAACACATTTCACCGTGGACGTTGGACTTCGCCAATTGTGCGTCTTGTCACCTCTTCTTTTCACTGTATATATGTACTGGATGTTGCAGCGCAGCCGAGACGAGGAATGTTTCACATTGGGAGAGTTGACGGTAAGTCATCTTCTTTTCACATTCGAAGGGAGTGGGTGTAGGGTCATTGTGCGTCGCTATTGCAGTGTCTTGAACATTTGTATCCACGATCATTGATATCTGCTATCATGCTAGTGAAATGGACTAGCGAATGCGGCTTAGGAGTTCACAGAAAAGGGACCTAATCCTCTTCACTAGGAAGTAAAAACTCCCTAACTTCGACCCACCCCTCACTATGTGGGGCCTCTTTTAAGCTACATGATAGCTCAAGGTTTTTACGTCTTATATTAGAAACGAAGCTTAACTGGACGCTTAATATCCAGGGACGTTTCAAGAAGGCCTGCGTGGATCTCTGCTGCTGATAGGGCCAAAGGGCCAAAGGGCCCAAATGGGGACTACAACCAAGCATGGTCCAACGGCTTTTTTTTCAGCAGTAAGACTCACATTGCTGTAGGGCATGGCATTAAGGACTGCCTGCTCCGAAGAACTACACATGCTCGTTCACTAATAGAACTAGTTGGTAGACAGGCAGCAGCTAATACGGCGATCAGACTGAGATCACTTCACATCTGGAAAGGTATTCGATCTGGACATTCAACGATCCTCAGCAGGCGTAGTTCTATACCCACAAATACAGACCTCACGGTAAGTGAACTCGCAACCAGCATACCCCCAGATCTTACAAGGGGAACACCAAACGCTGGAGGGTCCACTGCGAAGATGGATACAGGTGTGGGTGCTGGCGTCTATTCCAATACCTCAACATTGTAGCGCCATTCATGCTGAAACTATAGCGATTACGGACAGTCATCTGTTCCGATAGTCAATCACCGATCATATCTCTGAACTCAGTCACTTTCAACTCCATGACTTAAACCTTATTGCGTCCTATATCTTAACGAGACGGTGCCGGGACACTGTGACATTCCAGAGAATCGCATAGCAGAAGAGCCTGGGAGTGAAACGTATTCATTAAATAAAAACTATATTTTTATAAATATAAAACTACTTCGTCGGTGGTCTACAAATTACTCACTAGCATCTATACACTCTTGATATAACGTGACGAAGGCAAAGAAAAAGAAATGAAAAGGACGCTGCTCAACTTAAACGTAAGCAAATATGGGGCATGGGGGACTAGACAAAGACAAGTACATTGTTGGCACTGATGTTGCGGAGCTGTAACGTGTTGCAACACGTAGCACTCGCTACACAGGCTACTACATCAGCAGTCTTTCCGGATGGAGACCTGCCGGCCATGCCTATCTAGAGTGTCGACTCGCCAGTATGTCCGCACTTGTCGGTGGTGTCACATCACGACTGCTCTGCGACAGGATTGCACATGTACACAAAAAGATGCATGTCATGAGTATAATGAAAGAGCGTCTCCAACCTCCACCGAAATGTTGGCGATATACTAAACTATCGCTATTGCAAAGCATCTGCTAAGGATCGTAAGGCACAAGGTGCATCATCGAAGAACGAATCTTTATCCTAAACGCTGACGTAACCTGAACAGTGTGAGTAGACCGATTCGCAGAACCCTCATTAATGTTATAACAGCGCATAGAAACTCACGCCTCATCTACATCGTTTTCTGTGGAAGTTGATGAAGAGGAGGAAGGAACCATCCCACACTTTCTTTGCAATTGCAGTGCCCCATCCTCTCGCAGATTAAGTCACTTATATTTCAACGACTTGACAGAGCTAATGCGCATAAGTCTAAGTCATCTTCATCGCTCTTAAAAGCTCTAAATTGTTTGCAGATTAGGATCAACTGGATCCCTGTGACAACGGTCCCACCTTGGCCGAAGTGTGACTACTACTCAACGCAGTCCGCCTTCATGAATCCAATATTCAACGTTGAAAAATAGAGAAAATTGCGTAGGATGGCTTGAAAGCTGAGGTGTCTGCATCCTTGTGACACCCGTGCCCACGCACATTTTTGTTTGAGTGTCCGTTAGTAGTTGTACAGCAGCTCAATAATTGTTGAAAAGCATGTCTGTCTCCGGTAAAAAAGTTTTTAAGCGCCCAATCTTCAAGCTGAGACCATGACAGATTGTCCGTAGAGTGAAGTTGGCCCAGTAAAGAGGAAGAGAAATGCCAGTAAAGAGAAGTTTGCCTGCATATGATGAAATGTCTCTATGAACTCGTTGCTGCCCCAATAATAAAGACCAGAAATTACCACTGGTGCGACATCGGCTAGCTGGTGTAAAATTTTGCTATCGATGGACTCACTCTACCAGGAATTTGAGGACCTTGAGAGGACACCGATTTGTCTATTCGTCGTCGTTCTCCTCAATTTAGATTGCATGACTGGAGTATGATTCCGAAGCCTCTATTTGCAAAAAATGCACGAGTTGGCCCGGATGGTATTCCCACTATTCTTCTGAAGAGGTGTTCTTCTGCGTAAGCCTTTTCATCTACCCTACTGTTTACTTCTCTTTCCGAGTAGATGGAAAACAGCATTGGACCAGCCCGTCCCTAAAAAGGCGAATCTTCGTCACCCACCTCGTACCGACCCATAGCACTTAGGTCCCTTCTTTCTAAGGTCATGGAAACGCTGATAAATCGTCAGCTTGTGAAATATCTTGAATAGCGGAAGCTTCGTAATGACCGGCAGTAGGTCCACTGGTGATCTGATAGCTTTTCTCACCGAAAAGTGGAACCAATCTTTGCAAAATGCAGGCGAAAGCAAGATCGTTGCGCTTGATATTTCTAGGGCATTTGTGAGAGTTTGGCATCGAGGTCTCTTGCGTGCCTATGGTGTCGATGAATCTCTTCTTAAATGGATTAGAAATTACCTTTCGAACCGTTTAATTCAAGTTGTTTTGGATGGGTTCAAGTCTGATATCCACCAATGCTGGTGTTCCCCAAGGCTCTGTTCTGTCTCCGACACTCTTTCTCATTTTTATAAATGATTTCGTGTCTGCTACTTCTAATCCAATCCATTCCTTCGCTGATGACAGCACCCTCAGCTGTTCATATTCGTTCCAGGACTCACGACCCTCAGCACCCTCAGCTTTTCATATTCGTTCCAAGACTCACGACCCGGCCCTTCGGCCGTAGAATTGGAACGGCAGCGTATGATAAGCACATTGAATTCCGATCTTGACAGCATAATTAACTGGGGAAAGAACAACCGAGTGGAATTCAATGCTTCAAAAGCTCAATGCTGCCTGCTGTCACTCAAGCGAACCCTTGCTAATCAGCCACTATCCATGAATGGCACCTGTGTCGATGAAACCGGAAAGCTCCATCCTCGGTATGTGTATCAACACAACACTTAGTTGGAACGGTCACATATTTGGGGTCGCCAAAAATGCTGCGAAATGTTTAGGTTTGCTCAGTCGATGCAAGAAATACTTCACCCTTTCTGACTTGGCTTTCATTCATAAGGCGTTTATACGCCCCAAACTTGAGTACAACGCTCATATTTGGTATGGTGCCCCCAAAACCACCCTGCACCTACTAGATAGAATCCAAAAGCGAGCGATAAAACTTATAGGGAACAACAATATTGCAGATTTATTAGACTCGCTCGAACTGAGACGTACCGCCTCGTCTTTTTAACAAAGCCATGCTCAAGTGAGCTTGCCAACTGCATTCCTCCTCTCCATGAAGTCACCCGCAATACCCGTCTCGGCAGGAATGCTCATCAATTTACCCTTAAGCCTACTTTCTGACGCACAGTTAAATTTAGAGACTCCTTCATCAGCCGCACGACACGAATATTTCCCCCAGAATACAATCTACAGATATGCACAGGTGCCTCCTCTCCCTTTCTCCCTCTACACCTTCGGCCCGTGCTGTGTCTAGAACCCGGACACTTAAGGGTATTAAAAACCCTTGCGCGCTTAAATTATAAAAAAAAAACAGACATGGCGTGAGCCTACTCAAGTCGGCGCTACATGTCACACTCAACGCGAATTTGGATGGATTGAAAGTTCAGTGGGAAATTTATCACCTCATTTGAAAAGGCAATTAGACGCTTTTGGGAGACACTATAATTCGTTATATGCTCGTAAGTGTGACTCAGAATGGGACCCTCCATGTAGTTCACTAGTCGTGGACAACATGTGAAAGTCTTTAAAAATTAAATGACGGGCATTGATCGATCAACTCCAATCAAATTTGGACACACCGTGACACTCAAGACCGAAACATTTAAAAAAGTCACTGTTCACTGTGTCCTGTGTGCACACAGGAAAACTCACGCCTCCGGAATGCGGCGATAGACAGGTTAACCAACAACTTGGTCATCTTTCTCTGGTTTCTACTCCTCACTCCTTTCAGTAGAACCGAGAAGCGATGAGTTGCGACTTCAATTCTGTGATTCATCACAGTTCTGAACTCTGATTGTGGTTTTGTTAGCGTCCATCACCGCAGTATAGTATTTTCTTTCGGCGCTCCATTCAGCAAAGCAGATGGCATTCTACGAGGTCATCGGAGTAAATCACGAACTTGTCAAACGCAAGACAAAGCCACAATGGCGATGATGATGAAATTTTAAAAGGGAACTGATTCCAAACCGACCGTAAACTACGCACTGATTCACTTCGAATGCTTGCGAATGCGAATTCAATGACTAGCGAGACTAATCGAACATTTAGCACCAAACCTGTTGCACCCCCCCGGGGGACTCCCAGTCAAGAAGATTCTACGTTTCAAGATGGCGAACAGCGCGTCTAGGTGGAAATGCGATCCGTTAACAGTGCTAATTGTAAATTTGCGTTTCAAAAAATACTGCCTAACCAATTTAAATAGACGTTCTAATTAACAACTGAAATCAGTCTCGCTGCTCTGTTTTGCTTCGCTCAGTCCGAAGTGAGCCCTCAAGGCGGAGATACGCAAGGAAAGTCCCGTGGAATTCGACATGAATAAAGTGAGTTTTGAGAGTCTTAAAGAGTCGTGGGTTGCAAAGCGAATTGGTTCTTCTTTCAGCTTACAATCTTACTGCTGGTGATCGTGGTGTGCTTTAGCTGCGCGAACGCCAGAGGCGGAGGAGGTGGTGGCGGTGGTCATGGCGGAGGTGGACACGGTGGCTTCGGCGGTGGAGGCCACGGAGGCTTTGGAGGCGGTGGCAGAGGTGGATTTGGCGGAGGTGGTGGCAGAGGTGGATTTGGCGGAGGTGGTGGCAGAGGCGGATTTGGCGGAGGTGGTGGCAGAGGAGGATTTGCCGGTGGCAGCAGGGGAGGACCAGGCCGAGGAGTATCTGTAATTGGTGGTGGCGGCTTCGGGGGTGGATTTGCCAGACCCATCCGAAGGCCTTACTATGGCTATGGCGGCTACGGGGGCTACGGGGGATATGGGGGCTATGGGTATGGGGGTTTAATCCTCCCAATTCCGGTCCGACGACCCGTGGCGGATTACGACCCGGATTACTACGATGAACTTTATTAAATAAATTATTTATTAATTTTAATATGAACTACTTGTTTGTGATTTCCAGGAGGAGGAGGATTATTGTTAGCCTCAGGACGAATTTTGATGATGACCTGATTGCTTTCTAGCTTGCAAAAGATTCTTCACAAAAGACTCTTCTTCCGTTTTCCAGTGTGCTTCTTCAAGATTGGACTGTGTACAGACTTATCGTCTACTCAGTGATCACTTGAATCCTTGGAAACAAAACAGCGTCCACTCAGTAATCGTGGAGCATTGAATGTGGAAACAAAAAAGCGTCTAATCAGTGATCACTTGAAGCCTTGGAGACAAAAAAGCGTCTAATCAGTGATCACTTGAATCCAAGGAAACAAGACAGCAATTCACACGAGGTATTGTGAAACCAAGTTCTGTTCTAAAGATGGAGTCCTGTCGATGAGTTTCCTTCATTCCCCACCAGAGTGGTCCACTGATGGATTATAGTAGGTTTCCCACAAGGAGTAGTAGGTTGGCTGGATTCTAGTGCGGCTGATTCTGGAGATCAGTCACAAGCAGGCCAAAACAGGCAGCCGGCGCTCGCTACGAAGCGACGCTGCTAGATAACATTTTCAACGAACTACCTTTTTTTGTTTGCGTCCTAATACATCCTCGAAAAAAATCAGAAGCAGAGGTGTTTCTAAAAAAATTCCTTAATATCTCCAAGCTAGAAAAAGTGAAACGTGACTTGGGTTAAAGTTACGATTGCAGGACATTTGGGAAATGTAAATAATATCTGATTCATAGTCAAGGTAGTCAAAAACTTTGTCTACCTAGGCACCGCTATCAATTCAGACAACGACACCAGCGCTGAAATCAAACGAAGAATAACTCTTGCCAATTGCTGCTTCTTTGGGCTAAGACAGCAATTGGTAAACAAAGCCCTCTCTCGAACAACCAAGCTAACGCTTTACAAGACCTTAATCGTCCCAGTCCTGCTATATGGCGCGGAGGCATGGACTCTATCAAAAGCGGATGAAGCTGCTCTTGGTTGCTTTGAGAGGAAAATTCTTCGAGTGATTTTCGGTCCCGTCTGCATAGATGGTGAGTGGAGGAGGAGATATAATGACGAGCTATACGGGCTGTTTAGCGACATCGACTTAGCCAGAAGAGTGAAGATCCAACGATTGAGGTGGCTAGGTCATGTAGAGCGGATGGAAACCAATGCTCCGGCCCGAAAAGTCTTCGAATCCACCACCGAGTGGAAAGGGACCTCAACCAGCTATGCGTGCGAAACTGGAGACAGCTAGCTAAAGATCGAGCTCGCTGGAGACGCTTGTTGGTTGAGGCCCAGGTCCACCTCGGACTGTAGCGCCACCTTAAGTAAGTATGTGATTCATAAAAAGAACCTAATTTTTATTCTTTTTAAACAAAACTTTATTATGACCTGAAAAACAGTGTCTGGCATTTACTTTTGAACACAATTACGTGCAAATGCTGCTGCAACTCCGCCGAACAAGGTCCATTCTTAAAGTCATTCTTAAATTGCGGGAATTATTCAACGCAGCCAACGACGAAAGCAGCCGTGTCAACAAATTTTTAGGGGCGAGGGAGGTAGAAGTTGGACATGTCGGTAATACTTCATTTCTGGAGTAGACCTAAAGTCGAAATTGCCATCTTGTCGCGAGTGGACAAGTCATAGAACTTCAACTGTGGGACCTTAAAAAATATTCCTAATCGAGTGCAGGATTATTTTGCTGTTGTTGTAATACATGGTACCCAAGACCTAATCCGGATTCACGGGCGTAATAAAAATAACTATTATACTTACTCGAGCTTTGATCGAATGCAATTCAAAAACTACTTGCACCACCCCTGTTGTGAGTGTCATTCATCAATAAATTGATGGTTGATAAATTTGTCAATCAAACAAAGTTTCTGTATTGGGCAATTCATTTGATCAAATGTATGACAATTGTGAATAAATTGTCAGCTGTGAATAAGACATTATATTTAAAAATTTCATTTGTTTTGTGGCTCCTTAATTTAATTAAACGAATAAAATAAAAATGAGTTCGGTGGAATTGTGGTTTGACGATGATAAACATTCTTCTTTGGAATCTCTTAGAAGAAGGCAGTTATGGGATGTTTCCAATTTTACAGAATTAGAGGAAAGCATGTATGTAACTCCGCAATCAAACGTCGTTCTTCTGGGTAATCCTTTTCAGTTTTGTGAATTATGTAACTTAATCATAACCAGTGCTTGCCTTTTTGTTGAACTGTGACGGACCTAAATTGTTCAGTTCCAATGACAAACTTCCCCGCTTTTGCTCCAACATGCATTTTTGGGCAAACTTCTTTCGTGATGTTCTCTCGTTTTCCACCACCAGTTGAAACAATCGTTCTAGTTGTTATTTATTGCTTACTACTTTTGCCCAGAACCATATTACTTTATGGAATAAAATTATAATACATTCCAATTTATTTATATTTAAAATTATAAATTATATGTGTTATAAATTTCAAACATGAATTATAAAATTAAATTATATTTAATATGATTAATAAATTAAAATTGTGCAAATATTTACATTTTTCTTTGCATCGGCTTGCTCTATCATCATCAAAATGCGATTGAATAAAAAAAACGACACTCATCAAAAAATTTGATCTCAACTGACAATGACAAGTGCCACTTTGGTTACATTCACATGTGAAAAATTGCTAACGACCAATCGTTCATTGACAATTTACAATGGTCATACCAACGTGATAGATTTTTTGATAAGTATAGTTTATCGTTTAATTGTTGACACTCGCAAATCGGGGTGTTGGAGAAAATTGAAAATAATAGACAACAAATTCAAAATTCAGTTCAAATATATTTTATTCGGTATAAAAATAAAATCCATTAATTATAAAAATAAAACACATTATATACATTGATGCTTAAATATTCGTTTATCGGATTTATAAAAATATACTTATGACAATTTTAGGACTACTTAATTTCAAAATTTCTTTATTATTTCCATTTCACAGAGTTCAAAAATATAACAAATGTTGATGTTAAATGCATCTGACTTAGCAATCGTGTTTAAATCAGTAATGAAAAGTATCCTCGTTATGCGACAAAATACAATATAAGAACTAGAAGAGATGTAACTACAACAATTATTATTATATTTGGATTAATATTGAATTGAATGGATTAAAATTGATTTAAAAACATTATATATTACTTCAATATTCTGTTAATACGTTGTTTGTTGGCAAGTAAGTCTCCCAAAGATAACCGTTCATAGCTTATATCATGTTCTAAATTTAAAATCAAATTGGTTTTTTGTTATAAAAATAAAAAAGAAAGATTTATGTACAAAGATGAGAACAGCCCAACTGACCAATATTTGATTTATAGGTTTGAATTCTTCGAAGGCTTCAGGAAAGGGAGTTGCTTATTCCTGAGATAAAGCCTCTGTATGAGCAAAAATGAGCAAATATGTAACAAGACGTGAAATGCCACTGCCGTTGTAGACTTTATCGCTTTTTTATGTTTATCCTTTCAACTATGTGCATCTAAGCAATTAGTCAGATCAAACTTATTTTTAAGTCCTTCAGTATATTTAAGCAAATTTGAAAAGTTTTCAACCGAACTCTTATTCTAACAGAGCATTAAAAATTATGAGTATGTGACAGTTGATGAGGTGGTTGCTGACTGACTAAACAGTAGTGACCCGTGCTGCCTTTTGTCGGGGCAAATGTGTCTGGTACAATGAAAGAGAAACTTCTTGTTGTCGGTACGTCAAGAAACCCTAGATCCGTTAAGAATGTGAAAAAGCTTCCAGTAGAATATGAGAGCAATAAGAAAGCCTGGATGACATCTTTAAATTTTGAAAAATATCTGCGAAACTGGGAGCGCCTATTAAAAAAGGAGAGTAAAAAGATTTTATTACTCGCGGGTAATTATCCTGCACATCCAGTAGTGGAAGGCTTCTACCAAACACTACCTCGGTGCTCCAACCAATGGATGAAGGAATTATAAGATTCCTTAAGGGCCTACTACTGAAAGTTTCAAGTGCTACATCGATGGGATTTTAAGACGTGGGAAAGGATCACATGTTCAACAATTGCAAACTGTTTTGTACATTCGGGATTGAAAGATGCTCAAACAAGAGAGGATTTTGAGGAAGAGGGTGAATGACCCTTAATCAGTGGACTAGAAATGCTGCACCTGCTGAGAATGTGCTCCCATGTTCGTTTGATGACTTACTACAAGTCGACGAGCACCTTTTAACGGCTGAGACTTTGACTGATGAAGAAATCGCGGATTTGGTGCAAAATGATACACCTCAAGAAAGCGACGACGAAGAAGGTGGCTGAGTTTAATATTTTCTTGATCAAAAAGCGTAGAAAACTTTTTCTTTTAATTTAATTTAAAGAAGATCCTCGGCAAAGTTCCCCTGTAATTGCCGGCAAATTGAAAACCAATGATGGAATAGATGCGACTCCCCAGACGGTAAGAAATGTCTTAAAAAGAAATGGGTACAATGGTCGATTGAGCCGGGAGAAGCCATTCATATTGAAAGCCAATATGAAGGCGAGGCTGCAGTATGCTAGTGCTAGTGAATCTGGGATCAAGTGATATTTACTGATGAGAGCAAATACAACGTATTTGGTTCAGATGAACAACGGATGGTGTGGAGGAAGCCAGACAAAGCTCTTTATCCAAAAAGCTTAACCCTCAGAAATCATGGCGGAGGCAATGTAATGGTGTGGGGATGTATGGCCTTTTCCGGCGTTGGATATCTAGTTTTTATTGAATCAACTACAAACAAATATGGATGTCTTACAATCAGGGCCATTCATCTGGAGGTAGTTGCCGATCTTTCTACGGATGCCTGTCTGTTGAGCCTTCGAAACTTCATAAATCGACGCGGTGTTCCGGTTCGTATTAGAAGTGACAATGGCACCAATCTCATCGGTGCCCAAAGGAAGCTCCAACAAACTCCAAGCCCGTCTTTGACACGGACCGCGTACAAAGTGAACTATCGTCCAGAGGAATTGAATGGAAATTCAACTGCCCGCTCAACCCTAGCGAAGGAGACGCTTTGGAACGTATGGGCAATCGGTCAAAAAGGTGCTATCAGTAACGTTACGGGAGTTGGCACCCCGTGTTGAAACCCTGCGCAGCTTGTTGATTGAGGCCGAAACTATAATCAACTCAAGACCTCTCACGGAACTGCCACTCACATCTGAAGAAGACGAACCACTCACCCCAAATCACTTTTCGACTGGTTGCACAAATTCAACCCAGACGCCTAACCTAGACGACTCGCCAATTTGTAGCCGCAAACAATGGGAAGTAATGCAGCAGCTTAAAAACAGATTCTGGAGTATTTGCCAACGCTTACAAGAAGGTCCAAATGGCACGTAATGGTTCCTCCCCTTAAAAGTGACGATCTAGTTCCAATTTGCGACGGTGCCCAACCACGTAAAAAATGGAAACGAGGAAAGATCGTGAAAGAGTACACAGCGAAGGACGGTCAAGTAAGGAGTGCAGAAGTGCAAACACCAAGTAGAGTACTACGCCGCCCTGCTTCTAAACTGGCCGTGCTGGACATTAGTGGTGAATCTCGTTGAGAGTTCACGGGAGATGGGATGTCGTAGAGATCATTTTCGCGGATAGAGGGAGATTTGTGAATATAGAAGCCCGCCTCTGATTGGTCAACAAATGAGAGGTGGCCCTCTATATCCTTTTGTCCAAAGAAAAACCTTTTATCCGCACTCACTCTATTGTCAGCCAGCAAACCAAACGGATCGCCAGGACAAAGATACAAATTTTAAACCAAACCAAACCAAAGCAAAATCAAAAACAGACAAACGAAGTTCATTTTATAATAAAGTCGTTAATTGCCGAAGTCCTTGTTTTAGCCAGTTACAATGGATACTCGAATATTCTTTCTTTAAGAATCAACATTCAAGTGCTGAAAAACTGAGTCTCGGCAGTACCTTTATATTCCAACAGGATAATGACCCCAAGCACACATCTTCTCTGGTAAAGGAATGGTTGCTATACAAGGATAGAAAACACATAAAACACCCTGCTCAGTCAGCAGACTTAAACCCAATTGAGTATCTGTGGGACCATTTAGAAAGACAGATCCGAGAACGCTCAATTTCAAGTAAGACTGACTTGAAGGCCATCTTGATTGACGAGTGGACGACTTCCAAACTGTTGCATTCGATGAAGAATAGGTTGAATGATGTTATACGCAAAAAAGGAGGCCCGACCAAATGTTGATTTTGACAAGCTATTTATTTCTCTGTTTTTATTACTCTTTCGTTACTTCTATTAGTTTTAGTTTTAAGAAAATCAAAAATAAGCTACATTTCGGTCAACTTTTGTGCTGTGAATAAGTTTAATTTTTATTATTTTTTTTTTTTCAATGAAATATGTTTTGTTTTTTATTTATTTATTTATTATTTATGTTTTCAGGCCAAATTAAAGAGTTTATCCCAAAATTGAGAATGGTATTGGTGGTGAACGGAGACTTTTTCCCAAGACTAAATCCATAAAAAATTAAGAACTGCTCGTTGTTCTCTGGAGAAATTAATAGAAATTGTGTAACACACATTAATTGTAGTGATTGCAAGCAATTCTTTCTCTCATTATGGATTTGTCAATTTAATTTTAGTTTAGTTGAGTAGAAATTCATATACAGTTCTAACAAATGTCAAGTAAGACGTCGTAACTGTTACCGGCGTCTCTGCAATTGTTACCAACACCATATTTCATATTAACTCTGTCAGTCTATGTACATTCCTAGAATTCTAGCTTAGACTTCAATTCCTTCTTAAAGTCCTTATTTCATGTTAACTATGTTGAACACTGTATATTTCCGGAAATCTTACTTAATTCTCGTTAACTTTCAAACCCATGAATATTTTCAGAATTCTTACTTATTTAATTCTTTCTAACTCTGTCAACCCATGAACGCATACGAATAAGCGAATATAAATACAAGCAATTGGAAATTTGGTGGCAGTGGCGAAAAAATTATCGTCGGCGTAGGTCAAAAAAAGGTTTTAAATCGCTTGCTTCTTTGTAGTTTGTTTACAAAGTTTATAATTAAAATTGAAGTGCTCTTAAGCCAATTAATTATTTCTAACAATCGATGTTTCGAGTTCGATTATTATCGACTATCGATGTTCAGCCATTGATGTTCACATCGATGTCTTGCCAACATCATACAACCCTACTTCACATGGCATATAGACTGGCACTGTAAAAGTGTGGCAAGTTAGAGATCAAGAAAGTAAGCAAAAAGTCAAAGCCAGAAAATTTAGGAGTGAAACTGGGTTGATATGCCATCTCAACAGCTCATTCTTGCAGTGCTCAAGGTTTGGTTTACATTAGAGCGGTCAATGAAGGCATTCATTTGCTCTTTGCGTGTGCACTATTATATACACTAATGATGGAAACACGGCTAGAAGATTGTTACGAGAAGAATTGATAAGGAAATTATCACAAAGTTACTTGTCATTATTATGAGCTCTTCGGTCTGGGTTCCCAATTGATACAGATGCCTTTGAGGGTTATGCTAAAGAAGCCTGGGAACTGAACCTTCAAAATCATGCCTAGTATTGTATGCCTGTAAATGTAAATCTTGGTTCATGGAAAGGAACAGTCGATTCACAGTCATCATCAATCATTTGTGAATTACTTCGAAATTTTCTTTAAATTTCTTTGATTTTGATTTCATTTCACTGAATATATTAATTTATTTTTTAAAGTTTTTAATTAAGTTTATTAATTAAAGTGTAGTTTGTTAAAAATTGACAGAAAAAATTAACTAAAAATTGAATGTACAAATTGCTGTAGGATGTACATTTCGCGCATTATTAAAGGGGCGACAAAAATTATGATCCACAAAATAGTATCCAGCCAGCTAGAAAAAAGAGCCACCGATTTTTATGAGAAGAGTTAAGTGGTACACAAGGGCCAAGTTTGTTGCAGTCTGCGAAGACAATCATCTCTTTTGGGAAACGAATTACCATCTAATTTTTCTCTATTTCTCAAAGCTGTCCCGACGACACTAATCCTGTTGGTTCCTGCTCTTCTGCTATCGCCGCTGTTCAAAATCAAGATGTGGTTGCTGCCTCTCCTACAGAATGCGTTGGTGAAAAACATTAAATTACTAACGACGTGCTTCTTCAAGAGGTAAAAAAAAATACAACAGCTTCTCACCGGTTCTCTGTTAAGAATTGGTTGCTTCGAAAAAAGTAATGCCTCGCTTAAATGCACAGTGAGCCTTTTGGAGTTCAAAGTCAACGCTCTAGAGCAACGAGGGATTAAGTGTGCAGTTGACTGTGTAATGACAATGCTAAAGAGAAAGCCATTAAACCATTCACTCAAGATGTTGGAGTTAGATGGGAATGCCAGTGACTCTTGTTACCTAAAAAAAGAGCCTTGACCCAACAAATAAAAATACATTTTTAGGGAACTATTTACCAGGAAAATTTCGCGTATAGATACGAACACCGACCCTCTAAACAGATTGCTTAAGACTTCTGATCCAATTTTGCCACCAAACCAAAAGGTGTTCTTGAACATGAAGGTTCGATATACCAAATGAGTAAGAAAGTTTATAACTGCGTGTATAGTGGTGTCTCGATAGTGATGTCTATCGAGTACTTGGTCACATGATAAATTACGAAATGTCAGTGATTCGATGTGAGTACAAAATACACTCAGTGCACTAAATGCAATGAGTGTTGTATAAGTCATTTGGTTTTTGTGTAAATTTTTGTTTAAGTGAAAGCAATTGAGGCAAGTTATTGCTCTCTTGTATCTCTCTTGCTGAAAGGTATTCTAAGATCATGTCTGATAATTAAGTAAGATGTCACAAGTGATAAATGTCGAATACCACGCCTCCGCTGGCGCACGCAGGTGACCGTGAGTTGCTGGAAGCAACTAGCACCATGTGGGCTGATGCCCAGCTCCACCCCGGACAGCAGCGCCGGTCAAGGAAGATGATCACATACGACTTTAACATATGCTAGTGGATCATCAAGAGAACAAATTACTAGCGGGGAATTAAACATTGGTAACAAAATAAGACGTCGTAAACCATTGGAACCACTTGGAATAATTAAAAATTACAGCGGCAATGAAATCCAAAAAATGTTTCACTTCAAGTCCCATTTAAATATAAAAAAAAATCTGAACTGGAAAACATACAAGACGGAAACGGAAACTCTTCCCCGCTCCTCCACAATAATCACATTCCACAGCTGGAGCGAAACAACTAGATCACGTTCGAGCGGATGTACTGGAACATGAATAGCACGCATCGTACTCGTGGAAGGTGCATCATAACGCACTGCTGAAGATGTGCATTCGCGCACGAACCTAGTTGCATCAATGGCTGAGCGGTCCTGTTTGGACAATTGGTTAGTAGGTTGAGTTAGTTCTGACTTTGCTGAATGCCGAGTAAGGAAGTCAATATTCGTGGAATATTAAAAGCGACTTAAAGTTGTTAAATTTAAAAATATATGTTAATCAAGAGGAACACTTGTGTACCTGCAAGTAGTGCTGCCACACAGCGCATATTTTCTGCAGCAAGAATGCCTGTTTCGGAAAAACCTTTTATAATTGTTTCACAATAAATTTTATTTAACAAACGAATGTTCTTACATTGAATTGTATTGAAATTTGTGAAGATGGCATCTTTTTTGACATCTTTACTTTGTCTTTCTCTAGTCATTGGAATTAAAAAAAAAAATCATCATGCCCTTTACTCCCTCCTTCCCTCCACCCTTCCAAACCCCCCTCTATCGACCTTCGGCCTTGTCTGTGATCACGCAGCAGCCATCAACCAACTAAGATTAATACACAGCACTGTAAGTGTTTGGTTTCCAAATGGCGCAAACATCATACAGTATTCATACGATTCATTCATTTCACTTATCAACGCTCTGTACAATAGTGAAGTGTATTCCATAATTTAAATAAATATACTCTCTTCGCTGTATCTGCAAAAGAGAGCACATTTTTCTGTTTGTCCGCGAATAGGGAGTAGGTACGTACCGATACCACAACAATGTATACATCAATCGATTTGTGGTGAGTAGCGGTTTGTTTTTAGTAACCTAAGTCCGTTATTCGGCCCGATTAGTCCATTTCCTGGTGAAGAAATTCTTATAGCTGTTCTGTTTGTCCGCGAATAGGGGGTAGGTACGTAACGAAACCCCAACAATATATGCATCAATCGATTTGTCGTGAGTAGCGGTATTGCATTGGTTTGTTTTTAGTAACCTAAGTCCGTTATTCGGCCCGATTAATCCATTTCCTGGTGAAGAAATTCTTATAGCAGTTCTGTTTGTCCGCGAATAGGGAGTAGGTACGTAACGAAACCCCAACAATATATGCATCAATCGATTTGTCGTGAGTAGCGGTATTGCATTGGTTTGTTTTTAGTAACCTAAGTCCGTTATTCGGCCCGATTAGTCCATTTCCTGGTGAAGAAATTCTTATAGCAGTTCTGTTTGTCCGCTAATAGGGAGTAGGTACGTAACGAAACCCCAACAATATATGCATCAATCGATTTGTCGTGACTAGCGGTATTACATAGGTAAGTGTTTAGTATCGTAAGTCCATTATTCCATATGTGGTCATTACTAGAAAATGGCTGATATTTGAAAATGACTTTCTACTATCGATTAGTCTATTTTCTGGTGAAGAAATTGATACATTCTGTGATAAGAAGTAATAAGCAAAAATGTTATTATTTGAGATTTACATATTTCACGGACATGCGTAAGTCATTGCAATCCACAGCGCACCAGTGGAGTACGGGTACATCCATTAAGAGGAGCAAACGCCTAACTTTGTTCTCTTCCCTTGCGTATATCATGCAACGACGGATATTTGAGCGTGACTCGCCAGCAGTCAGATTTGGTAGGGCATACAAAAGCACCAAGAGAAGGTGTGACGCTTTTCCGGGAAAAGGTGAGGACCGATTTGTACGCTCCCGGGCCACCCTCTGAAGAAACTATTCAGAAATAAAATGTAGCCAGAAAAACGTGTCTAGCCGTGTCTATGTCATCAGACGACAGGCAGTAAGAATTCCAAAGCCATTAGTTTCAAATTTTTATGAGTCAATATTTAATTTTACACAATATTTTTCAATCATTTAACAGCTGATTTCGAAAATGAGAGCGAGAGAGTTGTACATACGTGGCAATGCTTTCTGCGATTAAGTTCGGATTGTGTGAGCTTTTATTCGTGGGTCGTGTCGTTACTTCGATTCGTAGATTTGCTGTATATGGCTCCGATTACAGGATCGTTCGTATATGTCGATCAACTCGAGCAGAAGATTCGTTGCCCCTGTTGTTTGTTTGCGCCAATGGATGTGGAATCTTCCTCAAGATGCTGGTAGAACAGCGTGAACAATTCTGATTTTTCCGCTCGCATACTTCCTAAACCACATCTCTGCACACATCTACCACTCTCTAGTCTAGTCAGCAACTTCGCTTTAGTCTGTAAAGCCGCCTCTTGGCCTCTTCTTAGAGCAGAGCAGACCTCTGTCCAGTCTCTCTCCGATCTCGTCATGTAGCGTTCCGGGCTTGGTAAGCTCGCGCTGCCTTCTGCGAAGCGTGTCCAGTCTAACACTACATGTTCCTCATTCATGTCCCGACAATTGGGGGCACATAGGTGTGCTATCCTGTCCAAACCTGAGGAGGTATTTCCGATAACCTCCATGGCCCGACAAGATCTACCTGAGATGGTGGTTGGAATTCTAGTGGGCTCTCGATGTCTTCTACCACGAAGATCAATGTGTGGCTTGAGAGAGGGCCATGTTGCCTTTTCTTCTATCTTCAGGCATCTTGTGCTACTCTCCGAGTTGCCCCCGCTGTCGTGGTAGAAATAGGGTCACTTCTCCCGCTCGTAAGCGAATAAAAAAATTTGGTAAAAAAAAATACATGACCACACGATCAGCCTTAGTAGATCCGACTTAGTAGAGCGATCGCCGCTGTGAGGTGGTTACACCAAAACCAGTAAATGACCCGATAGTTGACCATTGTAACCAAGCTACGTAGGTTTTAAGAGAAAATAAATAGTTTGTAAGTTGCATGTTAAGCTCAGATAGTCTAAAGTAACACAAGACTGTCAGTAAACAGCCAAAAAAACAACATATTTTAAAGCCAAAAGGCGCATTGATCTTGAGATTAGCTCCAAAATACTACCAATACCTACTAATTGCAATCGCTTAGTTGGCATGTGTAGGATTAGCAGGTTCGTTTAGACAGTTGAGCTAGTTTGAAGCATTTCTGTCAACCATGTAGCCAAGCCAATAGGTAGTACATCAAAGAAACCACACATAAGACATGGCACAGGATACAAATGAGGCAGACACGGCGAAAAACTTCGCGATCAGATGAGTAAGCTACAGTTAGATAACAAAATACGCACGCTAGTTACGCAAGTTTCCCCGCCGCGCCTAGTCAATCCAGCACATCGGTTGGAAGTAAGTTGTAGCCATATCCTGTGCAAAAAAACAAATCAAAATGTAATGCACATGCGATCGTCGCCATCCTCTACGAAAGGTACGACTCTCTCCAAATGGTAGCCAGATAAGCTGACTGTAACGAGGGTTAAGAATAGGGATGTGGAATAAGTCAGTCTTCAAGAATGATCCCAATGCAGACACACGTCCAGAGATAGATTTTAATGCATACTTATATGCATTTGTGTGTCATCTGAGCAAAAAAGTGAGCTTTTTTAAGTTTTCAAGGTATTTAGACAGGCTTTAATAAACATGACTCGGTCCCAACAACGCATGATATTTGAAAGGGTTTCCTGACCAAACGACTGCATACCACAGACGGAAGGGCAAATTAGTTAATGCACGTCAGTACCCGCGTCCGACGGACAGGAGATGCAGTGTGTCAGGGGTTTGTCAGTATTTAAGGTTTAGTTTTTAAGTAGATCTGTCAGTTGTTTCAGGAGGCAGAATCGCTGCCAGTATGTAGAGCGAGAATAAATAAAAATTGTTGTCAGTGAGAGATGGTAGCTAGGTACTAACTGAGAAGTTAGTTGCTCAACACAATCTGAAAGTAACCACGTCCAAAGATAAATATGTTTGATTCGTTGAGACGAATGGTAGCGTAAGTAATCGCGTCACAATAAAATAAAAATATTGAACTGTCTGAATACTTATAATATTCATAACAAACCGAAATAAATAGGCAGAAAGTTAAGATTTATTATTTATTAGTCGCCGCCATTCACAATTGCCTAAAAAATAAAGAATATGTATAAATTAAGCTCTTTAAGTAAATAAATAAATAAAGAAAGAAAATGTGGTGCTTTTTGTGTATTTAGACCCATGAAATGACGACGACCGACTATTTACACAAAGAAAGAAAGAAGGCCACTGCCCTCGTCTGCCCACTTGAAGAATGTCATGGCAAGCAAGTCGGGTGGGAGATTGCGTAATATTCCGCTCACCCAGTATACGAGGCACAAGTGTCTGCCGTGTTAAGTGAATAAAAGCTCACCGCAATGCACTTCATGTTTTGAAAAAACTTATAAGCATCCACAGCCAGGAAGTCTTCGGGTGTAGCTAGCGGCGGAGCAATTGATGTCAGCCTGAGCTACCTTAAGCATCGTCGATGATGCGATGTCTCCTGCCAAGCTCATCAAAAATCTCGGCATCGTGCAAGAAAAGCAAATCAGCATGAAGAACGTATTGAAGACGGCTCAAAGGCTTCTCAGTTGCGATGCATTACTGATGAGGCCAGAACTGGTGCTGCCCAGTAGGGGAATAGTCACACAAGTTTAAGGACCGACGGTGGGAGTGGTCGGGAGAGGCTACAACATCTAATCCTTCCATTGGAGACGTTGCCAGCCCATGCCCTGGTGCTTGCTCTGGTGGAGGCGTGAAGGACCAGCCAGATATGGCGCAGGTGGTGACAACCCGGCAACTGACTGAAGAATGAACGTATAAAATCCCCAGTGCCATAGTCAACATAGTCAATAGTTCAAAGTTTGTGTATCGCGGGGTCGACACGCGCTTCGTATAAATTAGTCAATCTTTTGTTAACCCTAGTGTATAAAATGTTCAAAATGCCGTGTGTGTGAAAGTCCAAAGTAGACCACAAACTCAATCTGAACTTATTTCATTTCAATTGTGTTGATACACCGGCGACACTGATTTCCTTCAGAATTCTAAAAAAAAAGTTGGTGTTAGAGCTGCGCTCTCTTCACTCTCCCAGTCATATGAGAGAACTAAACTAACTCGTCATCTCAGCTAATGCAAGATTCTCCGCTGGGACTGCAGAATCAGCGACAGCCAACACAGAACACAGTATTCCACAAAGTATAGAAGTCCTAACGAAATGATTGCTCATCGAGCGGACAACGTTCACCAATATTTACACTTCAAGAAGAAAACAATCTTCTACAGACCGTGTGTGTATTGAGTTTGCTCGTGTCCTGATTAGCAGGACTGCCACAAAATAGTAAGACCACTGTATGATTTGTCTCAGTTTAAAAGGTTCTCGTTTCAGTTTCACTAAAAACGAACTCTAGTTGTACTTGATTGTATGAAAACGGATTGTTGCCCCGTGGTTTTAGCATGAAACACCTAAAAGTAGCCAACTCCTTGAAACCAGGAACATATTTAGAAAAAGGTGTCTCAGCAAGGAAGACAGGCCGACAGCATTGTCTTCCCAGTCGCACGTCGTTACCCTCAAATCTGTAACTCGATGCAGTAAACAATAAAGACGGGCTGGTTACATTATTTTAGCGTTCATAAATAAAACCGATATCTGCAAGGATCTAAATGAAATTTGGTGAAAAACAATATATCCAAGAAAAACAATACCGAGACCAAGCCATCTGTGTCACGGCATCGAAGTGACAAACCCCGTGTCACATTACTGATTCGACCCAATGCGAGTGTTGCGAGCAGGCTCTGAAAAAGAGTAAAGCTATGAACCGTGACGCAAACCAGGAACGTTGATAACTGACATAACACCGGCGCACGGACGCGTTGAAAGATGAAAGGAAAGAAATGTATTGATAGCAAGTTCTTACCAGGAAACATAATCTGGAGACTAATATCATTTAGGAAGATGAAGATTCATTCATTTTGCTTTTCAAACAATGCCTGAAGGCATTCCTAAGACCCATTAAATGGACGTGATACAAGACGTCGATTGTGGCATTGGATGTAAGAGGGCGAGGCGTTGACAAAAGACTGAAGTTGGACTCGTGATAGAATGGTGATGTCGAGCGGCTGTAGTGATCACTGGTGGGACTTTCTTCGGGCTGCTAACCCTGACATTTTAAGTAAGTTAGCCACCAAAATGCACGTAAAATTAAACAATTAAAAAAAAAATGTCCAACTCTCGTCACTTAATTCTTGCTCAGGAATAAAGAAATATTTCCGACCTACATGCGATCATGTCACCAGGCTGCGCACTGGTAATAAATAAACCCACTCAAGCCCGAACCAAAATCAAGTCAATCTCTCGCCTTCTCGCAAGCACGCAGTGTAACCTTACGGCCTGTTTCCAAATCGATCCACATGAGGGCACACGAGGTAAAGCGATTGCTGGCAAACAGTGCAATCAATGAAATGGAGCAGTACCGCGGTTAGAACTGCGTTTATGAGATGCGGTGGTTTAAAAGGGAACGCGAAACAAAAATACAATGATGAGTGTCCTTATTCTCTTCGTCTTGTCACCCAAAAGCATGTGTCACATCGACCATTTGTCATTTGCTTAATGTGGCGCCTGTCACACTTGCGACACAGGACCGCCGTGAGGGTAAAAAAAAGTCAGATACAGTGACTAAGAGAGCACACATTTGTCAAAGTGGCAAAGTTAAGAGAATAAGGGGATTTCTTGGTCGGTCAAGTTTTACAAAAAGGTCATGACAAGAAGCCCTGTGTGACCCTGTATTGTACAACAAGCCTTCCTTTTTACCCTTCACTATTGTGTATGCAACTTTAAAGTAAGGATATCCAGGAGTTATTGCGCATACAGCTTAAGCACAAGGTATCTTACTACAGTCGTTCCACCATTTTTGTGGAATTTTTTAGTCACATTCTTCTAGAAGTTCTTACTTACTCATTGTTAGCCTAAATGGATCCCTTTAAATAAAGTGTATGGATTTAAACTCGTTTTGATTAATACACAACATTCACAATATTCTCTGCCACAGCCTTATGAAAGAAAAATATCAGCGATGCCGCCTTATTATCGACTCATTTTTGAGCACAAAGCATACACTCACTCTATGTGGAGAGCACTCCGACACATTCATACTCCCTCATCGGTAGAGGACTCCAGAGGGAAGGAGTGCGATAACTAAGCGTATAACTTCCCGTAGCCAGAGTAGAACCAGAACTATTCACAAATATCTTGATCAATGGAAGTGGAAGTGGTGGAGATGAGTGTGTTGTAGGATATGAGGCTGAATTCTGGTTCGTAAGGGATCACAGTTAAACCAACTCCTGAGTGGTGGGTTTCGTTTTACCATAACTTTCCGACTAAGAACGCACGTGCTTCCTCTTCACCGAGAAAGCACTGGATCCTCGAAATCCAACAACACGGTGGGGGAGAGAGAAGAGATTCAATTCATTTATGCCTGCTTTGTACTGGCAGTACTACGGTAGAACGTGAGAGCATATGAGCTACTCCCCGATATGTCATAATGCTCATGACATGCATCTTAGCTCTTATCGTTGCTGTCTTGTGTATGCACACAATCTGGTCTCAGGGCAGTTGGGACCTGATCTCCGGCAAGTAAGGTCGCAGCGGTGAGTCAATACTACAATACCCCAGGAAGTTGTGCAATTTCAGCTTAAAACAAAAGTAAGCAGTAGTGTAGCTCTAGAACACTGCGTGGGATGTCCTCGATGTCCTCGGAAAACTGAGATTCATTTTGCATATTTTTTTTTATCAACTTCGAAGAGCTGTACACCTACATTCCTCCAAGCACATCGCCAACTTGTTAAGAAAAAAAAGTAATTTTTTATTACATTAAATAAAAAGGACCCTTAAGGCTGTGTCCACGGCAGATAACCACTTGAATCTTTTACTCATTTATTTACATAAGTATTTTCGCCAACGCATATGAAATTTGTCACCAGTCAGCGCTGTGGCACTAAATGAAGACGCTCAAGCCTTCTGCAGGTTGGCCATCCCAGAAGAAGGAAATATTCATCAAAGTAGTCGAAAGTGAAAAAAAGAAAAACGACATCAAGCCAAAAGCGAAACGTGTTTACTCCAGCGAAGAAAAGTTAGCACTTCCAGCTGTCAAGGATGCAAGTTTAGTGTCGGAAAAAGTGGGTCGGGCGGGAAAGAAAGCCAAAACGAGGTATATGCAGTCATCAAGAAAGGACGCACAACATCGACGACTCGGCCAAAACATCACAGTGGGCAGCTTTAACTTCGAGGTAGTGAAGGACTTCATTTCGAGACATCAGACGGAGAATAACTCGTGCCTATCGCGGTCTCAAGAGTCACTTGAGTAATAGGGCACTGTCTCGGGAGACTAAGTTGAATTTGTATAAGACCTTAATCATCTCGGTTCTGTTCTACGGCGCAGGGGCATGGACGGTATCCGACGCGGATGAAGAGGCTCTTGGTATTTATGAGAGAAAATACTTTGGTCCTGTCTCCGTTGATGGCAATTGTTCATGGATGATGGCATTGTTACAGTTCGTGGACGTACAACCACGAACTCTATGGTCTGTAGAACGACGTGAGACTAGCCAGGCATCTACGGAGCCAACGCCTAAGATGGTTAGAACAGAGTATGACAAGCTTGGCCGACCCTAAGAATCATCGACTCTGAGCCTGTGGGGCAACGCGACAAAGGACGCCCACTCACAAGGTGACGCACAGAAGCCGATGGGGACCTCAGCCGCCTTGGTGTGCGGAACTGGATATAGCTGGCGAGAGATCGGGCCGGTTGGAGAGGCATGTCATCGACTCTGAGGCTGTGGGGCAATGCGACAATGGACGCCCACTTACAATGCGGCGCACGCAAGTCGAAGGGGACCTCAGCCGACTTGATGTGCGGAACTAGATACAGCTGGCGAGAGATCGAGCTGGCTGGAGAGGCATGTTAAGTGAGGCCCAGCTCCAGCGCCATAAGAAGAATCATCGACTCTGAGCTTGGGGGCAACGCGACAAAGGACGCATACTTACAAAGTGACGTACACAAGCCGAGAGGGACATTCGCCGGCTTGGGGCACGGAACTGGATACGGCTGGCGAGAGATCGAGTCGGCTGGAGAGGCATGTTAAGTGACGCCCAGGTCCAGCGCCCTAAGAATCTTCGCCTCTGACCCCGTGGGGCAACGTGACAATGGACGCCCACTTACAAGGTGACGGACACAAGCCGATGGGGACCTCAGCCGCCTTGGTGTGCGGAACTAGATATAGCTGGCGAGAGATCGGGCCGGCTGGAGAGGCATGTCATCGACTCTGAGCCTGTGGGGCAACGCGACAAAGGACGCATACTTACAAAGTGACGCACACAAGTCGAGAGGGACATTAGCCGGCTTGGTGCGCGGAACTGGATATAGCTGGCGAGAGATCGAGTTGGCTGGAGAGGCATGTTAAGTGACGCCCAGGTCCAGCGCCCTAAGAATCTTCGCCTCTGACCCCGTGGGGAAACGTGACAATGGACGCCCACTTACAAGGTGATGCACACAAGCCGAGGGGGACCTCAGCCGCCTTGGTGTGCGGAACTGGATATAGCTGGCGAAAGATCGGGCCGGCTGGAGAGGCATGTCATCGACTCTGAGCCTGTGGGGCAACGCGACAAAGGACGCATACTTACAAAGTGACGCACACAAGTCGAGAGGGACATTAGCCGGCTTGGTGCGCGGAACTGGATATAGCTGGCGAAAGATCGAGCTGGCTGGAAAGGCATGTTAAGTGAAGCCCAGGTCCAGCGCCTTAAGAAGAAGGAGAAGCGGTGGAAAAAGAAATTTTTAAGAGGAAAATAAAAAAAAGTTCTCAGCGGTAATTCAGTTTTATGGCAGAATCAATAGTTGCTCAAGGAGATCTTTTGCAGGTTTAGCTGGTATTGCGAAATACATTAACTGACGACCAGTGATGATGAAGACAAGTGAGACGGTTTATTAGAAAAGAAATTGTTGCATTGCCGAACCCGTCGGTCTGGAATATACAAAAAATATGTACAAGACATAAAACTTAAATAAATTAAATCATCCGGTCTTTGGCTCTGTTAAAGATGGCAACGGTAAAGGTGCGTTCAGACTGCGCAAGGAACAATTTATCCATCCACCAATGGAAAGCATTTTGTAAGAACACACCGCCTATCTGTACAACCGACGAAGATTGAATTGTTTCATCTAAGGATTTCGCAGAAACATTGCACACCAATACCCGGTTCCCGTGACCGGAAAGTTGCGACGCAAATCGAAACGACGCAAACCAAAACACGATTTTATATACATTTGTGTGAACATACTTACATACAAATTTATTTTATTTCATTGGTTCCATGGCCCACTATATAAGCTAATTGTTTGATTTGATTGAAATTTGATTGAAAGATTTTTGATTGAAATTGATTTTTTAAAAAATATTTTTAAAAACAAGTTTTTAGTAAAAAAAAATATAATAATTCGTGAAAAAAAAAAAAACAACAAAAATAATAAGATTACAATCAAAAATAAGATCATCGTAAAAAAATAAAAGTCTGATTCGATTGGTTCCATTTTCGGAGCCATTAGGGAGTTCCCCACAAATTGGCAAGTCTACAGAGTTACAGGGCATTTTTAAGACACGACGCAAATCGAAACGACGCAAACCGGGGTATTGGTGTATATCGTTGAGATGAAGTTTATTTTTATTTATTAATGCCAAGTGAAGGAGAAACTTAAGTTTTGGCTGAGTTCAAAGTGTTAGTTTGACTCGCCCGGTTTCACGGTGAAATCTGAACATTGTTCGTCTAATGCGATCGATAAAAATAACGACAACAGTCCTACAATAGTTGAACTTTTTTATGTTGTTATTGTTGCATACTTTGTGAGTTTAAAATGCTTGTGGTGCAGTCCTTTGGAGCTTTTGTGGCGCGGCTGTGCTGGGAGATAGATAACAGACAACGACAACAAACATACAAAATCACTTCAGTCTGACCAGTGAAAGCTAATAATTGTTGTAGTGGACACATAGACCCTGATAAAGTATCCGCAATTAATTCTGAGGTAATCCATCGTGCCGTCTTGATCTTAAAATTGAAATACTGTTGCACGTCACTGAACGCTTGTTTTGTCAACACGTCACTGTCATCAGGGTTTTAGCAAGATTTCTTTATCCCTCGTGCTCTGGCGGTAGCAGGTACTGTGGAAATTCGTCTCTCCGCGATTAGACATTCGGATTGTTAGAAATAGTAAACTACAATAAATAATTATATTTAAATAAAATTAAGTGGTTCTTTATGAAGAAGTTAGTAGTAAATAACAGCCAGTTAACGAAACTGCCTGTATGCATAAAATGGACAAATAATTGCTTATCAAATGTCGAAAATAAGAAAGAGTAAAATGGAAGGTAAAATGTGGAGGGGCTGGAGAGCAAAATGCTCTCGCTGAAACAAAATACAGCTGTGTTGCTGCAGGCTTAAACGGAGCTACACTCTTGTTTAACTTTGAGACGGAATAAATCGTTGAACTGCAGTGTAAACGAAAAATGGAGTATAATCACTGTGAAACTGGGCACAAGTTTCTCCTTAATTCACATCCAATTCAGTTCAGCGTGGCAATGTAGCCACACTGGAACCGTGTGGAACGTGCTCTGGAACGCGACCCAAATTTTGTGAATTAATCTACATAATACCCAAGTGCATGATTTTATGATCCCCAAGTCCAAAATCCCCAAAAACGAAATTTCCGTTGCAGGGTCATAAGTCCACAGGCCATAGGTCCATTGTGTAACCAGCTGGGTGGGTTTTAAATCCACAGGCGTCTTTCTGACACTTGTTGACATATCCGTCGAAGTCGGGTTAAGCCCTGCGGAAAAAGGGGTTAAAATCCAGTTAATTCCAGGCCACCAACCTCATACTTTAAATACACCAGACTTTCTGTTTTGGCCTTATTTCGATTTGGAAATGGAAATAAAACCAATGCCAATCTCAATTCCTTTGCTAGACTCGAACTATAGAGGGTTTTGTGTTTGGGGATTGACATATTGGGCATTTCCTAGTAATCCCAGAGTTACTCACAACAAAAGCAAAAAATGGAATATTTCCTCGACCGATGCAATCAAAGAGAACCTGCATTCAACGACGACTGTTATTAATTACTAGAAGAAAGGGAGAGTGCTAACCGTCGGTTTCACAATGTTCATTGGAAATAGAATACTTCGAAAAACAGAATATGAAACACCTTAACTATAAAGCGACAGTTTTATGACTCACAAAGGCTCCGAAATTACACGTCTCAGGGCTCTGAAACTGTCAGCAAAAATCGTTCTTAAATGCAGATACTGAATGTGACTATTTAGAAGTCGGCACGGCATACCTTTATGTCCATCCATTGACCATCTATGCATGTGTCGACAAACAAAGCTGTGTTTGCATGCCCAAAAGCACACACAATGCTTCACTTCTCGGCTTCGGGGCGGATTTTTCAACAAAACCATTAAATTTTCCTAAAATTATAAATGAACTTATCAAAACTTCTGAACGGATTAGCCGTCGAGAGGGACTAATCACATGGTGTGTCACAACATGAAGTTTGACTTCAATTCGCAGAACAAAATCCACGTCGCACGCAGGTATAGTTGGGTTTTCCAAGACATTTTTCTTTTACGAATCGCCTGATATCCCTCCACGTTGCGTGTGGTGGTCACTCCAGACCAATCGAAAAAACCATATTTGCTACTTCAACACGTATGCACACAGTGGCACATCAATGGCAAACGAAAATTCGAATTCTTATCCGATTTCTGGTTCGAGCATTTTTATTGTTACAGTTTCTCGTTCACCATAACCATTAATAAGTGACGATTACAGTCCCTAATGGTAACCGGAGTGGACTTGACAAACGCTTCCTTCTGACACGGTCAATTGTGAGTTGCAAGGTCGAGGGCAATGGATCCAAGGCAATTATACATTCTCGCTGAAGATGTTTTAGAAACAAGAAATCTGGTCTACGAACACGTTATTGTCTAAAATATTAGAAAGCTTTAGTATTTTACTATTTTAAACGCATTTCTCCGGGATATTTTGAAAAACTACATTTTCAATGAAGAAAAAAACCCGGGCAAAGCCGGGTTAATTTATAAAAAAACAAACAAAAAAGTGGTGTTGCCTATAAAAACAGAGAAAATAGCCATTAGCCAGATTCGAATACAGGACTTGCAAAAAGCGTGAGCAACGCACCAGCCAAAGGACCCGATATCTTTCAAAGTTTTTTGTTGTGTTCACATTTGGTATTGGTGTTAGATACTCACATGCTTCCATTCATATATTGTGTATGTATTGTACGACAAACGTTTGCAAATTTTCGAATTGCACATAAACATGTAATCGGAAAACTATTCGCCCCAATAGACCAAACTGTGACTTCTGTACACCTTTGGTGATGTTTTCGTGTGTGTATTAATCGATTCTGGGCTGTATTTCAGGACATCGGAATATTCACGAACTTTTGCATACCCATTACCCAGCATCGTCGATTTGAAGCCTTTTTGTCAGCTCCACTTCTAACTGCCATATCGGCCCTACTGGACCAAACTATGACTTCCAGCTGTAGACAAAGTATAATACGTGACATTTGATGACTGTTTATTTTTTCTTATGTTTACAGCAACCACCTAGTTCTAGGGACACAGATCGTCTGACTCGCCCTTTCTTAACCTACACTCAACTCATTCGATCACCGGCACTACTGCAAACTTTTCTACATTTTCTTTTTTCTAATTCTCTCGCTCCTTTTTGCCTGACTGAACAGAATCCAATCAATACCTTGTAAACGTGAGTCGTGTATACGTTACCCACTTCCGAGAAGCCACTTGATATCAGCTTGGCTGAGTCATTAGACTTCATAAAACCTCTCAAATAACGCTTTAGTCTGCACATTCCTTCCAGGGAAATTTACCGAGTAAAGATAAGTATCAGTTCGTCCACTGTGGGTGCGTTTTGCTGAGTTCCACTTAAAGCACGTCAGAATATTTACTTATTAATATCGACTGGAAGATTCTCCGATTGAGTACTGTTACAAACGTTGGACGAGCCAGTCGTGTCTAGACGTTAACATTTAAATTAAATAAAATAAAATAAGAGTTTTTTTTTGTTCTACAATTGATAAGGAAGTCGTTGCTGCCAGAAAAGACATATTTTTTATCCCGATCCTTTGGTTTCTTTCGAATCACTACCATGCTGTGGTAGTACCATCCATCGCATATGAAGAAAATTAGTCGAATATTATGGCAAAAATTATGTGTTAATCATCTCTGTGTAAATATGCTTTTTTCCTTACCTAGTAATCATGAGCCTTGAGCTGCGTACCACTCTACCATAAATATTCCTGTAATCATTCGCAGAAGGTAGTGCTTCGATGCCGCACTTTTCTTTCATGTTTGCTAATGCTTATGCGTCGACCGTTATACCGATTTTGCAACAACGCGCGACCTCGTGCGTTAGGTTGCCTGACAAGCCGTGGTCTTGTGGATTTTTATTCTTTAATGTATGGGCGCCACGTGATTGACCTCCCGTACGATCCACCAACTCTTGAATTGCGACAAAAAGCTGGTAGTCCGCATTTTAATTTGCTTCACACATTTTATCAACTTACAATATTGCCTTAACCTTACAACTATCATTTAATTCAGAAAAAAAGAAAAGAAAATTATGAAATTCAGTGCGATTTGTCTCCGCGAGCACGAACGCGCACCGCCACCAACTCAACCACTGTTGACTCCCCGATTTAAACTATTAAAGCAGTTTAGCTACACCTACAATTTATTGTTTAACGGTCTTCCGCCCAACACATTTCTTCGTTCCACTTTGTAATGCCATTACTGCGATGTAGGTCAATAAAGGGCACCTCAGCAAAAAACTTGGAATTATACCAGAAGAACAGTCGTGTACGAGTAGTTAAGCGGGCCGTACCAATAAAACAGAATTCAATTTATAACGTTGTTTTTTAAGGCCCCCTCGATCCCCTAAACGTAATGCGCGCACCAAACCACTCGGCCAACGGACCCGATAGCTTCAGTATAGGCGTAACGTACCTTTTCTATGTACGTACATTTGATGGAAGATTAACAGAACTCAAAATCAACTTATATGCCCACTTCTGAAGTTCAACAAAATGAATGCCGTCTTCCGTCACCTGCTACACTTTCAGAAGCTCCTCTTAGTGTTGCCAAGTCTTGCCGCTCGTTACATGCGTTAAATTAAAGCCTTGAAGTCGATTCGATAATTGTACAATTTTTATAAACTCGATTATTAATAAATTCGTGTGACTTATTCGTCCAAGCTTTTACGCATGACACAAAGGCCACATTGAAGGAATACCGAATGAATGTTCTCCTATCTGCAATCTTTACTGGTTGATGAACTCCGACACTTCTCGTCAACAAATGATAGAATAATCGAGGAAATTCAAGCGTTAGCATGCACTAAATGTCAATAATGACACATCTCGCATGAAACAATGCCCAGTGGCTCAACATCAACTCGACGCAGAAATCCATCGGGACACCAGACGACAACAAGAGTATCCTCACATCGCATTTGGCATTCTCTCGACTGGAAACAGTATGTTACCAACGAGATAAAAAACTTCAAGAAAGCATCCTATCGGAGCAGTCGGATGTAGCAATATTGCAGCCCTGCAGTTTCACAGGCCAAAGAAGCAAATGTAGGTTCAGAGTTGAGTTTAAGTGAATGCGGTTGAATAGAGTGAATAAATGAAGTTTTTGTTTTTTAAACAAAATCCCGTGGCGTGTATTTTAACTCAGTGTTTGGTGAGTAAGCTCCGAAGACCCTTGCACGTGCATTCCTCCATGCACTTCTTCAATGCGTTAAGAAAGAAACATTAAAAAGCGATTGTTTTTCATTCATGGTGCTATATACTGACTCCGCAGTTGAGGTTAAAGTTAATTATACCTATTTATAAAATCGAATAGTAATTGAGTTTAGTATTGTAGGACTTAACAAACTGAGAATATGTAATTCTGCAATTCTGTCGGTCGCTTTTTTTCATACCACACTGTAGCTGGGGACCAGTTTCAATTCAGCTCTCAGTTGCAGCATGTGCTTGCGTTTCATTGGCAACTTAGATCGTCTAATTTTGACAATACGTTGCATTGAATTCTTAATATAAAAGTATGTGCAAATTGTCATTCCACCATTTTTCTGGAGTAAACTGTCATACGAGGGAGATCATGTTTGGCACTCTTCTCTCGATGTTAACGAAGAAGCATGGTGCCCTAACGTTACATTTGGTGGCAGCTCTTACCGTGGGAAAGCAAACATTTTATAACAATACAAAAAGGAAGTTTTAAGAAAGCAAGAACTGTCGAATGTTATAAAGGACGCCGGAGGCAGTTTCAGCACTGACAGACCCCAGATCGTGATCTTCATCTCTAGGGAGAACCGCTATTCCAAGCATACACACAAATAGTCAAAAAAGTCTCCGTACAGTGGATTAATTGTATATTTTTGGTAAAAAGAAAACACAAAAAGGATCCTCCCTTTCACAGGGATTCACTCCCTTCCAAATTAGATCCAATTAAATTCAAAGAATTAGCGTCGCCTATGTGTACCGTTATGGCAAGAATCCTTCTCTGCGATCAGTTAGTCAAGACAAAACAGTTTCCGTACAGATGCCGTTCTTGTGTTTCATTTGACAATGTACAATTTTTTGGTAAGTTTAAACATTTTTAATTGTATTTCAGCAATTATTTCGTCGGTTTTTTTTTTTAAAGTGTAAATAAAATGGAGTGCTAAAATAAGCAAAACCCTTTGGCCAACGAGAAAATTATAATTGACCTGAGAAATGAAGGAAAGTCGCTGGGAGGAATTTCAAAAATTATTATGAGACCCTGTTCTTTTATTCAGTACGTCCTGGAAAAAAATTTAAGAAACAAAAACCCTTGGCAACGAACCAAGACAAATAGATAGTCGTATGGAGAGGCGATTGGTCTGAAGTGTCGAAGAAGGTCCTCGGTCCCTGTAATTGTCGGCAAATTGAAAACCAATGATGGAATAGATGCGACTCCCCAGACGGTAAGAAATGTCTTAAAAAGAAATGGGTACAATGGTCGAGTGAGGCGGAAGAAGTCATACATACGGAAAGCCAATATGAAGGCGAGGCTGCAGTATGCTAGTGCTAGTGAATCTGGGATCAAGTGATATTTACTGACGAGAGCAAATACAACGTATTTGGTTCAGATGAACAACGGATGGTGTGGAGGAAGCCAGACACAGCTCTTAATCCAAAAAGCTTAACCCTCAAAAAGCATGGCGGAGGCAATCTAATGGTATGGCCTCTTCCGGTGTTCAAAATCTAGTCTTTCTTGAATCAACTATGAACAAATATGGATTTTTTACAGTCAGGGCCATTCATCTGGTGGTAGCTGCCGATCTTTCTACGGATGCCTGTCTGTTGAGCCTTCGAAACTTCATAAATCGACGCGGTCTTCCGGTTCGTATTAGAAGTGACAATAGCACCAATTTCATCGGTGCCCAAAGAAAACTCCAACAAACTCCAAGCCCGTCTCTTTGACACGGACCGCGTACAAAGTGAACTATCGTCCAGAGGAATTGAATGGAAATTCAACTGCCCGCTCAACCCTAGCGAAGGAGACGCTTGGGAACGTATGGGCAATCGGTCAAAAAGGTGCTATCAGTAACGTTACGGGAGTTGGCACCACGTGTTGAAACCCTGCGAAGCCTGTTGATTGAGGCCGAAAATATAATCAACGCAAGACCTCTCACCGAACTGCCACTCACATCTGAAGAAGACGAACCACTCACCCCAAATCACTTTTCGACTAGTTGCACAAATTCAACCCAGACGCCTAACCTAGACGACTTGCCAGTTTGTAGCCGCAAACAATGGGAAGTATTGCAGCAGCTTAGAAACAGATTCTGGAGTATTTGCCAACGCTTACAGGAAGATCCAAATGGTCCGTAATGGTTCCTCCACTTAAAATTGACGATCTAGTTCCAATTTGCGACGGTGCCTAACCACGTAATAAATGGAAACGTGGAAAGACCGTGAAAGTGTGCACAGCGAAGGACGGTCAAGTAAGGAGTGCAGAAGTGCAAACACCAAGTAGAGTACTACGCCGCCCTGCTTCTAAACTGGCCGTGCTGGACATTGGTGGTGAATCTCGGTGAGAGTTCACGGGAGATGGTATGTCGTAGAGATCATTTTCGCGGATAGAGGAAGGTATGTGAATATAGAAGCCCGTCTCTGATTGGTCAACAAATGAGAGGTGGCCTTCTATATCCTTTCGTCCAAAGAAAAACCTTTAATCCGAACTCCCTCTATTGTCAGCCACCAAACCAAACTGATCGCCAGGACAAAGAGACAAATTTTAAACCAAACCAAACCAAAGCAAAATCAAAAACAGACAAACGAAGTTAATTTTATAATAAAGTCGTTAATTGCCGAAGTCCTGTTTTTAGCCAGTTACAATGGATACTTAAATATTCTTTCTTTAAGAATCTACATTCAAGTGCTGAAAAACTGAGTCTCGGCAGTACCTTCATATTCCAACAGAATAATGACCCCAACACACATTTTTTCTGGTAAAGGAATGGTTGCTATACAATGTTGAAAAAAAGATCGAACACCCAGCTCAGCCACCAGACTTAAACCCCATTGAGCATCTGTGGGACCACTTAGAAAGAGAGATCCGAGAACGCTCCATTTCAAGTAAGACTGACTTGAAGGCCATCTTGATTGACGAGTGGAACAAGATTTCTCCAGCCACGACTTCCAAACTGTTGCATTCGATGAAGAATAGGTTGAATGATGTTATACGCAAAAAAGGAGGCCCGACCAAATGTTGATTTTGACAAGTTATTTATTTCTCTTTGTTGTTTTTACTACTCTTTCTTTACTTTTATACTTTTAGTTTTTAGAAAATCCAGAATAAGCTACGTTTTGGTCAACTTCTGTGAATAAGTTTAATTTTTTTTTTTTTTTTTGCAATGAAATATGTTTTGTATTTAAATTTAAGGGACAGATTGGATGCATATTTCCATGTAGTCTTTAAGTGTATTTTTTTATGTTTTCCAGCCAAATTAAAGAGTTTATCCCAAAATTGAGAATGGTTCTAGTGGTGTACGGAGACTTTTTTGACTATGTGTGTATGGAAATGTATAAACAGTGGTGGTAGGATAATTAGAAGCAGCGTATACTAAAATTTTGTTCAGCGCTAGTTTAAGGCACCGTACACAAAATAAAACTGCACAGGGAATTTGCAGTTGTCCAACAAGTGTCTTCGAGCTTGTTTTTCACCCTTCCTTCATCGCTGAAATGTGGTCATAAATTGAGATCTGGGCTAACAAGCCCCTTTCAGTAAAATTAAGTATGAAATTCTTTGGAAATATTAGGAACAGCCGTACGATGTGAGAAAAGTAGTACTATTTTACGGTAAGCCCTTGGCTTTAGTGTATTATTTTCTTATAGAATTACCCAGCTTCATTTCTCAGCACATATCATGAAAAAAAATGGAGAGGGGAACGAGCGCTGCAGACCGGCACAAGTCTTGAAATCGTTTCTGTGGGATATCAGCACAAGCCAATTAGATGTTTTTCACTAATTTTGATCCAAAGCTTCTCTCCAAATCAGCCGACAAATTCTGAATGGCAAGCGCTTACGATTTCTATCTCTCTCATCTCTTTTCTAGACGTCATGTATTTTTGGAATCGTTTTCATGCTCAAAAATGTACAAATATAAGAAAATCTCCAAAAATAAAATGATCCACAACGTTTCTAGTCTGCTTCTGGACACATGCTGATCATTTCGCATGGACCCCACGGAAAAAAACACCGCGTGGTTCCCTTCTAGACAAGACGGTGTGAATCGCAAACGTCACGGCATTTTCACGACCATGCTGTATCGTCTAGAACACTGCAGCGTTTCTTTTGTGGTTTCCAAGTTTCTGCTTCGCAGATTCTCTTTTGTCTTTCCTGTAATCCAGAATCAATTGTTATAAATAAGGTTGTGAGGCCAACCGACGTCACACATGGACTCTCTTCTACAGCTTCAAGGTTTTATCCAGCATTGGTGTCGCATAGCCATGATGTCGTTGGAAGGCATTCTGACATTGCACTGTATAATGAATATTGTAAATTTATTGAGACAATAAACTCACTCACTCACTCAAAGAAAAAACAAGCTCGAAGACACTTGTAAGCCAATTGTAAATTACTTGTGCAGTTTTATTTTGTGTAAGTAAACGCTTTTTACGCTGTTTCTAATGAACTTTCCATCACTGTACATTCTTTATTCGATAAATGCTGTTGGTTCCCACAAGTTTCTCTCTCTCTCTCTCCGGTTGACGTTGTCATTTCGGCATGTGTGTCCCGTTATGTATAATTTCATTAATCGTCATCATCGCAGTCTTTGCCATCAGAATTAAAAGCATTTACTTCATTTTACTTGGAAATATTTTCTTTAAGTTTTGCAGGAGAAACCGATCATTCAGCGATCGTTAAAATTCGGTTAGAAGGTCCTGCATTTGAATTAAATCAATTCAACGCATTCAACCACTTCGTAAGATTTGACAATGATGATGTACAATGTGTAAGTGGTGGTAGCAGACTGAATATAAAAATATTCAGTCGATCGCTGAGTGTGACGTGGAATGGATCGTTCTTTGGAGCTCGCAGTGAACAAGCATCTACACTCCGAGAAAAACGCCGTGAAAGAGCTTCAGTTAATTTTACACGTTGGATGCTCCCATTCAAGGTGATGAACATTTTGAGAAATTTACAGTTCACGGAAAGTGTTAAATTAACATTAACATATCCGATCACAATGTTAATTGTACACTGCATCTACTAATTTCAACACAATTATACAGATCATCGTGTTGGTGTATGAAATTTAACGTTACCCATTTCAGTATCCCCTTAACCTGGACACATTGTTGATATTACAATGTCACTTGGTTAGATCGCAGTGTTAATCTTACACTGAATCTGTTTTTTTCAACAAGAGGAGGAACATGATCAACGCGCATTCACAATCGCAATTGGTTTACGATCGCAAATAGTAGTGTATCTATTTGCGATGATTTGGTAAGGTGCATACCTACATCAACTCATCTGTAAAATCTGGTCTCATAAAAGCATGTCCGAGGAGACCCTCTAAACTGTGCCGATCACAGAGGGAGAAGTCTCCCGCATATGGCGTATAAGATCTTTTCCACGTTAAACGGCCTGATTGGTCTAAAAGACCTAGGAGTTTCAAGTCAATGCCCACCATCTATTGTAAAATGATGAGAACTTGGTGAAAAATAAGTCTAAAAAATATTGTTTACAGAAATACACTAAAGAAAAATTAAAAAAAAAAACAATGAATATGGAATCTGAAGAATTTTCTGAAGTTGATGAAGTTGACTCAGCAAATATTCCACCAAGTACAAGCAGTGAGAACAATGAAGTGCGTAAAGCTGAGTACAGAGATAAATATTTCAAGGAGCACACAATTATATTTTGTCCTTTAACCACTTGTCTTTGTCTGATGATTTAACCTTTTTGCGTGTGAAATTTAAGGCCCGACTCTCCCATTGCAGGCAACACGATGTAGGTAGTAACATAAGACCCGAAGTTGTTACAAAATTCTTTAAATAAACCGTGTTTCAGGTCGATACACTTTTATTAAGACGCTGGTTAAATTCACCGTCAAACCAAAGGCTCTTCAACACATTCTTCGATTCCCAAACTTCATGAAATCCTTTCGGAAATGAATAAATGAATTCATCTCACCTCCTCTTCATATCCACATTCTTTGTAATAAATTAAAAGTGGTACGATTGAAATATTTTTAAAAAAAATAATTGATAGTAAAAAAATGTAAGCAAATAAATTAAAATGTTGTTTTATTTATTTTTCAATCGGACCATAGTGAGTTGGAACTTGACGTACATAGTGTCAATGAACCTTGTTAATTCATCATGTTTCCATGTAATTTTAACATGGTTAAATGGATCATGTAGAATATACAGGAGGCCCCTAGATCAACAATATTTTATAATGTTAATTTTACAGTTCATAGGGGATCAAGTTGATTCCTTGCAATTTTCATGTTAATTTAACATGGTGCACAATACAAATTTAACAGTTAAGTTAACACTTTATGGCCAATAAATATAAATAGTGTCAAAATCATGTATCATGCTAAACATCAACGCCTTGGGTCATGTTGAAGAATAACAACTCGATAAATGGTTAAATTCTGTTTGATTTGACATGATTTTTTCCCTGAGTGTTAATTGATTGAAGTTTTTGCTGTGTCTTCTTAAAAAATAGTGACGAAATAGAAGAACATACGCGCCAAGGTGTATGCTTACAAAAAAACGTTCAGGTAAGAAAACACGGCATGAAGCGTTGCTTTCCTTTAAACTCTTATGGCCACTCTATTGTACAAAATGAGAAAACAAACGAACAACAAATGTAAAGACATCGCATCACATAGGGAGATCGATGGGGTCTTTGACATTCGGTGTCCAGTGCAAAGATGAAGATGAATCACATAGAGGCACTTCCATCAGAATAGCTTGACCTCATCGTCTGATGTGAATGTGACATACATACAGTAACGGGCAAAACTAAAGCGCCACTCTTAGTAACTGAGTTAAAACTCCACTAGTCATCGGAAGAGTAATTCTGAGGTCAAGCTGGCTCAGTTTTGAAACAGCTTGGCCTATCTGTAACCAGGAAGGCCGAGCTTGGTGTCAAAGCCAAGTTAGCGGTTTTCAACTCAGTATGGCCATGACATTAGGGTGATGGCCGAAAGCATAAGATCGCGTATACAAGCTGCTGAGGTGAGGTTTCTTCGTGCTGTTGTGGAAATTATTTGAAGGTAAACCTTACCACGGCGGTGCACTGGGACCTCCAAGTTCAGCAGCTGCTTTTTCGAACGAAAAGGGTAGGCTTCGATGGTTTGGTCACGAATGTCCCCAACATCACGTCTTCCGAGGCGAGCTTAGGTAGGCGACCACTCGGCAGACCTAGGACGAGGTGGTTGGACCAAGTCCAAAAACTCGCCTGGTAACTCCTGATGAGTTAGAGTCGATGGCGGAGGATCGAATTGCCTGGAGAGCGTGCTTTGCCACCCCGACCCCATTAGTGGATCATGAGGGTCAGAAGATGATGATGATGATGAACACTCTGTACCAGAAGAGGGTGCTAAGCCTTTAGCCTTAATCATGAACTTTCTAACTAAGATTGGAGGACTGTACCGGGTTAAGGTCAATATAAGGTACAAGGTAAGATCCCATAATGTTGTGTTTACAAATACAAAGATTTAAGAACTCGCAACAATGTTGGTTCGGTAAAGAAAATGCATTAAAAAGTAAAAGAAGCGTAAATAAGCTTGATAAACATATAAGGGATCATTAAGAGGAAAGGTTATCCTTGTGCGCTTGTGTCTCAGACCATCCCTTCCCGTGTCCTTGAAATCTGAACACCTGCAGTAGTACTCGAGACGGCAATGACCAACTGGAAATCAAACAGCTGAAATAGAAGAGACGGGTATATGGAGGGATGCATAAAGCGAAACGGGTAAGTTCACATCAGGGAGTCCAAATATGACTCTCTTCTTATCTGGCAGCCAGTTGCTAGAAATGGGTCAAAAATAGAGACATTCATGAGTTTGCGGTTGGTGGAGTCGTGAAGAGATTTCTGGCAAGACTGTAATATTTAAACAAAGTAAATTAAAGTAAGGACTAAGGGATTTTCACATATTATTGAAATGTGGCTTGTTGTAGTTAGTCTGTAAGTTTGATTATACTAAGATACACTAGGGGGTACAAGTGCACCCTATTTAATTACGGTAGGTAATCCGTGATGTAGACAATATTATTTAAGAATCAGCACAGTCAGTGAACGCGAGCATCGGCAGGCAGCAGTTTCGTAAACTACAACCATTGAGTACCACGTCAGAATATTGCATTCAGTCCAGTTAAAGATTAGATGAACATATGTCATCTTCTTGTCTTTTCTTCAAAGTTCTTGCAGGAAAATTTTATTATTTCGTAAACTACAACCATTGAGTACCACGTCAGAATATTGCATTCAGTCCAGTTAAAGATTAGATGAACATATGTCATCTTCTTGTCTTTTCTTCAAAGTTCTTGCAGGAAAATTTTATTAGCGTCGTATGAATCATACATATGCCAACGCCAGCAGTTATAGACATACCAGGTTCAGGAGTGACTTCCAGATACCGAAAAAATCAAAACCAGACATGTGGAAACAGCCGGCGGTCGACAAACAAGTGAGAAGATCTGTCACATTTAGAGTGGCATCGATGCGAGATCAACCTCTGGTGGGAAAGCGTCTGCAGCCGACCCCCAGGCCCAGTTTTATTTAAGTTTTATGATTGGAAAAGTCAAAACTCAGAAGAGTTTATCCTCATTTTAATGGCGCCCGAGCAAGGACCGGCATCCGCGGTAGAAATAAAGTCGTGTTACTCAAGCCCTCCAGCAGTGCTAAAGTAAAAGCATTCATAAACAAGTGATTTCAGACAGTGATTGGCAGACAAAGGGCAGAGTGGTTAGCTCTTGATGAGTTGGAGTCGATGGGGGAGGATCCAATGGCCTGAAGATGTCTCGTGCGTGCTTTGCCTCAGCGACCCAGTAAGTTGGACATGAGGGCCATTGACGATAATCCAAGGGAGGAGATGTCAAATAGTGGAAGATTGTGGCGGCGAAATTAAGACACTCACGATACGAAGCGTTCCGTGTAAAAGAACTCGAATCACGAAATAAAATTCAAAAAAGGCAAAAGAAGCGTAAGGAGTCAACAGCAACAACAACGTTAAAGTGAAAAAGCAAATGCCAAGATAATTGCTCTTACACGGTAACACCAGACCATTAGTCTCGATTAGATTCTCAATGAGTGAAGAACGCTGTCCAAGTTGTTATCCCTTGTTTGTGAAAATAAATCTTCTACAATGCCGGGCAGCAACATCCTTCGACTCGCAACTCTTAACCCTCCAAAGCCGTAAGTTTCGCAAGGCAAGAACCAAAACTCCAACCTCACAGTCCGCTTGACGGGCTCATAAATTCTCCACTGCATTAAATGTACTTCAAGCTGAAGTTAGCTGTCTGGGAATGGGAACTGATCAAACTATGTCTCAGCTTATTTTTTAACATCGCATCCCTTTCTGGGAAAAATCACGGCGAAGCGTCCTTGCGGAGGAGTAAGAATCAAGCTGGAGGAAACAGCACCAAGGGCCTGTGCAACTAGAAGTCAGTTGAAAAATAATCTCAGAAAAAGGAACAGTTATAAATCTCAAAGAATGGTACCTTTATTTTAATTAGAATCAATCCCCAGAGACGCAGAATCAACCACAAACGCAACCACTTGAGCTCCGCATGGGAGTGACAAGTATCAGAGAATTTACCAACCACTTAAGATCCGAGCGTAACAATCGGTGATGATCGATATTGACAGGACCGACCATTGATGGAAAACAAAGTTGAGAGTAAACAGTAACGACGAGAACAGTGCACGCTGTACGAAGCTAGTCTTAAGAGAGCATTAAGATAAAAGTATCGATTATAATTACACGAGCATTGTTTTCTTTTCCTTTGTATAATTTCATCCGAAATTTGTACGAGGCGCTCATGAATTGGAAGGGACTAAGGCCCACACTCACGCATTGCTAAGAGACTGTTTAAAAATAACGACGAGCAATTAGCTGTGACAATGCCCGACGTGATGATATAGCCGACACGGAACATCTGGTCAACGCGAAACATCTTAGACAGGAAGATATGTACAAGAGTGTTAGTGATCACGACCAAACGAGATTAGCTACATGTTGTAAGGACAAACACCGCTAATGATCGCAAAAGCAGTGTGCAGTGGTTCAAAATCGGACCTTCAGAATGAACCTTGTCCGACTTAATAAGTGAACAAAGTATCCACCATCCGAAATTCACCTTTCATGTGTTGTATTTAAAATCAAAAAAGAAGATCATCGATCGACCCGTAAAAGTGAAAAGATCAAGAGAATACCCCTTCACATCATGGCAGCATCATCACCGACGCACAATTTGATCCTGGGACGATCGCAGCAGCCAGTCGACGAATTGACCTCGTAAGGAATAGATGAGTTGAAGTCAACAACGAGACACCGAGCCGGGCAATCGAATTTAAAGAAGAAGAATGACAAGAAATATGAACGAAGAAGATAAACAAGAAATTTAAACAGAAATTAATAGAATTACATCACAATTAAAGAAAAGTTGAGAGTAAGTAGGCAATAAGAAGATTGTATAATTAGTAAACTCCGAGAACAAGAGGAGTTTATAAAAAAACAACAGCTACAGAGAAGCAACCGAAGAAACGAGGTCCCTTGCTAACAACTGTAGACAGGAACCAACACGATTGACATCATATTGTACCACTCGCCTTATAACACTTCTTCAGGAGAGAGATTTATTTATTCACCTATAATTGAGCTGCACACTTGAACAGCGAAAATACAAAATCACTAAAATTACAGTTTGAAGTTAGTTCACAGAGCATTGTGAACAAACATCACAATTAAAGAAAACTTCAAAAGTCCTCATAGTGTACATAAAGTACATGAGGAGTAGATTGAATGAAAGTTTATAAAAACATGACAACAGCTACATAGAATTCGTGAAGAACCGCGGTCCCTTGCTAACAGCTGTTGACACTAATTGCACCACTCGCCTTACCATATTGTACCTTACCATATTGCACCCACACCATATTGTACCACTCGCCTTATAACACTTCTGCAAGAGAGATTTCATTCAATTATTCAATTTTCCGTTTTCAATTCCAAGCATTCCTTCTGGAAGCATCACCACGAAATGGTAATCACACCCCAGAACATAGTGTAATCCTCCCATTATAGGAACACGAACTTTTGCAGTGCATCCTCTAATTGCATTGACTGACACCATATTGTACCACTCGCCTTATAACACTTCTGCAAGAGAGATTTCATTCAATTACTCAATTTTCCGTTTTCAATTCCAAGCATTCCTTCTGGAAGCATGACCACGAAATGGTAATCACACCCCAGAACATAGTGTAATCCTCCCATTATAGGAACACGAACTTTTGCAGTGCATCCTCTAATTGCATTGACTGACACCATATTGTACCACTCGCCTTATAACACTTCTGCAAGAGAGATTTCATTCAATTACTCAATTTTCCGTTTTCAATTCCAAGCATTCCTTCTGGAAGCATGACCACGAAATGGTAATCACACCCCAGAACATAGTGTAATCCTCCCATTATAGGAACACGAACTTTTGCAGTGCATCCTCTAATTGCATTGACTGACACCATATTGTACCACTCGCCTTATAACACTTCTGCAAGAGAGATTTCATTCAATTACTCAATTTTCCGTTTTCAATTCCAAGCATTCCTTCTGGAAGCATGACCACGAAATGGGAATCACATCCCAGAACATAGTGTAATCCTCCCATTATAGGAACACGAACTATTGCAGTGCATGCTCTAATTGACATCGAAAATGGATGGCGTTATAATCTCAATAAAATCAAAACGAGAGAACATCGACAAAACGAACCTTTAAAAAAAAATAGAAATGAAAAAAAAGTGTAGAACTTTCCCAAACCACCTGCCAGCCTTCAGTTAAAATAAATTTAATTTAAGGAGAATTAACTAACGTTAAATAAAAATATAATTAGCTCAATCAAACGTTATACACTCAAAGCTTGGGGAATTGAATAAAAAATAAATAAAAGCCCATATGAAAACGTTCAACAGGCACATTGTTAATGGCCATCGTGAAAATTGCTCTAAATGCAACACATTTATTGTATGTTCAGAATTCTAATCATTTCATGCCAATAAAAGTGGAGCAGTCCACTCAATAAAACCGAGAAAGTGTGTTTTAGAAATAGTTCGAGAATTCGCAAGCTTTCTCGAGTTAACAGGTAGATTAGAATGTTCATTCTATAAGTCATCATAAAATCCTGGTTTTTAACAAATTAAATGACTCAATGGAAGAGTTTCTAATGATTTAAGCAATGAAAAAAGTAAACAGATGTGTTAAGCGGATTTGTTGGTTCAGGTTGCTGGTTAGTGCATGGCAGCTGACCGCATCTTGGTGGAAGGTGGGCAACAGGTTTGGGGCTTAAGAGTTTACTTTCATACATCCCAAATCTGGCTAACGAAGCGCCGCCCCTCATAATGACAAGAAGATGAAGAGGATTGACCTCGGATCTTGCCTACCCTGGTATGCCAGGGCCCCTGTTGGAGGCAAGTGTACGAGCGTCTGGTGGCCTCCCTGTCCCGCTGGTCGGACTTAGATCGAAGGAACTATCCGTCACTGGCCTCGTGAGCCACTAGGGGAGTGGATGGGAAGCCAAATCATGCACTAACCAGTGCGTCCCGGACGCAATTTGAACCAACACATCCGCTTAACACATCTGTTTGCATTAAGTTGTCCCCATAAAGACGATTATTGACCAGAGTTCGATCCTCTTAGACCTCTCCATCTACTGCGTACTAATCATTTCCTGTTTTCCTCCGGTAAACAACATTGCCCTGCTGAATATATGCAATTTCGCAACTTCCTTTGAACAACATTTTACCGATGCACGCTCTGCATTGAGGAATAATTTGAAGGTAGGTGAAGTTTCGCTTAAGAAGCTTTAATTTAGTCTAGTTTCGATAATTGATTAAATAACATTATTCCTCTTAAGGACTCGGAGTGTGTTTTTCCTTTTTTCTTAAACGGCTGAACGTGACATTACGTATTTAGTGCGGGGAGCAACTTGAACTGTTGCAATAAAAAGTGACACTAAACCCTTCATATTAAGCTCCATCAGTAAATTGTTTGAAAATAGAAAATATTGTGATGCGCGAGCAAATTTGGCAGCACCGTTCCCACTCGATGGTTAGTAACGAGTGGGAACGGTTCGGTCTTCGATCTTCCAATTCCATTTAAATAAAATCCACACTTTAGCCAAGTTCCTTAAGTTTTTTTTTTTACAATAGAAAGCTGGCTGGAATTCTGCCTTGGATCTGCAGGCAAGACCTTCACGGTCGCACGTAAATCCAACCAAGGCTTCAAACTGTACACACAGGAGATAGGGTGTTTCCCAAAATGCAGTACTGCCGGCTTTGTGAATCAGCAAACATTCCTAAATGCAAACGTAAAATTATGACACAAAGCACAACATTCCAAAATATTTTGTGAACGATTATTCTGCGCAAACAAAAGCAAACAGCGCCTCGTGAAATGAAAATGACATTTGCAGTTAATTTTTGAACACGAAGGATGGAGAACGCCGAGAAGTGGGTTTGTAATTACAATTATTTTAATGAGTATAGCACAAAACAATGGACAAAAAGTCAAATCTCCCTATTGATCACAATGAGGCTCCAGTTTGAACAGGAGTTCAGCTCACCGAAAAAAAGGGAACTATTTGGAACAGAGTTCGCACAGGAATTTTATTGGTGGATCCAGAATTTCCAAATTCCATCGACGACTGCATTAGAAAATTCTTTAATGGTATGTTAAGTTACAGAAGAATCACGGTGAGAAACAAATCCTCGGGGGAATCTACAATTTTTATTCATTAATTCATGTGATACTTAGATGCTAGACAAGAATGCATCTCGACCAACAGTACGGCTCAAGGCATTCCATTTCCGTGCCAGAAGGGCCTTGATTCTTCATTGGAACATGGCGTATCAGTTGAAAACGAGGAAACATTGCAGCTTGGGCCAATGAAGAACCTCTGAGAAAAAGAGAACAAAAAAAGTAAACGTTGTCTTTGATTTCCTCAAGGAAGAATCCGAAAAGGATAGAGTGTTCACCTCAAAGTGGGAGAGGTCGAAGTTTGAACGAAATGAAAGAGTACAAGAGTAGTCTTAAAACTAAGTACTAGCCACATTTTTGTTTTCTTTTTCTCTTTTGATTCAAACTTGTCTTGTTGTTCAACTGATTATAATTTTCTTTGCCATTGAAATATCATGCACCATGAAATACCATAAAATTCAAGATCTGGAACTTCTTCTTGAGAACAACGTAAGCTTGCTCAATAAATACGCGCGTGGAACTATGGCAGTAGTTGAAAGTCTTCTGTGCTGCTGTCAAATGGCTATTTTCCTTCTAATGAGATGAGTTTCCAGCGGATACTCCGAATCGCCGAGCAAATGGGACCCTGAAGGTATACTTATTGTCCGGTTAAATAAACCTTCGCGCCAAATGGCCGCATCGTGGCAAGATCCTGGATAGCCAACGAAAGCATCCCTAAACTTAAGTTTGCCATCACATATACCGCGTTACATAAAATTCTTGTAAATACCTGTGTAACCCATTCAATGCATTTTCGGCATCGACTACGTTCCTAAACGTCATGTTTCAAAAAAAAAAAAAAAAGACTGTGAGTGCAACGTAGCGTAAAAAGGATCGCGTGAGTAACGTCAGCACTTCCACAATTCTAAATGTACTAGAGCTCTCATTATTCTTTCTTGGAATGTGCATCACAGAGTCGCCATGTCATCTACTCCCGTCTGTCCAGATGCAATTCTGGTGATGCACAATTGTATGTATTGCCCACACTCCATGTTGATCATTCGTAAGAAATAAAGTTCAGTTTGAAAACTCATCTCGTCGTGTAATCATCTCTTCGTATTGTCTGGGCATGTAGTTCGTGTGCAAAGTGTGTTCACGATGCGCATTTGTTTGAATTTAATAAGTCAGCCATATACTCACTCGTTTCACCAACGCGCAACTGCACAAGTTTATCAATAGTCTCAATTTATTTGCTCCTTTCGTTGGAAAATTTGATTAAATCAATCAAAATATTTTCAGAACACACTATCCGATAAGAAGACAGTTGACGAATGAAACTTCGTAAGAGGCCACGTTCTTGACATCCACTTTCGGAATGCAAAATACCAAGTTTTTGCGTAAACGAGATGGCATTGATTTGAAATGCCGCTTCATGGATTGTGTGCGGTTGCGATAGAGATACAAAAAAACTAATTTCCGACTCTCGAATGCCCCAGACCTTTGGAATGTGTGACTGTCGGGCAAAATAAAGTGCAAATGGCACAATGAAACAGATTATTTAATCTTAAAGTGCTTTGGGAATAGTTTGAAAAGGGAATAGTTTTGAAAAATTCGTTAAAAGTTTAGCCATTCTGTCGGCTTCTACGCAGAATCCGATTGTAAGAAAATCAGCGTATGCACACTTTAAGGCGATAAAAAATTGAAAATTCTAAAAAAAAAAAAAAACTAAACAAAAATTTAGTAATTAATGGACCCTCTTTGTTACTAATCACCTCCGCAAGTCCAAGTGACTTACATGCTTAAAACCAGTTTCTTTAAAATGTCGTTGGGGATTTTATCCCATTCATGTTTCAAACTGTCGAATTATTGATCATTAGTGTACACTGACATTAACTTTACTACTGACAGTATAACACACATTAAAGTGTATAATAGTTCGTAAGTTGATGTATATAAGTTTCCATAAATAAAGCTTGTCATTTTATCCAACACAAACTTTCCCAAAAACGCGATGAAGGATGTGGCGCTCCTCTACTGGAATTCTCCCATTCAAGACCGTTCAAGGGTGCTCATTTGGCTTAAAGTCTTGAGACTGGGGCGGCCACTCCAACACAACAATATTGTTTATGGAATAATAGTGTAAGCCACATTGCTTGCGTTCTTTGGGTCGTTATCTAGTCGGACAGCAAATGTTCTTCAAGCCATTTTCGAAGCAGAAGAAGCCAATTTTTCCCTTACAATGTTGACGTAAGCTAGACTTGTCATTTTGGAGGCACTTTTTATAGGATTTGAGGAGAAACGGGCCATAAATGACCCACCTCTGTGGTTTACGGTTTTTTAATGGACTTTTGGATGAGCTTTCATAAAGACTGCACCACACTCTTCTCCATGTTTTCGAGTTTTTCAGATCGAACTTACACTCGTCGGACTGAGGGAGCCTTTAATAAAATTGAGTAACAGGCAGTAACCTCAGAACAACAGGCTCGACAGGCTCGGCATCGAAAAGTCCATAGTGGCTTCTCAATAATAGAGTGATAAGCCCGAAGCTTGGTGCGACCACGATCCGCCAATCTGTGAATAGAGGTACGCCACAAGGCGGTGTACTCTCCTCTCTCTTGTGGAACGCAGTGGTGAACGATCGTGACACTGGGAGGGACTGGGTGCAAGCTCATTGCGTATACGGTTGCAATATAAGATTTGTCACGTCCAGGTCATTATTCCTAAGCTTATGAAATGGACTAGGGATACCTCTTTTACCAAACTTCTATGGCCTACGATCGACATTTAGCGGACGCTTAACTTGATTAGTTTAAGTAGCTTGTGAAATGGACTAGCGATGCCCCATTACCAAACAATTCTGGCCTACGATCGACACCTAGCGGACGCTCAACCAGATTAGTTTAAGTAGGCCGTCATAGAACCCTCATTGACGCCATAACAGGGATTGCGCCATTGACTTCTGCATAAGACGTAGGGACGAGGATGAGGAAGAAACCATTGATCACCTGCCGTGTAGTTGCAGTGCCCTCTCTTCCCGCAGATACAAACTGTATCAGGCTGAATTTGGAACATAAGACTCAGCCATATCCTTATATTGTTCCTCCTTAATTGGTTTGCGGAATAGGTATACACAGATCGGCGGGGTAGCACAATGGGCCTATGTTGGCCTAAGTGTGGCTGCTGTCTTTTTGTGCAGGACTTCCGTCAGTCACTTCAACCTAGCCTATCAAGGGATAATGACCCCCCTTTATGGTTTTTGACATACTTTCAACTGGGTACATCGTTGCTTACTCCTAGAAAATAGTCCTTTTGGTTTATCGTGGAAAATATGACTCATTTTATTATTTATTTTTAAAGGGAAGATCCACGAGTCGAATGAATGCGTTCAGTTGACATTCATTCGTGCAACGTTATGGATTACTTCCCCCGCAGTCGACGTTACGCCTTACCAAACATGAGGTTATACCAAACGAAATGCTCCACCAATGCTAAACACGAGTGTTATCCCTCCCTTTTATTGACGTTATAATGTTTATTTATACGTGGTCAGTCCTTCAAGTGACCAGATTAGTAATTCGTAACGACAAGCACTGCAAAGTAATGCACTAATAAGCGCATATGGCAGGGACTATGTGATGTTATATGGAACTCACTCAGCCAGTGTCAAAAGTGACGCTGAAAATGACCCAAACATCGGGAGCCATACCAGGAACTAGAGCAATTACCACACCACATCGATCTTGAGTTCAGATGCATGTGTCATCTGCAGTACGATATAAACGCTTCAACATGTAATTTTTTTAGACTTTGAATATAAAAAAAAGTGTTACAAATATTATTAGCTTGCACTTGGCTTAATAAAATTGTCACCTATTTTCTGTGACTGATCTTTTCTTCTCATTGCACGCAACTATCCCACAATTTGGGGTGAGGCACTTGAGTCAAGACTCACGTGAAATGTGCTGACACAGCCGTCTGCTCGTTATCCAGCCATTCATGGGAAGTTTTAAGAACCGACGAAAGATGATCGCCATCTATGCAACTCATGTGATGATTCATTGGCTGGAATACGCGATCAATGAGAAACAAACGTTACATCATCAATATTTTCCCTTTGGTTCCCCCTTTTAATCTGAAAAGTGTTCACAATTTAGTTTGTAATTCTCAAACACAATTTCCTTCTTTAAAATATGATAAAGTGACACCCGAACCGCACAGCACAGGGAAAATCGAGCTCCCGGAAAAGAATAATTAAGTGGACTGCGTGTGCAAACCGATCACCTGCACCTTTACAAAATCGTTGCGTCGATGTACCCGAAGTAGGTCAGTGGTTGTGCTGACCCTAGTTGCTTACCGAAATTTCTCCTGGTGCTTGTGCACTGTCTCCTATAACTGCTCACCTCCTAGAAAATAGTCCTTTTAGTTCATTGTGAAAAATAAGACTCAACTCGCGACGAGAAAGTGACAAAAGATAGAGCATAACTAGCGACGACAATGATGAGACGAAAAGCAAAGGAGTGGAGGGGTTGGAAAGACCCTTATGAGAAGTGCTTCCACTGAACCCAGTTAAAGTAATTGTTGACTTTAAGAGAATTTTAATTGGCATTTTTGTATTTGTGCGTGTCCGTGGACTTTTGAGAGGACACAATCCTTGTTTGTTTGAAATAAATCATCACTTTGCGAAACGCGATTTTATCAAAAATCCGCGCAAATAAAGCCGTTTGTTGGTGACAAACAAATTAGAAAATTCGTCATAATTCATAATTTTGAATTGACAAAGTGACATCTAGTCAATCCAAATTCGCAACACAGCACGGTACTCGATATCCAATAAAAGCAAAACTATACCGAGACCAAGCCATCTGTGTCGCGGCATCGAATCGGCGAACCCCGTGTCACATTACTGATACGACCCAATGCGAGTGTTGGGAGCAGGCTCTGAAAAAGAGTAAAGCTATGAACCGTAACGCAAACCAGGACAGTTGATAACTGACCACATCAGCGCTCGGACGCAAAGGGAAACCCCAAACCTCATTGACTGAAGTAGTTAGCTTCTTTGTGTGTTACTGTATTTTACAAATATTCCTAAACCCTGTCTGAATTCTTTGGTTTTATGGATACCAAGATAATACAAGGGACCAGGATTCCAAAAAAAAAAAAGATAGCATTTAAGAAGATGAAGAAACTTTGAAGGCATTCGTTGCAGGCCTGTTAAAGTGATGTGGTACAACATGTCGATTGTGGGCTTGTGTATAAGAGAGCGAGGCGTTGAAGAGGAGGACAGGAGACTGGAGTGGGACTCGTGCAACAGTGGTGATATCGAGTGGTCCTAATCACAGCTGGTACTTTTTCTTCTGTTCAACGTATTCAAGCTGCTAACCCTGATATTTTAAATAATTGGGTCACCAGATTAAGTTAAAGAAATACAATGAAATAAAGGCGTGTGTCCAATTCTCGTCATGTGTGATTTGTCAACAGGCTGCGCTCAAGTCCGAACAATCTCTCACCTCTTCACAACACACGCAGTGTGCCCTTACAGACAAGTATCGACTTCTAACAGAACGCACAGACGCATTAATTTGTTTTCAAACAATGGGCGCTAGACATTGAAGTGTTAAGCTAACCCAAGTGTGTAGTTAACACATGCAATTGGAAGTAAACAAGTTGTTTGCTGCAGAATGCCTGGCCACCTGCATCAGCACTGACCACTGTTCCTTCTAAATGGAAAATGTTGGCGATGTGTTGTGTTTGCATGCTTATGGCGAAGTATGACGTATTGAGACAGATTTCAATAAACACGGTCCCAACAACACATGATATTTGAAAGGGTTTCCTGACCAAACGACCGCATAACACAGACGGAAGAGCAAATTAGTTAATGCACGTCAGTACCCGCATTCCACTCCATACGTGGAGCGTCCGACGGACAGGAGATGCAGTGTGTCAGGGGTTTGTCAGTATTTAAGGTTTAGTTTTTAAGTAGATCTGTCAGTTGTTTCAGAAGGCAGAATCGCTGCCAGTATGTAGAGCGAGAATAAATAAAAATTGTTGTCAATGGGAGGAGAGGGTAGCTAGGTACTAACTGAGAAGTTAGTTGCTCAACACAATCTGAAAGTAACCACGTCCAGAGATAAATATGTTTGATTCGTTGAAACGAATGGTAGCGTAAGTAATCGCGTCACAATAAAATAAAAATATTGAACTGTCTGAATACTTATAATATTCATAACAAACCGAAATAAATAGGCAGAAAGTTAAGATTTATTATTTATTAGTCGCCGCCATTCACAATTGCCTGAAAAATAAAGAATATGTATAAATTAAGCTCTTTAAGTAAATAAATAAATAAAGAAAGAAAATGTGGTGCTTTTGGTGTAATAAAATGACGACGACCGACTATTTACACAAAGAAAGAAAGAAGGCCACTGCCTTCGTCTGTGTCATGGCAAGCAAGTCGAGTGGGGGGTTGCGTAATATTCCGCTCACCCAGTATACGAGGCACAAGTGTCTGCCGTGTAGACATGTTAAGTGAATAAAAGCTCACCGCAATGCACTTCGTGTTTTGCAAAAACTTATAAGCATCCACAGCCAGGAAGTCTTCGGGTGTAGCTGGCGGCGGAGCAGTTGATGTCAGCCTGAGCTACCTTAAGCATCGTCGATGATGCGATGCGATGTCCCTTGTATTGATGCAAGCTCATCAAAAATCTCGGCGTCGTGTGTCAACTCCATAGGCAACAACTAGCACTAAGGCTAAGTGATTTCAGCACACACAGGAGCTTCGGGAACAAGAAAAGCAAATCAGCATCAAGAACGTATTGAAGACGGCTCAAAGGCTTCTCAGTTGCGATGCATTACTGATGAGGCCAGAACTGGTGCTGCCCAGTAGGGGAATAGTCACACAAGTTTAAGGACCGACGGTGGGGGTGGTCGGAAGAGGCTACAACATCTAATCCTTCCATTGGAGACGTTGCCAGGCCGTCCTGGTGCTTGCTCTGGTGGAGGCGTGAAGGACCAGCCAGATACGGCGCAGGTGGTGGCAACCCGGTAACTGACTTGAAGAATGAACGGAGAAAATCCCCAGTGCCATAGTCAACATAGTCAATAGTTCAAAGTTTGTGTATCGCGGGGTCGACACGCGCTTCGTATAAATTAGTCAATCTCTTGTTAACCCTAGTGTATAAAATGTGCACAATGCCGTGTGTGTGCAAGTCCAAAGTAGACCACAAACTCAATCTGAATTTATTTCATTGCAATTGTGTTGATACACCGGCGACACTGATTTCCTTCAGAATTCTAAAAAAAAAGTTGGTGTTAGAGCTGCGCTCTCTTCACTCTCCCAGTCATATGAGAGAACTAAATTAACTCGTCATCTCAGCTAATGCAAGATTCTCCGCTGGGACTGCAGAATCAGCGACAGCCAACACAGAACACAGTATTCCATAAAGTAACGAGTCATAACGAAATGATTGCTCATCGAGCGGACAACGTTCACCAATATTTACACTTCAAGAAGAAAAACAATCTTCTACAGACCGTGTGTGTATTGAGTTTGGTCGTGTCCTGATTAGCAGGACTGCCACAAAATAGTAAGACCACTGTATGATTTGTCGCCGTTTAAAAGGTTCTAGTTTTAGTTTCACTAAAAACGAACTCTAGTTGTACTTGATTGTATGAAAACGGATTATTGCCACCAAAAACGAAACATTTTGTTGGAGTCTCCGTGGGGTTTACTAAAAAAAACCTTTTTAAATATTTTCAAAGATTTTAACCCCTTTTTAAAAATAAGAATTATATTATTTATTAATTTTAAATATTTAATATTTGAAATTATTAAATATTAAATATTCGGGCAACAATCAGCTTGTCCTATGTAATAGCTAGCCTCCTAGGTTAACCTCTTCCAGGTTTATCAAATTGCTCAAAAACTACGTATTTCTAGAAGCTAGCTAGTGACTGTAGCTATTCAGTCTACTAGCGTCATACTAGCTCTAAAATAATTGCAGAAAGAAAAAAAAATGGTTATTTGTAGTAACTTACGCAGCAAAATTGTATTTCTGCCTAAGCAAACTTCTTTAGCCAGGTCCCACTTCCTGTTCTAAACTAGGACCAACTTCAAGTGAGGGCGACGACGACAGACGAATATTCGCATACTGGACAGATCTCATTTAACAAAGAATATTCAACCAGTGGCATGCAGCAATATAAAAAAAAATATCATTCTTCCTCGTACGCTTTCTTAGTTCCGACGACATCATGAAGCAACGCATAATGAATCCATATTTATGCGCAACTTATCTTAGTTGTCACATCCGGTATGACATTATCGCGTGATATGACACCATGACGACGATTGCACATATTCGATATACAGGAAGGAACGCACCGCTGCTTCAAAAAAAAAAAAGAAAAGAAACGCAGAACGATTGTCACATGAGCGGAGGAACACCGCACCATAAATAGGGCCAATCAATGTCACGATGCAGATGATCTGAACGGCAAATAAGCGGGATCACCGCAGTGTCAAACAGTTTGTTTTTTATGGGAAGGATAATGAAGGCGGTGGATCTGCACGTAGCATCGCCATCCAGCACGTCCACTAGCACCCTCTCGGATCACATGATCTAGCACAATCTTAACACTCGTGCACTTGAGTTTCTGGTGTTCTATTGTTACATATTACATATCGTTTGTTTTGTTTAAATCTACGATCAACTTTATTATTCAAATAAGTGTTTTTTTGTTTAATGAACGAGTGCAAACAGTGTATTCCTGAAGAGAAGACTTTGATGAAAACCTTCGCCATAAAATTAGATCATACAAAAATATTTGCGCAACACAAGAGTATTTCGGAACACTGACTAATCGGTGTTCACTTGACATCACTCAGTTGAGAAACACCACATTTTCTCTGGATCGGCGTGAGCATCCCGAATTGACGGAACTGGTGACGATCGAATAAAGGTGTTTTTACTAAAACAACCAATAGACTTCCAATTCTCTGCGAATGGATAGTAGATCATTTTCAGGCATTTGTACTCAAACAAAGCACACTGAATATATAGAAAATCCATTTTTAATCCATATGTGTGCGTGCGACGGATAAAATTATCTGGGTGTCTGATATAAAAATGACTTATTCTTTCAGCAGGCAGGGTGAAACTATGTCTGTTCAAGCGGAAGATTTTAAGAATGTACATCGATCTCCACAGAGACCATTCAACCCTGAAATTCATCATAAAGGAGTTCACTTGCATTGACCAACAACAATCCGATAAGACGTAAAACAATATTAACAGTCTTCCCAACGAGGACATACAAGAGCCGCGACGACTTAAAATCGACTGAAGTCACTGTTATCTTCACCCCACTTGGATATGATGATATAATTCAACGGCGACGCATAACAGACCGGCAAAATTAACCGTGGAAAACGTATTTGTTTATTTTCTCTTTTCATTAAATGCCCAGAAGACTTGGCATGTCACGAACATTGTAAAACTATTCAATGTTCACGAGGTTATTTGAAACCTATAGTTGAGCCGGCATTCCTACATTCGTTATGAATCGAATTGCAGGTTATGTGAAAATATGAACTGACGTTATAAATAATGACTAGTATATAAATGCTCAGAGTTACACTAAAAACCCTGCCAGCGCCATCTGCTTAATAGTGGCCGAACAGCTTGACGAAGAAATAACTGGACGAACCTCCCACAGTAGAGCGTTGATTATCCGAACTAATTGGGACCGAGGGTGGTACGGAAAATAAAATTTGATCAAAAAACTCGGAGAATCCAGCACATAGGCGAATCAAATGTCGGTCCTCAAATGTACAATAATTTTTAACTCAAATTTAAGAGACTGTAGATTTTCCAATATCAAACATCGTGGCCAGCGAAGATCCACTTTCATATTTTTTCCAGTCTCTTTCTGATTAATAAAACCTATCGGTTCCTTCTGCTTGTTGACGACATCTTAAAAATTGACTTTCTTCGCTGAAACGCAATTCACGAATAAAATTAACAATGTTCACGTGGATACTAGGCACAAACCAGTGCACACGTATGAATGTGTTAAAGTGGACAGCAGTTAACTCAGGAACATTCTGCGACGTTTCCACTGAACTGAAACCGCGAGGTACGGATGAAATTTTACTGAAATCTCAATAGGCCGGTTCCACCGAGCTTGAAGTGGTTTTGCTCTCAATTTTCTAGTCCGCCAGAACAACTCCAGAAAATAGAAAGAGACAAAATGAAAAAATAAACTAAAATTCACGCTGTAGGCTATCCGGGTGCACAACCTCTCACCGACGGATGAACTCGAGGTGAATTTACTCGTAACGAGATTTATCAGAAAACGCGAGGTTTCCAGGCCCCCAAAATTTTTGGCGGGACATGGCAGGTTCTGAGAAAATTTATTAAAAAAAAAATTCATTATAAATTTATGGAACCTCGCGGTTTTGTTCGGTGGAAACGTAGCATTAGTTTTGGTTTCCCCGTTTTAAGGTTTAGTTCGGATAATTGACTTTGCGGCTAATTGCAGTTCGGATAGCTGACGGCCATAACCTCTTTTTGAAAGATGGTATAAAAGAATTACAACAAGAGTAAATGAAACCAAAGATTAAAAGGAATTTTCAAACACACTACAAATGCGGTTTACACAGTTGATTATGCGAATTATAAATAAATAAATAAAAAATATATATAAATATATAATTAAATACATAAATGAATAAATATTTTAAAAAATAAATAAACAATAATTTAGAAAAAATAACACAAGAAACTATACAATTAGAGTGGCTCTAGCTCAGTAACTAGTGTATTTTCAACAGTTAGGCATTTTGAAAAAAAAAAACTTCTCGTTGAGAATTTCAATTCTTCTGGCTACTAGAATTATACCAGATTGTTCGGGCAAAATTAGTGTTCAGAAATCCCGAGGGAGATTTAATATCATTTTAAGAATCTTTTAATGTGTGCTTTTTGCTCAATTCCTCCACACAGGAGAAGCGAATGTCTTTAAACAATATCAGTTTGTTTTGACAACTTAACATTGACTTACGATTAATTAGTGGATACAACATCTTTGTGGCGATGTTTAATTTATTTTTTTGTCTAACTACACCCCGAGGTACTTGACGAAACTAGCCCATGGTATATCACAGTTGTTAATTTTTAAGCTGTTTGGAGGAAAATGGCAAAGCATTCCTTCCTGCTTTAATGATTGAATGGTGAAAGGTGAACAAAATTGATTGACAATTTTCAGCATTAATTTTAACCTTCCAGTGTTTAAAATATTCATAGAAAGTATTAAGGCCATGTTGTAGTCGATTTGCAATGACTGTAATATTAGACACAAAACGGGCAGACTACTATGTAGCCAAAAGTCATAAATGGCACATCAGACTTGTCGCTTGAGAAGTTGTGCTTCGAAATAATGAGAAATCGGTGACACCATTCACAAGTGGTTGTTCGAAAATTACACTAATGTTTATAAATGTGAGCTTAAGTTTGTCCTTATTTATGGTTTGTTTAATTTTTATGTTTGAAAAATAAATTATAGTTTCAATAGTGATTTATTTAATTTTTCTGAACAGACCTAACTATCCTCTTTTTTTTTCAATAAACATTTGTCTGCTTTAAACTTTATTGCATGGGTTTTTTTTAATTTACCACATGTTAGTAAGCAATTACAACGGTTTGATAATTGATTTATTGTTTTTAAGCGACCTAACCTAATACTCTTCCTAAACGAGCAACCAGGGCCCTGCACCATCCATTTATTTTGATCAAATTATGTTTCACCAAAAATGTTAATTTCCTTGAGTACTGAAAAGTGAACAGTGCTGAAAAAATGAGTGAGTGATAGAGATTCAATTGGAAAATGATAACTCTAGCAAATTAGACCCATTTTTTCGACTTTTCGTTGCTCCATTTTATTGTGCGTATCAATTTCCACAATTTAAGCGGAATTGAGCTAAGAAAGAATTCTCTTTGCAAATACATACGTCGGTCGTGTTTTTTCACGGAATCCACAAATCAAGTGTATGGAGAGTTGTTCACCGGGTGGCAAACGCAATTTTAAGTGAAATGAGTTGACCAGAAAACAGTCACAGCAATACAGGTAAGTTTTTAAAGCGTGGTGGCTTTCCTCAAGTAGCAGAATGTGTCGTTGGAACTATGGTAGAGATAGATGCGCCAACGTTTAATGAAGAACATTACCTCAATCGCAAACATGCAATTAATGTATTCATGATTTGTGGTCACTTTCGAAGATTTTACTTAGTAACCGCTAACTGGTCGGGGAGAGTTCTTGATACATGAGTACTTCGCAACTCTAGAAGTTTTGGGAATTTTGCAACCGAATATCCACAATTTCCTAGTCCATATTATTAGAAGAAATGCTGACAAACCTGTGCCGTTTTTACAAAAACCTTTTTCATAAGCACAACGTCTGGTCCTGGCAAACTTCGAAGGAGTTGGCGTACCCTCAAAAGGAGCAAGTTCTATTTATTTGGTTTGCTCAACGGAAATCACGGAATATACCTCTCCGTCTGATCTTTTAGGGAAAAAGTGCATGGCAACTACACAAGCCGGGTGATTTCCTTGCTGGTAGCAGCTAGATGGTTACATTTCGCAAGAGACACTGTATTGGAGAACTTAAAATATGCGTGGAAAAATTGTCAAACAAAGCAGAGTTGGTGGATCCTTTTATAAAAGCATTTAAGCAAAAAAATGAAGATCTGGATCTGCAACTATCCCAGATTCACATGAATCTGAGTTAGTAGTAGAAGGTAGTACAATCGAAAGAAAAATCAGTCCCCGGGGCCAAGTCTAGCAAGGAAAGATTGATCTTTATATAGGATGTCCATCGTTCTCTGTGAAAGAAAGTCTTCGATGACTCAGCAATAGGGCAGCAAATCAATCAAAAGCTCAAAAGCTGGCCTTGAATGTAATCTTTTAAAAATATTTAACCACTTTTCTATTTACACAGTACGAAAAAGAAAAAATTGCGTGCTTTAGTTGAATTGGAGCCCAAAAACCTGTTCAGACATTCAGGTACACGTTGGATTTCGCTGTATTCAGCAGTAAATCGAGTGGTGCACTAAAATGCTGTTTACATTTGAATCTGATTTTCAATTTAAGAAGTAACGATTCATACATACAATCAGAAGTACACAGTCCAACCCGGATAATAGCACATCAACCGTTCAACGAAATATTTCGACACTAAGCGGGTTGTGCCTTATAGGATCTCAGTTTAGACATGCGAAAAATACAATACAAATTCCAGCAAACTAGCATACACGTACACGCAAGGAAAATAGTGGGAAACTGCCACGATAAGTGTGAACTTAAGTCCAGTGTAAAGTATAATATAACCATATTAAGACAATTTCAGAAAACAAAACCTTTCCCTTGGAAGTCACATGGTTTATGGATTTGTGTAGGATGTGCCCATGAGCGGACAAGATTGTTTCTGAACTGTGTCTTGTCACATTGTTTATGAAAAAAAAAAACAACTGCTTTCAAGACACTGTGACATCAAATGGTTTGTGCTATTATTCGGGCTTGTGCTATATATAGCAACGCACTGGTCTTCTCAGAATCCTTTCTGTTTTTGGAATATGCCATTCATAAGAATTGTCGCTGCCTGCGAGCAGTTCAACTCAAACCATTCCATGTACTTTTCATACGAAATGTTGCTGCCTACGAGTAGTTCTAGTGAATTCAATCCTTGCTTGCCCATTTTCATATGAATTGTCGCTACCTGTGTGCAGTTAACTCATCTCCAGCTCATTCGATGATACGAATTGTTCCGCGCAGACAGGAACAGCTTTATTTTCATTTTATGTAGTCACAAATAAAACTCTGAGGCGATCAGTTCAATGCAAAGATTTAAGACTTTTACTGAAGGATGGAATAGAAAACGCTTTAAAGTAAGAACAAAAACTAAAAAGCCTTTGGAGGACTGGTCGTTCAGAAGAAGCAAACATTTTTAAAAGCGATTCCATCAAGTGGTGTCCAAAATTATTTCAATATTTCTAAAAGTAAACCCCCTTCAATTGGAAGACTTTCTATTGGATGGCTCAAAAAAATCGTTTACATTGCGAAGACGTTGAAACTATTGAATATGTACCGCAAAACATAAATACACTAGTCAAAAAAGTCTTCGTTCATCGGATTAATTTTATATTTTTGGTCAAAAAATTAGCTTTTTTGGTAGGAATTAATAAAAACCGTTAAAAGAAAACACAGAAAGGAGCCTGCCTTTCACAGGGATTCACTCCCTTCCAAATTAAATCAAATTCGAAGAATTAGCCTTCTCTGCTTTCAGTTAGTGGAGACAAAAAGTTTCCGTACAAATGTCGTTCTTGTGTTTCATTTGGCAATGTACAATTTCTTGGTAAGTTTAAACATTTTTAAGAGTCTTTCAGCAATTATTTCGTTGGTTTTTTTTTAAAGAAAATAAAATGGAGTGCAAACTAAGCAAATCCCTTTGGCCAACAAAAAAATTATAATTGACTGAGAAATGCAGGAAAGTCGCTGGGAGAAATTTCAAAAATTATTAAGAGACCCCGTTTTTCTATTCAGAAACGAAAATCATTGCCAACAAACCAAGATCCGCTGTCATACGGAGATTCGATTGGTCAGAAGTGTCGAAGAAGATCCTCGGCAAAGTGCCCCTGTAATTGCCCGTAAATTGAAAACCAATGATGGAATAGATGCGACTCCCCAGACGGTAAGAAATGTCTTAAAAAGAAATGGGTACAATGGTCGATTGAGCCGGGAGAAGCCATTCATACGGAAAGCCAATATGAAGGCGAGGCTGCAGTATGCTAGTGCTAGTGAATCTGGGATCAAGTGATATTTACTGATGGGAGCAAGTTGAACGTATTTGGTTCAGATGAACAACGGATGGTGTGGAGGAAGCCAGACACAGCTCTTAATCCAAAAAGCTTAATCCTCACAGTAAAGCATGTCGGAGGCACTGTAATGGTGTGCGGATGTATGGCCTCTTCCGGCGTTGGAAATGTAGTTTTTATTGAATCAATTATGAACAAATATGGATACTTGATTATTCTTAAAGAAAATCTACATTCAAGTGCTGAAAAACTGGGTCTCATCTTCTCTGGTAAAAGAATGGTTGCTATACAATGTTAAAAAACGGATCAAACACCCTGCTCAGCCACAAGACTTAAGCCCCATTGAGCATCTGTGGGACCACTTAGAAAGAAAGATCAGAGAACGCTCAATTCCAAGTAAGACTGACTTGAAGGCCATCTTGACTGACGAGTGGAACAAGATTTCTCCAGCCACGACTTCCAAACTGTTGCATTCGATGAAGAATAGGTTGAATGATGTTATACGGAACAAAGGGGGCCCGACCAAATATTGATTTTGTCAAGTTATTTATTTCTCTTTGCTGTTTTTATTACTCTATTGTTACTTCTATTAGTTTTAGTTTTAAGAAAATCAAAAGTAAGCAACTTTTGTGCTGTGAATTAGTTTAAGTTTTTTTTTTTTCAATGAAATATGTTTTGTTTTGTGTTTAAATTTTACGCACAGATTATATGCTTATTTTCATGCAGTTTATTTATGTTTTCAATCCAAGTTATAGAGTTTAACCCAAAATTGAGAATGGTGTTAGTGGTGTACGGAGACTTTTTTGGCTATGTGTATATTATTTGTTTTATATACACCATAATTAAAGGCACGAGATTCATGTGAAATCTCAATTCTGTGAAATGCCTACGGATTGAATTCTTTGTAACATTGATTCGTGAAATATGAATTCATTGGAGATTAAGTTCTTGTTATTCGGGGAAATGCCAGCAAGGGTTCTTCCTCATACATTTTATTCTTGTATTGGATCTATAACTTAATTCGTGCGGTTTTTTTTTGTCAGGTCGGGGGCGTATTCCCGGCGTTTTTCGGGTACTGCTCTCTTCAAACGGATTAATTGTGTTCGGTAGCGTTGTCCATTGATGGATTCACCCGGTTTTAACAGCTCATAGTACAGCACACCCTTCTGATACCACCAAATACAGAGCATTACCTTCGCGCCATGGATATTCGGCTTTGCCGTTGATTTCGCTGGTTGGCCGGGTTTCACATATGATTTGTCGTAATGGATCCATTTTTCATCACCAGTAACAATCCGATGCAAAAATGAATTCCTTTTGTGGCATATTCGTCATATTTGAGTGAAAAAAAAATATGATTGTTGTTTACGCTTCAAATGAATGACATATACTGAAATGACGCACAATGACAGTAGCTTTTCAACGCATGTTCCAATGGAATAATACAAGTTACGCCATCTCTTAGCAAGCCGCACGAATTAAGTTATAGACCCAATATATTCATTAGCTCTTCAAAACTCGTTGAAGCAAGTCCTGTTAATGAAACGTCTTTGTGTGTTAATAATTCAAATAGAGACCACTTTTTTTTATTTAAATACTGAATGAATGAATTTTGTGAATATGATAAGTTTTTAAAGAAGAATTCAAAAGATGGAGAAAATGGAGTTTTTTTTTTCAAAATTTAAATTACCCTGAGTATTTTTCAAAATGTTTGTTTTTTTTTTGTACAATCACAGGTCAATATGCAAACGTAGAAAGAATATTTCCTCTTATTGGGGCCAATAGACAACGGAAAGATATTGACTGAAAATTCCCACTGTCAGAGCTATTCTTTGTGTGATTTATAATAATAGAGAAACCTGCTGTAGAGATTTCCGTAAAATTCTTTTGAATGACAAGCCATAGATTATCAAGTCGGCGTTGATGAAGATGAAGTCGAAAGCTTGTTTGAATAGCTTCGAAGCGATTTGAAACAATTTAAAGACTTATTTAATACTTTTTAAATCAATTAATTAATAAATTGTTTGGAAATGAAATTAATTTATAAAACTTATTATGTTCAAATCATTTATTCATTCATTCATTAATTTTCCCATTGTTATATAATTTGCTTCACATGTTAAAATATTGTCATAATTGTTAATGCTTTCCTAATCAATCGCTTGTCACATCGAACGCAAGTATTTGCAGAAGTACCTATTCCCAGACACCAATCGTGGTGAGTTCGAAAGATGAGCGATGGAGAGCTTTCACTTGTCTGTTGTTAATCTCGTCCACTTGTCCACCACCAACCATTGTCTTGATCGAGAAATAAATTGCTGTTGTTACGTTGTTCTTGCTCATTTGTGCTCGTGATAGCTCGAAATCTACAGATTACCGACCAGATTTATTCATATTTTGTTAATGTTGCCGCGCTTGTTCTTACAAAAAAAAAATTAATTATGAATCTCTATATATATAAAGTATAAAAATCGAGCCTCAAATGTTTGTCGCCGATTGACGCCTCAACGCATTTCCCGACTTCAACCAAACTTTCACACATTTTTTGCATTGGCCTATATGCGGTTTTTGTGAAGTTTCGGTAAAAAGTTTGTGAAGTTCGGTTGTACATGCGTGAAAAAGTACATGAATTTCAGCACAACGTGTTTTTTTCGTCGCATTTGCTTTGATTTTTAGTGTCTCAAAAAATATGAAAATAACTATTCGCTGTCAAAGTGAATTATTGAAACTGGAAGCAACCGAAAAAATATCCGTTTTCGTCCTTTGTCGTGTGTATGGAAAATGTTTGAATCTTAAGCACATCATGTTCTGTTAATGGAAAGAAAATTAGGGGAAGTCCCCTAGTTGCCTTTAGTGTGTGTATCGTAAGTGTTTCGTGTTTTGTTTATTTTTAGTTTTTTCTTAAATTAATTAAATTTGTTTGAAATAAAAGAAATAAGAAACCTTTCATATAACCTTTCATTTCTTAAGATTGAAGGCTGTTTGTGTCAAAAATGCCATATCAGCGAGGAAGTGATAGTGGTCGTCGGTCGCGTAGAACGCAAAATAGGTCGTATGAGAGGCAAAGTCAATCACAGGAAGGGGAACGTATAGGCAGATCACGTTCAAGTCGCGTAATGAGCAAGATAGATCTAGAATGCAAAATGTGCAAGGACAACAACGAGCTGCATCAATCAGTGTTAACGTTGAATGGTGCTGGATTTCGATACAATAATAGCCATTGATCAGGACAACAGCTGGAATTGTGCGGAATCTGCTTTAAATATGTATGCTTCTCCCATGGACAATTATGTGTATCATATTCACGTGTAGTTAGCTATTAGTTTTATTTATGGTTACCAAAACTCCGGGCAAAACAAAAAATGTACTTTACGAAAGGCTCTGCGATAAATATAAATAAGCATTAAAAATATGCATTACTTAAAAAGAAGAAGATATAAAATAAATATAGGAAAAACCGACAGTAAAACGAGTGTTTTTCAGTCTTATTTTAAAGTGATCTGCCTAGCGAAGCCGGCACAGGGTTCGCTAGTTGCTTGTATTCATTTTTGTATGTAATTATTTATTTTTTTAATTCAGAATGTTCTCATTTTTTATAGATTCTAGAGAAAAGTGTCTTCTTTTAAGCAAGGTCTTAGATGGACACATTCCATGTTCAAATGCAAATTGGACACACAAGGTAATACTTTTTGTCATAGGAAAAGCAGGGAATCCACGAGCCTTAAGCAGCTTTGCGGATAAGCAATAAATCTGCAATGATGACCCTTACTTTGCTTGAGGAATGCTTTCGACATTTGTCCCCTAGGTTAGTTAATGTGTGCCTTTAAAAAACAAAATAAGGCAAGTGATAAATGAAGACCTCACTTTATTGAGAGGTGAGAACATTGCTCAAACCAAAATGCTATCCACCAAAGGCACTCCTCTGGATTGGCAATCCTTTCTGCCCCCCCAAGATGGCGAATTGTCGCGATCAATTACAATAATGTGCGGCAGTAAACCAGCCAATGGACCAGAAAACGATCAGATTGACTAAGCTCTTCTATAAGAAAAATCTTCCTTGCTTCATATTCTATCATCTGATCCCCATTTGTGTGAAGCTATAAAAACAATGACTGTGAAGTGTGCGATTTGTTATCTGGCATCGGCTAGGAATAGAGTTGACAAATCGTCAATCGTGTCGTGTTTCGCGAGGGATTCAGAACGAGGAGACGATGACGATATTCCATTAGCAATGCTTGCAAGGAACCTAAGTGAGATGCCGTCACAAATTCACGTTACTCCAACAGATTGAATGTTCAGAATCGATTTGAAACAATGAGATTGGATAATTGAGGACAACAATTCTGAGATCGTGGAAGAGGTTGAAGCAGACCCATGAGAAGAAATTACTTCTCCAACGACGATCATCGAAGCAGATGAAGCCACAATGTGGTTTAGCTCTTGTTTAAACTGGGCAGAGCAGCATGGCATCGCACTTACTGATGTGATGACTCGTCAAAGCCTTCGAACGAAAACGAAAGAAGAAAGCCTGCTTAGCTTGTTAATTTCAAACTCTTCACCTCCCTGTGTTGCATGGTGCAGGTATGTTCAAGTTAAATTTCAAAATATTTCCATCCAAATTTCATATTCAGTGAATCAGGGTCGGTTTTAAGTAGTTACAAAAATCGAGTAAAAAGAAATCGTAATCCGCAGAGTGAGTTACGTGTTGCAACATGTTCCAGCTCTCTGCATAGTCCCTCATTCCCCATATTTGTTTACGAAGGTGTTTGTATCTCCACCCGTTTGTTTTCGTCAAGACTATTGCTTACAGTTACATCTTGTTGTTTTGTCCAGAGTGTATCGATGCCAAGGTAGTAATTTGTAGATCACCGACGAACTCGGTTCTTGATACTCAAAAGGAACTATTTTTGATTTGCGTGTTCAGTGTTTTATTTCGTTTTTGTGTACACGTTTCGCTCCTGAACGTAACTCGCACTGTCCTCAAAGGAATAAGCCTCATGACCTAGCACGATGAAACCAGCCAGCTTCTGCGGGGTTTCCTTCATATGTATAAAAAGGAAAAAACAATTAGAAAAACGGAGGTGTTTTCAGCAGTGTTGTGTCAACTCGGGTTAGAAAACCGAGTTAACCCGGGTTACTCCTCTTAAGCGAAGCGACAAAAAATGAAAAAAAAATATATTTTCACTTAAGCGGGTGTTTCCGTTAAGCAAGGTAGTTTGAAAATTATTACGTACACACGGGATTTGTGAATTTTTTCATTTAAGCGGGGGTTTCGCTTAAGCGAATTTCACTTAAGCGGGTTTCACTGTATATCAAACCGCAACAGAATGGAATTTAAGAATACAACTCGATTTGCCCGATTCCATAATCCATATTGTTGGCTTTCGGTTCATCTTCAAACCGAGTTCGTCAACCCGGCTAACAACTCGTTCTGCATCTATTCCAACGGGTTAACTCGGTTTGTAAGACTTTCGGGTTGATAGACTGCTAGTTTTCACTGAGCAACATCTTACACTGCTTTGAGCGATCGGTTCTCATAGTATCTGTTGGATTCACCGGAATTTCGTAATAACCGACAGACAAAATGATTGTCTGCAACATTATGAAGTTCCTGTGCAAAGCAAAACCAACATTGATCTAGACAGTACTTGGAATTGTTTCATGGACTTCCTGGACTTAAGTCGGGCAACAAAATTCGTTTTTCCAAGTACACAGAATGGTTTGAGTTTCTTTTGTATTTTGTGTTTTGTGACGCGAAGTGTGCGGAGTTGATATGCTGTGCTAAGTTTTTCTCTTATTAATAAAAGAAAAGAATTGATGAACAACGTTTTGTTTTATTATAAAATATTGAAAGAACTCCAACAGTATCAAATGAGGATTTTCAACAACGTTCTATGTATGGACACTATTTCTTCAAATTAAGAGAGGCACAATTGTAGAATAATGTTGATAGAGAACTGAGTGGACTCTTTTTTTGAGAATTCTAAAATTATTCCACACTATTAAAGTTGCCCAAAGCTAACCTTTCCTTTAGAATCCTCGTCATAAATGCACAAAAATATCCTCAAAACGAAAAGCTTAACTGTTCGCGATCCAAAACAACCTTAAGACCCATAAGTCTATAAGATCGCTGAACCGTATTGTATGTGAATTGAAAATTGGTCTAGTCACTTGTGATAGAGTCAAAAATAGGAATGCGCCATGTTGTCAAACAAGCGGTCAGATAGAAAAGAACTCGCGGAGAAATAGAAACAAACGGAAACATTCAAAGAGGCATTTTCCAACACACACATGCTTCCACTTCTCCTCCAAACAACATCAACACAGGACAATCTACAGGAAGTTGCATCTCAACAATAAAAAGAAAATATACTAAGAGGAGTTGGTTATTGTTGTGTGTTACTGTATCAATGAAATATGATGTGGTTGATGTGATATGTGTTTCATCGTCTCTCGGGAGGCGTTAAAGATTCTAACAAAGATATTTCATAAGTGGGTCCGTAGGAGCACAACTTACCAAGTTTAAACCAAGACTGTGCGATGTAAGGCAGAATATGTTAGGCCACATCAGCAAAATACTAACACGCGCCTCAATGCAATATCCCAGAACCAACGAGACCATGTGAAGTGAACATCCGAAAGGTGATACTGGCGAACGGGGCATGGAGTGATCGTTCTGAACCTGGACTTTCAATACATTTCAGAATACATTTCTTCTCCAAAAGAAAACCTAAACATTTGAGAACCGTTCCTCTCAAGTTAAAGAAAAAAAACACAACAGTCTCTATCCTAAACATCCCACTGTACTTTGTCCGCTTTATTTGCGATGTGCACTGTCTACGAATAGCATCAGACTCTCAGCAAGAGCAAGAGGAAGAACGCATCCTCACACCATTTCTATATATCTACCATGAAACCGGAGCCCCTCTTTGATTGAATGAGAACGCATTCGGCTGCATTGCTGGGCCCAGCGCTCACCTCATTTTTGATAAACAAATGCAGGTTGAACAAGGTTTTGTTGTACTCTTTGTTATAAGAATTGCGACCTTCCTTTTCTTTGAAATTGAATGCAATTCGAGTTGAAGTCTGTGTTGTGGATCAGAGCGTTAAAAACCGTACAGCAAAAAAAAAAAAACAATAAGGATAATTAACATTTTACGAGAAGCAATTATTTATTTTGCGTACAGTACGCGCCGATCGGGTTGCATCGACACACGCGGCTCGTGGTGAATTCTGAATTGAATTGGAAATTCCCCACGAATGGTTGGCGATGGATGTTCTGCTTCACTTGGATTTCGAACTCAGAACAATATGGAACAAATGTGCATTATACCACATGGCGTCACGCGATCGCCCGTCTTTTAGAAATCTTTTTAAAAAAAAACCGACATTTTAGATTCTCCAGATTCCCCCTTCAGAAGTGGGATCCAAACAAAAGCAAGAAGTAATATCAGTTGAAGCGATTGGCTAGAGCAAATGGAAAGGAAAACAACAGGAAACAAAGGTGAGTTTGCTGGACACGAAATGCACCTACACGCACTTGTTATCCACATGGACACGTATGAATGTGCTCCTTCCAGCATTTCCAGACAGTTTCTTCCCAATTTTAATAGGAACATGAACAAACAGTACAACGTTTGAACAAGTGTACCTCTTCATATTTCGAGTTTCAGAGTGGAGATTTAACTGGACCTTAAACCGAGTGGAAACGTTTGCTTTAACTCGTGCTTCACAGAGAAATCTGAACAAGAGCTCTTAACTTGAACTTTTTGTAATGCGATTGAAAAAAAGATGGCACCACTCTATTTGGTGTGTGTCCGTGCTACAATTTGCATTGGTTTGGTGATGTATTTGCTACACGTTCTGGTTTTGAAATGCCTCTCCCGATGTGTCGATAGCAAACAAAAACAATCAAAGCGACACAAATTCGTAACGAACGCGTATACCCAGAGGGTAAACAAATTGTGTTTGAGTCTGGGCTGCTCAATCCCAGACCCGACGAATTTCAGATGGCCCACGCAAGAAATTTGAAAATGCCCAGCCAAAGTACAGTGTGAAGTGACGAAATAAGTGTTTACATCAGCATTCAAAGGTATTGTATTTTTATAAGCTGTTTTTGGTTTTTGGAGTGCGTTGGGTTGATGAGCAATGGAACGGAAGATTTACTAGAATTGTGTCAACTGGAATCTACAAGTCAAGGAAAATTAAAGACTGCCTTGAACAAAGAGTGTGACAAGATAACATCTAATTGCACTGATGGTGCACCTGCACTGACTGGGAAAACAAAGGTTGGGTAACTTTGATACAGAATTGCATGAACCACCAGGAAGCCTTACGTGCGAAAGAAATGAATTTCCATGATGTTATGCATCCAGTAGTACGTCGCATGAATTACAAACGCGCAAACGTTCTTCATAGACGACAATTCAGAGTTTTATTTGAAGAAGAAATTAGCGCATATGGAGAGTTACATCTGTACTGTGGTGGAGGATGGCTTTCAAGGGGAAGCATCAGAGTTTTATTTGAAGAAGAAATTAGCGCATATGGAGAAGCAGCTTGAGGGAAAGCATCTTGAAACATTTCTTCAACTTGAGAATTTTTTGAGGAAAAGGGGGCTTCACCCTCTGGAAACTGAAACTGATTTACTGAAGGGTACATCCTCGTTGAGTGATTGCTACATCAATAATTTCAATCTCAAATTCCACGGCTAAAATTGTTCGTATCCGATGTTTAGTTTGATAAGCTTAATTAATTAATTTCCGACACTCAAAGAAAAGGTCAATATAAATGTAAATATACTTAAAACAGAAGTACAAATCCAAAATTGGATGTTTATACAGTCGTTTGAGGATTTTTTGGGTATAAAACAAAATATATAAATTTATCCTGCTGATCAGTTCGAACTCACTGAACTGCAAAATCAATTTGTGCTACACGAAAGCAAATGCATCTTCCAAGCCACACAATTTTTTAGATTTTTGTAAATTAGTACCAAAGGAAGACTTTCCTGCGATAACCGACCCGCTTTTGCAGTTCCTAAGTAGCTTTGGATCAACGTAAGGTTTATTCATACCTTCAATGTCAGAAATCACACTGATTTTATTAAGATTTTTATTTTAGAAACCTACATGTTTCCTTACTTGGCATTAAATGCCAATTTTTTCTTATTTCAATAAACACTTCATAATATTAAGGTCTTATTATAAGAAAAAAAAATAAAAAAAAGTAATTCGAACAGAAACCGTCAGTGGCCCACCAAAAATGTCTGAATCGTCCAATTAGCCCGACTGAGTTGAATAGCCTTGATCTGGCGCAACAGCCTTTTAATGGTAGCGCCATATGTGCTCTTTTCTTAGACTGTCACTGCCGCCATCCTTGCCATTTGCACAGTTGACCATAGGCGACGAGCATGTGGCAATCTGGCGTAAGACCAGAAATAGAGGGAGCGGAAGCAATGACCATCGAGCGGTCACCTAAGATTTGGAAATACGAGTATAAAATACAAAAGAAAAAACGAAACGAGACAGCGAGTCGAATAGCATTCAACACGAATATTGCGCTGGGAATGTACAAACAATCCATTCAAACATCGCATTTCCGACCATAAACATTTTGAAGCATCTAAAACACTTCAACTACCTGAATCGGGGAGTAAGAGATACACAACAATAATTGAGTACAAACTGTGGTTAGTTAATGGAAAAAAATGATCAACACAATTGAGAGAATAAATGTTCTTCGAAATCCCCTTATCCTCAACACTAGCATTAGATAGCAGTAAAGCAACAAATTAATGACACAGGCCACTGCAAGAACTGAACACTCAGCGTCTGGTACGCTACTGGCAAAAGTTAATGCAATCAAACAAAACCTCGTTATTCAAGAAACTGGAAAATAAGCAAAGAGTTCAAGAAACCAAAAGTGGTGTTGTTTTTGTATCAAACCCGAATCAAAGAACATTTTAGTAAAGTTGCGACTTGTTTCTCGTAGCGATCAGTTCGGCAAGAGCAATAAAAAGTGGATTCATAACGTAATTAGGAAACACGCCGCTCGGTAAAAGTCATCAGCGGATGTCGAAAAAAAGAGATTCGGGCTTTAAAAGAAGAGAGTGAAATTTCGCGGAGAATATGTGCAAAGAAGTCGGCCGGTTGTAGGCTTTTTTTGTCCAGAAAATGGTGAACCTGTGAAGGAAGCTTAGTGCTCGCGAAGAGCGGGTAATTGCTCAACCGATTTGCTGAAAGTTAGCAACGCTACTTCAGACCGGAGTTTCGAAAACCCCAGTCTTGAGAGCTTCTCTGTGGAATCCCAGCCCCTGCCGATAGTAAGTGTAAGATGTACTCTTGGTTGTCCCTGTACTCGATGTTATCGGTAACATGGGACCCGCAGCCAACTTTGCGTCGGGATGGTCCACTGTCGCTGATCGAGTGGTGTTTATAACACTTTCGATTGAGAGTTTGAAGAGAAAAAAATCAGAAACAAAGTTTTGTGAAGAACACACATCCAACCGACAAAGAGTGAATCTGTCGAAGCAGAATCTGAAACGACGAGAGTGAGGCAAGTCGTTGGTCGCAGCTAGTTCTAAAGAAACTCTAATAAAAGCATTGCTTCAAACTATAAGTGCAATGTTTTGTGTATTTTCTTAAATCAATTCTTAACTCATTACAGAAGTCGCGTCTTCTAGAAGACTAAGATACATGGAGGTGGTCAGGTCGGAACTCGTCGGGTAAAGTTATATTCGCGATCCCTATCGAGTAACCGGCATAAGAGGACTTACTGCGTCCACGCGGTGACCACCGGGCAACGAATGCTGTAGCGATATAATGGGTCCAATATCTCGAGCTTGCTCAACTGATCATTTGTTGTTTTGCGCCTGCCTGAGATACACAGCCCTGAGCGTGCGCGTACTCTGCCAAAATAAGCAACGCGAGGAGCAAACCTCTCAAAAACAAGCTCTAATCCAGTGGTGATGTATGAAGAGTTGCTCAAATGTCACAATTTGTTGGATTTTATACATTACACATTCTCAAGCGTATACAGTTTTTCAAGGACCTATAATAATAAATAATAAGCGGCTGCTCTCTTTCTGGGCAAGAGCAACAAACAAATACCAGGCACCCTGCACCTAAATTGATACATTTTTTTTTTGATTCCTGTTTGCTTCAGACTGTTCAGACAGCTGCTGAACTTCTTTTTCGGGCATATTTTAGACCTCGTATGCAAACACATCAACAAAGCACAGGCCGGGGAATTTTCAATAGCAGAGGAGGCAGTGGAGGAATGGAAAACAATTTTCAATAACGCCTTGCAGAAGGCACGTGACCGTAGTCACAAAGACATTTTGGAACGGACACTCGAAAATAATGCTTTCAATGTGCATTCAATAACACCAAATTGTTGGCACCCCAAGCTTTTGTCCTCAAGACAGGCTAAAAGTAGATAAAAGCCTCATTTCGATACCCACGGATCCCATGGTTCAAAGGTCATGTATTCAATATTTGCTTACGACAACAAAGCAGGAATGGTCTATAAGCCAGAGTGATTAATCAAATCTCTTGGATTCCAGCAAGTCCAAAATGTTACTTAGCATTTACTATTCATTTCGGAGATGACAGAACATTCTTTTTTCAGTTTTATGCCCGTTCCTTGCTGTCAAACACTTTTATACCCCAGCAACATTTTTCAGATGTATGCTGCCACTGATGCCACACACCCTGTGCATGGCTAGGAGAGTGCTTAGTCTCGTATACCTTGGTGACCTTCGGTTTAAATATGGCCCTCCTTGGTTATATCGGGCGCTGCCTAGATTGACCTTTCATTCCCGATTACTGATAATTTCACAAAAAATTAAAGAAAAAAATATGAGAATTGTGTATCTCCCATTGCACCAACTTCTGTCCCTGCTGTTGAGCGATCTATCGTGATGCCTTTTGACAAGGAGGGAGACGCGTCCATTACCTGCTGTTAGCTCCGACGCAGGGGTGGGGGGCTTCCAAAAACGACTCTGACGCCTAAACATTCACTCTCATGGATACATGCAGCGGCGTCACAGGATGCTCTTCTATTGACAAGCTGCGAATTGGCCCTGAAAGCTTCGCCATGCTCGATCCTGCTGAGAGAAGGCGATTTTGCTACACGCAATTCGTAGATCGGAAATCCCTAGTTCCTGCTAGAACCCCTCCTGTCAAGAGGCCAAAAGTGTAGGATCAGGGGAAAGCACGAAGAACCCAAGCCAAAATCGATGATTAAGTTGATGAATTTCTCTCGCTTTGAATTGTACGGCCAAAAAAATTCGCGTGTTTCTTCTATCGACTGCAAAGAGAGGGGCACAGTCAGCCCAAGTCAGCCCAAGTAACTGCAACCAAATGTTGTTGCTCAGGGGGGACGACTAGCAAAAGCCAACAAAACGGCACTTACAGTTGTCAGGAAAAAGAAGAGCGCACTCATCACTCGAAACGAGAATTTTTTCTTCGTTTCTGTAACTCTCTCTCTCTCTCTCTCTGTCTTCTGTAAAGACTGGATAAAAGACTGGATATAGAATGACACTGTATGTCACGGCACTTTTGGACCTTATAGCGAGCATTCCGAAAAAAGAAAAATTTAAAGACAAAATAATAAAATAACGACTGTGTCCCAAAAATTACTCCTGGGCATATCATCAAGTACCGGGCGATTCAGCATCGTGGAGAATATAACCCTTGTTCTTATCCAGGAGTCTTGTTTTAGAGGCCTCCGGAAAATAATATTTACTTTCTTTTCTTTATTTCAAGACACCTGGTGGTACGATACTCCTTGAGGACCGGACAGAGAGAGGGGAACACATAACATCAAGCATCCTGCAACCTGCACTGCACCATCGGTAGCGATGTGAACACAAGTCATGAGGTATGGGAAAGAGGTGATGCCAGCAGGAGAAGGGAGTCTCTTCTAGAATATCCTACTACTAGTGAAGTTGATATACTAAATAAATGCTCAAAACCTGCATCCATTATGATGGATCCTTGGGTAAGAACCGGAAATATAAGAGTCCTCCGGAATGGGACATGTAAGTTGATCTCCAAGGGGGGAGAACCTGCGGCTGGAGTGGGCTGTTTTGTTAATAATATTACCTTTATTCAAGGGACCTGGTGGCACGATACTCCTTGAGGTCCCAACAGAAAAGGGAAAACACATAACATCATGTATCAACAGGACCTCATCACCTACCGTCGTAGAAGCAACCTGCACTGCATCATCGGTAGCGATGCGTACACGAGTCATGAGGTACGGCAAGGAGGTGATGCCCACAGGAGAAGGGAGTCTCTTCTAGAATATCCCACTACTAGTGAAGTTGATATACTAAATAAATGCTCAAAACCGGCCTTTACAAATTCGCGAATAGGGGCTTAACCTCAGAACTCGCAAGTTCATTTATTTATAATTTTATTAAAAATTGACAGATGAACCACATTTGTCCGACCATCAACACATCAGTTTTGACAAACCTGGTCAACTATCACATGCTTTTTCTCCAATAAGAAAATGCTCCTCACGCCTATCGAGTCCATTGAGGACCTACAAGAAGCGGCATATCCACTTAACAACACACTGATTCATTGGATTGGGTAAACCGTGTAGGGTCACACGACGAACCGGGAAGACGCACTCTTACACAATAAACCACACTAGAGGCAGTAATCTATGGAGAATAACTAGGGCTATGAGCACCTTTGAACGGTGTAACGCTCCTGGTGGTAATGGTGCTTTTCCAGCTCTCGTGCAGAAATCACTTGACCTCATCCTACCAGAATTGATGGCTTTATTTAGAGCCAGCTACATGACCTCATCCTACCAGAATTGATGGCCCGCTACAATCGAGGGTATATTCCAGCTCACTGCAGAAATGTTGACGTGGAAGAAGACCCAGAGGTCATCATTTGTACTCAAGCCAATGGAGAGGCTAATTAATGTTCACATTAGAAACTGGTTACAGTGTCGCAACGCTCTAAACTCGAACAGTTTGCATATAGGAAAGGTAAATCTGTCTCCACAGCATCTCCAGTCCTTCACTATTTCGGCAAGAATATAGAAGGTGCACTGGATTCTGAAGAGATTGCTCTATACGCTCGATGACACTCACTATGACTCAATTACAAGGGCGATCAATGACAGTGTGCAATACCAGAACAAGGACCCCCCCAGTTCGCTGACACTGAACCGACAGCTGCCCGAGATTTCTTCATATTTCAGTTTTTATTCATAAGTCTTAAGTCAACCTTGTAACAAATTAAATTGTAACAGACTTCAAGTAATTTAATTCGTAAAAGTAAAGTTGGAAAAAAATCAAGCGATCATAGTTGTCGGAGGCCTGGCTAGAGAACAGTAGTAAATACACCCAACTGATCTGAACTGCACTGATCCGTCAAAACTTTGTCAACGGCAACATACCTTACTGATAATAATCTCAAACTTTGTTGCTGCTCTCTAAAATAATGTAAAGGAGAAAAATAAACGTTCACTCTGAGAGCGACAAGCGACAAACCAAAGACTTGATAAACGCGCTAGTTACATACATAGATATACTCTATGTATGTCACCCATCCCTAAGTCCATCGTCCATACATCGAACAGCAAGCATTCATCCGTTCATGTATGCTCAAGCTGAAACGGGCAGACTGTACAGCAGAGCTTCTAACTCAAGCCCAGCCACACTTGCGGACGGTTATGTTCTTTGTTTTTCAACATGCTGCTAGCCCAAGCCAAGCCAAACATGTTGATCAGGTCGTTGGGGGGTGGAGGTATGATGGGTGGTTTTGAATGCTACACCTCTGTCGATAGCTCAGAATATAGAAAGGATGATCAGTAGTGGTGAGATCGCTGTGTGGTAAGGTTGTTTTAAAAAAAATTAAGATTCCAAGAGAAAAAGCGTTTGTCTCTCATTTGCTCCCAAAAAGGGGTAACCATAATTCGCTGGCTATTGGATCGCATGGATAAAGCCCATACATACAAATTCACCAGAATGATCTCCAATACAAATCACCGTTGGTCATTAAAAGCTTAGGTTAAGATAGAGTTACACTTTTGGATTTATCAATCAATAAAGAAATAGGTCACTCCTCAAATGAGACATTTAAAAACCCGATCACCCGACCGATCATGGCCACCGAATAAGTACGCGACAAGTATAATTAATAGACTAGAATTCGACTTAAATTATTCGGTATAAAAGGCGATAGAAGAGCCCTAACAAACAGCCCAGAACCCCGCGAGTTACACGAAACTGCTGGCCTACCATCGAGTTGAGCGTTAAAGACATGAAGCGTCGTTTCCAACTTTGAACCTTCAGTGTATGTGGTTGTTTAGAATTGTTTAGAATTGGGTCTATAACTTAATTCGTGCTCAATTAAAATGTTAATTAAACTTAATTTGAATACCAACAATTGGCTTGATTCATTCGTGGCTGCCAAGCCGGCGCAGTTCTTTTGGGATGGGATCCACAAATCGCCAGAAAGATGGGAAAATGTCATAGCTTCAGATACTATTGAACATGTTTTTCTTAAATATGCGCTTAAATTTTGGAAAAAAAACCGCACGAATTCAAATTTATGCCCAAAAAGTGAAGAAAATGGAAATATCCGAAAAATAGAAACCATAAACCCTCGAGAAGACTGGCTCGATCATAGAAAAAAAAGGTGGCTCTACTAACATTATGTTGTGCCTAAGAGTGTTTGGCTTATACCAGGATTTAAACGAGGACTCTCGTGGTGTTTTCAGACAAATATCGGAAGTTTTAGAAAGTAATCGTCTGAAAATTTCGAATTGTGTTTCTTTCGCGGCTGATATGCTTCATTTTCAAACACATTAAAAATAAAAATCCAAACTTAATTGCAATTGTCATATGATTCATAATGCTGCCAGAAATGCAACTAAACGATTCTTTTGCTAAAAGTTTATTCCGAGTTTTCCAACAGCACAAAAAGAATCCGAGCTCTAAAAACAGCATTCGACGAATTTGGAGTGGGGTATATGAAAATACTTCGGACCAACAAGTTGGCTGTCACTTGGCAATGCTCTTGATAGGCTGATTATTATTTGGCCAGTGGTTCGGCCTTATTTTCAAGAACTTGGTGAAAACAAAGAACTGTCATCCAGTTGTTGGGCAGTTTGTTAATGAAAAACGAACCGAATAATACCAATCCTGAAATAAGTTTGTTCTTCTAAAGTCATTTTATTGTGACAATTCTAGGAACAATGTACAAAATATCGCTTGTAGTAATTCTAGGAACAATTTACAGAAATCAAAAGAGAGAAAAAATGCTGCCAGTAAAAGAGTAGATAGAAATGATTCATTGTAAAGTAGGAAGTCAGAAATAATGATTTAAAATAAAGGAAAGTTGTTCTAAGAACGTAGCTTACAATATTTATAATAATTAATTATTTAACTGCAAAAAATAAAGTTTTACCAGATTTAAGAACTGACATAGAATGAAGAATTAAAGACCATGTTGTTTGGAGCAAAGACTAATGAGTGTTTAAGAAAAACGTGTAAAAGAACAACAAATGCAATTGAGACTGAATTCTTAAATGCATGTAACAGTACTTTGGAATATTTAAAGAAAAAAAAAACTCTGATTTTGAAGGAAGTGTTTGAAGGAGTTTGTTTTTTATGTTGAATTACATAAATTGAATTTTGACTCTGAACGCAGCCATCCAGTTGTCTGTAAGTCTATGCAAAAACCAACTATAGGAAGCTGTCAAATATTGAAGTGACAAGCCGATGACATTTTTGTATCGCAATAAAAGTGTCTGTTGAACAGGAAGCATTGGGTGTTTTACTTTAACAATTTAATTTTTAAGAAAATAATCCAATATTTTATACTTTCGAATTAAAGAATATTCAACGCGATTTTCTGTTTGCGACTGTAAAAAATGTTGTGGAACTGCTTCATACTGACTTAAGATCTTAAGATTATGATCTGTATGCTTGCTTTATATGATGAAGTAAATAAAGGGTGATTTTTTAAAAGCTATAGGCAAGTTTTTCAAAGAAAAAAAACACATAAAATTCAGAAAAATGCATGAAATCTTTATTTGAGTCGATAGTACGGTCCATTAAATTTAATGTTTGAAGATTATTTCATGCAAACGTTGACCTTGACTGTGCCTCAAATGGTCCATCCGCATGGTCCAATTTTGGCCTCTTTCTAACATTTCGGCCGGTATCTCACGAATAAATGCTTCAATGTTGCCTTCCAATGCGTCAATTGAAGCGGGCTTGTCTGTATAGACATGTGCTTTAACATAGCCCCACAACAAATAGTCTTAAGGTTTAGGCGGCCAATTGACCGGTCCTGAACGCGAAATAAAATGTTCACCGAACTCGCCTATCAATAAGTCCACTGTGTGGCATGTGGCACCGTCTTGTTGAAACCACATGTCATGCAAGTCAAGCTCTTGCATTTTGGGCAAAAAAAGTTGGATATCATCTCACGGTAGCGCTCACCATTCACAGTTACGTGTACGTTACGATTCGCATCATCTTTGAAGAAGTACGGTCCAATGATGCCACCAGCCCATAAACCGCACCAAACTGTGACTCTTTCTGGATGCATTGGTAGCTCTTGCAATGCTTCTGGCTGATATTCACTCCAAAATCGACAATTCTGCTTATTTACGTACCCATTGAGCCAAAAATGAGCTTCGTCTAAACTGACCATAAAATGGAAGAAGCGCGCGATGAACTTTCTTAACAGAGCACGCATTTGATAATAAAATTCAATAATTTGCAAGCGTTGTTCGTTTGTAAGACCAAACTGAAGATGTTTGACAGTGAAACAAAACACGAAACGTGCGTCAGCTGTTTAAACCAGTGTTGCCAGAAAGGAAATAGCTAAAAAATCACCCTTTACAATTCGAAACAGTAGTCGGGAAGCAGAGAATATGCTTTCAGAGGAAAACAGCAATTATGATGAACCACGGGTGCAACAGATGTGGTTTCAAATTAAAAAGAAAACAACTTCCGATCATTGAAAATACAATTCAAATATTTTTTTCAATTTCCGTGTCAAATGACTTTGTGGGAAGATTGAGTTTTCAATGATTGACTCAATCTATGGTCGAATGACAGAAATCGATTATAAATAGATGCTATTATATCCGTCATTTGTACTAAAGAAAACTTCGACAGTTCTTGTCAAGAATTTCTTGAGTTCTTAAAAACCGCAGAGGGCCGAGAATTTGTCATCCAAAGCCAAAAGACTGAAAAATATAATAATTTTAATTAATTATTTACCCTTTTTTTTTTGTTATATTGTTTTACAAATTTGGTACACAAGCACCAATGTTTTATTATAGTTTCTTTTGTTTGTACAAAATTATGAAATAAAACTGCAAAATGTTTTGTACCCACCCGACTTTTTCTCAATCTCCCGATATTTTTCCTGAATCCTCCCGATTTGCTGGGAAATATTTCTGGCAACACTACTAGCATGGGAGAAAGTTGCGAATGCATTCACTGGTGCAGCGCCTGAAAAATGAAGTTTGCGCCCTAGATTTAATTGCGCTTGTTATTAATACTGTCTTTGTGATTTCTGGGAACGAACTTTAGTGAAAATTCACGAAAATCACTGCCTTTCAGGACATCGGAATGTTCACGTACTTTTGCATACCTGGCATCGTCGATGTGAAGCCTTTGGTCAGTTCAACCTCTGACTGCCATAATGGCCCTAATAGACCAAGCTATGACTTGTGTACACCTTTGGTGATGTTTTCGTGTGCGTATTAACCGATTCTGATACGTTGGGCTGGATTTCAGGACATCGGACATTTTTTCCAAGGCTATCAAGAAAGTGTGGCCCGCTTAAAAAGGCAATACCACCCTTTAGTGAACAAATGGTAGCAGTTTTATTAGCTCCACTTTTGCTTTGGGTCTTCCTGTGCCATCTGGTGACAGCGATTATTCAACGACAATCCGCTACTCTAAAAATTCTCTCATCGAAAGACATTTCTTTGAAAAATGTATTGTGGACGTGAAAGTCATGGTCATGGCAAGGGGAGCAAAGCACTGAACAGTGCACTGAATGACGAGGCAACGGCACGGCCGTACAGTCTGAGTTTGACAATTTCGAAACAACAGACAAAAATACAGAATTGAACGAATATGCAGTTGTCCATTGCTCTTGGGAGCATGTAAATCCTTTAAAATTAAGGAATCCACATTTTTACAAAACCATCGACACAAAATGGGTTCCGAATAAATGTTACAAAATGAAACAGAATGTACGAATATATGCATGCGACAAGGTAACACAAAAAAACAGAGAACGGTATCAGACTGAAAGGCAGCTCGTGCCTTAGAATTGAAAGAAGCCCCAGGTGAGTGTGAACGGTCTGAATTCGATTGAGAGCGTGTTGCTGTTGAGTTACAAAACAACAACTTCGCTAAGAGAAGGAAATTCATCAGATTCGTTTGGCAAATTTGTAAAATGAAGCCCGATCAAGGGACAAGAACGAGTTTTAGTACACAATGATGCGCTCTACTTATGTATGCATTTAACAAGCCGGTGCATACATGGCGAAATGAGTGTTCACGACAATGTATTTCTGCATTTGAAATTTGCTTAAATTTGACATTTTATGAGAAGATATTTTAAGGGGCGGCATTTACTATGTTTGTTCACACATTTTACTTGCGGCTAACAACCAATATATTTCGACGACAGGATGAACCCTAAGCCCGTACGATTTTTGTCGCAAAACGTGGTTTCATCTCTCCTCTGGGTGTACTTTTCAAAGCCGTCCTAGACGCTTAACGGTGTTTATACAATAAAATGAATGTGAAAGGACAATTTTCCTACACAAATTCTCAACGGTCCGTTCTTCTATGCACATCCACTTTTTATAATTCGATGTGATCAATAGCCTCCAAATAAAATCCATTCTTGAAGATTAAATCCGTTGTGTTTTTATTAATAACGCAACAGGCAATCACCACAGCCTTACAATAATGTTTGTTAAACTAACAACACTGTTTTTACAGACTGTCAATTGGGGTTGCAATAGGAGCAAGAAGTAGGAAAAATGGCAAAAACATTTTATGAAAAACAACGCGTGCAAATTGTGAAAGCCACGATTCGGTTCGCAAACTTATCGTGATCTGCGTATATTTTACGGTGAGCATGCCCCGAATAACTTTTAAGTTTCGGAACACTTACTTGAGTATACATGTTACTTTTTGTAAATGTGAAGTCATTAGTCCATGCCGATAAACGAGAGAAGTTGGACGATTTGGAACTCAACATTCGCCGTGTTATTGCAAATATACGGCTCTCATGTTGCTCGATGAAGTTGTTGAACATTCACGATTGCGCTTCATGGCGGTGCGCATATGCCCGAAATCATATTTAAACACTAATGGCATACAATTATCTATTAAATGAAGCTAATATCGTTGACATTAACATTAGCTACAAGTGTTTTATTTCACATCGATTTTGTATGCCCCTCAAAAAAAACCCGTGATATCTAAGAAATACGACCCCCTTTATAAATATTTGACTGAGGATCGCATTCGTCTACATGGCTGTGATCAACGCACTTTGCGGCGCTCACATTTGATAAACAAAGAACGGCGCTGAGTTGCGATTTAGATTAAGATTTCATATCTCTCCCAACATTCCTTTGGGATAGAAGCGCTCTAAAGAAGATTTGTCGATTACACCGACAGCTAGAGGATTTAACAGCACATTCTTTCATTGAAATCAAAAGATACAGTCGTTCTAGAAATATCTAAAAGGATTTACTTGGTTTTAAAACGACTTCATTTTGATGTACTATTTCGACAAAGTTTCAGTGTTTACAAAAGTTAAGAAATTCAGAATTTGCTTTTATTGGTGATATTTCTTTTTTGCAATTCTTCCTACTAGTAATAAACGGAAATAAAGAATTCGATGGAAATGATGTCCCTTGGTGACTAGCCATGACTCTAGCCATCCTCGGATAAATCGAGAGTTGAGAAAATCATGCCCCTCGAAAGGACCAAAGAGCTATGAACCATCCTGAAGGTAGATCTGACTGAACAGCATAAGGGCACTCTGCCTCGGCAAAAGAATTCAAAAACTGCAAAGCAAAATACACCTTCAGATGTGGACACCACAAATTTCTCGCATAAAAAATTTAAACATTTATTGCTGCGTTCCACTGTTCAGCTCCGTACATAAGAACGAGGGGTAGTGTAGAATGGAAAGCTCGGTGTAGCGCCATGAAGGCGGTCTCAATACCGAGTTGCTTGCTATCGAAACTTTATTTTATAATTTGGTTTAAATCATGGATGAAGTTGCTGCGGAAAGGAACATCAGCATCACCACCCGATAATCCTGGCATTCAATGCCAGTAAGACCACCTCGGGTCAGTTAAAGACTTTTATTCTAAGATTATCAAATTAACGATGCATACGCCTAGCATGCAATGGCGGACACTCTGAGCATAGCTTTCTAAAGAATGCCGCCAAACATCCGCTTGAACTTCGATGCAATCGATGAGGCAGGATGCTTCTGCTCCAATAATTAGTTGTTTTTTTTGTTTGTATTTTTTTAGACATGGGGACACGTTTACAGTCATTCATTTGAGATGTCCTCTGATTTTTTAACACTACACTGGAGCACTCGAACTCAAAAACTGGTCCATTGCACAGCCAGACAGCAACCTACATTTGCTGTAATTTCTGTGTCTTCCCGTCGACACTCAGTCAGCTCCATTTGCTTTGGAAAAATCGTGGGAGCAGACACTAGGTCTGCTCTACTTGTAACACACCATGTTCAAGATGTGCAAGAACAGTGGCCAAATGTACTCGACATTTGCCGACAAGAACTTTTTGCATTTATTTGAATTATTGTATTTCTGATAAAGTTACAGACACTCTCCCTCATTCAGACTTTAAATCTATAATTCACCATGATCCCAGCACTTTGCATTGTCATCGGGTTACTGATCAGATACTCCAGCAACGAACTGTCTTCATTTATTGGCAGTCTCTGTTAAAGTCTACCACAGTCATATATACTTTTTGAATGTTTTCATTGTTTCGGCGTGTATTTTGAGACTCATCGGCTACCGACACCGCCAACCCTTCAAATTTGTGTTGACATTTAGAAGTATACACTGCGCGAAATTAATATGGAGGCAACGCAATGGAAAACATGCCCGATGAATGGAACCTCAGCATAGTCTGCCCGATCCATAAAAAAGGAGACCCTTTGAAGTGCGCCAACTACAGAGGCATCAGTCTCCTAAGTATCGCATATAAAATCAAAAATTATCTGCCGTACTGTGTGAACGCCTAAAGCCATTCGTCAACAACCTGGTCGGTCCATACCAGTGTGGCTTTAGGCCAGGAAAATCCACCATCGACCAAATATTCACACTGCGGCAGATTTTGGAGAAAACCCAGGAGCAACAAATCGATACCCACCACCTTTTCATCGATTTTAAGGCCGCGTATGATAGCATTTATAGAGACGAGCTATACAGAGCAATGTCTAGTTTTGGCATCCCTACCAAACTCGTCCGTTTGTGTAGGATGACGATGGAGAATGCACGCTGCTCCATCAAGGTCGGTAAAGACCTAACCGAGACCTTTGATGTCAAAAAAGGATTCAGACAAGGCGACGCGCTGTCATGCGACTTTTTCAACATCGTTCTTGAAAGAATTGTTCAAAACTCGAACGCCAACACCAGAGGAACAATCTTTCAGAAGTCCGTCCAACTACTCGCATATGCCGACGATATTGACATTATCGGAAGAACGCAGCGTGATGTCAATGGCGCTTTTGTGGGTATTGCAACGGAGGCCGCGAAGATGGGTTTAGCGGTAAACGAGGGTAAGACCAAGTGTATGCTGTCAACGAGAAAGGACACCCAACACCGACGTCTACCTAGGCACCGCTTTCAATTCAGACAACGACACCAGCGCTGAAATCAAACGAAGAATAACTCTTGCCAATCGCTGCTTCTTTGGGCTAAGAAAGCAATTGGTAAACAAAGCCCTCTCTCGAACAACCAAGCTAACGCTCTACAAGACCTTAATCGTCCCAGTCCTGCTATATGGCGCGAAGGCATGGACTTTATCAAAAGCGGATGAAGCTGCTCTTGGTCGCTTCGAGAGGAAAATTCTTCGTGTGATTTTCGGTCCCGTCTGCATAGATGGTGAGTGGATGAGGAGATATAATGACGAGCTATACGGGCTGTTTAGCGACATCGACTTAGCCAGAAGAGTGAGGATCCAACGATTGAGGTGGCTAGGTCATGTAGAACGGATGGAAACCAATGCTCCGGCCCGATAAGTCTTCGAATCCACCCCCGAGGGACGGCGCAGTAGAGGAAAACCGCGACTCAGGTGGCGCACGCAAGTGGAAAGGGACCTCAACCAACTATGCGTGCGAAACTGGAGACAGCTAGCTAAAGATCGAGCTCGCTGGAGACGCTTGTTGGTTGAGGCCCAGGTCCACCTCGGACTGTAGCGCCACCTTAAGTGAGTAAGTAAGTAACGCAATGGATGGGACATATGGCATGGCTTCCCATTGAATGCAATGACCGTTAACAAAACGGCATTTTTTCACATTTGCCTTTGTGCTAATGAGAGCGTGCGTACCATGTTCACTTCCATATCAGTTGTCGTGCCCAACCATCACGCGTGTTTTTGAGAAAAACTGTGGTTTTCATAAATTTTACTGCGAAATTAATATAGAGGCGACTACAATTTTTCGAAAAAATATCAATTTTTGGGTAAGTGCTTCGGTTACAGTTTAAATTTTACAGTACCGAGCCCAATAACTATTTTAAAGTAATGGGACGTGGAAAAAGGCTCACCCAAGAGGAACAAATTGAAATCCGACTCCTAAAAGAAAATGGCTATTCCCCTAACGTTGTAGACCATTTTATAAATTTGGGTGAGAGCTGGGGAACAGAAAAGGCAAAAGGAGCTCCAAAAAAGGTGACAAACCGCAAAAAAAAAAACAAATTGTTCAAGAAGCACGCAAGAACAAACTCTATGCGAAATTAGATCTTAAAATTGGTGTACGACGTATCCCACAGCTATTGCAAGCAACTCCAAGATTGGTTTTCACCAACAAAAAATGAAAAAAACCTGCAGTTACTCCCGGGCACAAGGAAAGTCGACTCTTGTTCGCTAGAAATCACATGTCGTGGACCACAGAATGGCGACAAGTGATTTTTAGTGACGAAAAGAAGTTCAATTTGGATGGACCAGACCGGTTTTCATAGCTATTGGCATGATTTGCGGGATAAACCGGAAGTGAGAATGAGCCGCAACTTTGGAGGAGGCAGTGTGATGATATGGGGAGCATTCAGCTGCAGCGGAAAAATGCCTATCCTCTACGGTCCTCCAAAAATGAACTCTATGAAATATTTAGAAATGTTGGAATATGTCTTAGATGAATTTGCGGATGAAATTGGAGGCGAGAATTTCATCTTTCATGCTGCGATCCATTCTGCCAAAGTGGTAAAGAAGTATTTTCTTAAGACAAATCCACCTGTTTTAGAGTGTCCATCGCGATCCCCCGATTTGAATCCAATCGAAAATTTATGGGGAATAATGGCAAACAAAAGTTTATATGAATGGGAGGCAGTACAACACAGTCCACGACCTAGAACAATCCATTCAAGATGTTTGGAGGAACTTGGATGCTGAATACCTTCATTCTCTTATAAACTTGATGTCTAGCCGAATTTTTGAGGTCATCAGCAATAAGGGGAGAAGTACCCATTATTGACATACAACATTTGTAAAACAAATTTAAAAATAAAATCAACAAAAACCATCAGAGCAACTGTGCCTCTATTTTAATTTCGCACTAATTTCTTTAAAATGGTCGTTTTTACGGAACGTACGAGTATTTGATCAAATTTATTTTTGTTCCGCACTCTCTCGTTGTGCAGACAATAAAGTATAACAAAGGATTTTATTCGGATGTATGATCTTACTTAATTATATACAGTGCTCCACAAAAGTTTGCGTACAATTTGGAAAAAAATGGCTGTCATTCACCTTATATAAGCTAAACATATTTTTGAAAGGTAAATTCCAATAAAACAACGTCTCAGGTTTCTGTTTTCAACAAAATAGATAAAAAATTATTATTCATTTAAAAAAAAAAAAACATTTAAATAACAAAAACCAAAAGAAGTTCCAAAATTCACTCCACAAAAGTTTGCGTACAGCTGGTAACACTGTTTCTTTAAACACTGTATATGCAACGGTAATTGTTTCTTGACACAGCGTGCTTGTTGATTTGTGTATTGACGTTGTTGACGCGAGAAAAAGTTATTGTTTTTTTTAGATTTTTCAAAAAAAGACGGTAAAAATGGCTAAAGAAGAGTTAAGTGTTAGTGAGCGGCAGTTTATTATAAATTTGTACGTGGAAAAAAGAATGTCCTAACATCAAGAAGCCGGTCAACAAGTCAGAGAACAATTGATCGCTTTAGATACGACGGACGTGTCGAATCAAAGCTAAGATCAGGCCGCCCATCGAAGCTCACCTAAAGAGATAAACGTTTTATAAAGCGGTTGGTGGACCAAGAACCATTCATAACTGCAAATAAAGTGAGTGCTAACCTTGAGAGAAGCAGTAACATCAAAGTCCACCTAGAAACTGCGAGGAGAACAATAGTTCAAAAGGGGTTCAAGTCATGCACACCCAGGAAAACACCATTGGTGAACAAAATCAACCGACAAAAACGGATAGCATTCGCTAAGGAGTACGTGAATAAGTCTCCAGATTTCTGGCGTTCTGTTATATTCTCAGACGAATTTAAATATAAAATTTTTAGGTCTGACGGCCGTTTGAGGGTATGGAGGCGACAAAACGATGCCCTTAATCCAAGGAACGACAAAGACAAAGACATTCGCGTGTCGTCTGCATACGCGAATGGAATGGCCTGTTTGAAAAGCCTTAGCAGCTCGTTGGTGTATAAAATAAATAGGATCGGGCCCAATTTTGATCCTTGAGGGACTCCATATTGTACGCGTTCCTTTTGGCTATACGTCTGGTTGATTTTGACACAGAATTGTCTATTGCTTGAGACCTCTTATGCCACTACTTTCCAATGTTTCTATTAGCTTATCATGCTTCAGTGCGTCAAAAGCCTTGCTGAAATCCACGAACAACACTAGTACATGGTAGCTTTTGTTTAGGCCTTCGTTGATACAGTCGGCAAATTCCCCTAAGAGCTTACCAGTACTTTAATTTTTCTGGAAGCCGTACTGTCTTTTGTGTATGATCGAGTCTTTAGATATAAAGTCTTGAAGCCTATTTGTTACAGCCTCTTCAATGCACTTTTCAACTATCGGGAATATTGATATCGGCCTGTAGTTGTTGAGCTCGCTTTTGGTACCTCCTTTATACAGTGGCTCCCACGACTAATCGGACACAGAAAAGAAAAATGTTTGTCATATGATTTCTTCAAAAAAAAGTACTGTCAGCTAAATAAAAGCTTTATCACAATTTTATTTTATAGGAAAACAAAAATTCATTTTATATTAACATAATATTTAAAATTACAAAACAAAAAAAATTGAGAAAAAACAAAATAACTTAACAATTCAACCTCTCACATATAATCGGACACTGTAAAGACGAAGCTGTAGTTTGCTAAGTAACGGTGCTTTTCCCGTAAAAACTGCCAAGGTTTAGTGACTGCAATATCCTTACACACATTCAGTCATTTTATAGTTGGTCAACTGCAAAGACGCATCAAAATGGCACCAAAAGGCAAACAGCCATCAATGGAGATAAGAAAATTAGTTTTGTCGCATAACCAAGATGGACATTCCGTCCGTGAGATAGCCAAAATTGTAAAACGGAGCCATTCCACAGTTCAGGACATTATTTCACGGTACAAAAGTGAAAATCGGATCCAGAATGTAAGCAGAAAAGGGCAAGAAAAAATGCTTGACAAGTATGATGAGAAACCACTTGTCCGACAAATCAACGAGAATCCTTTCTTATCCTCGGAATCTCTAAAGGTTTTTTTGAAAGAGTCGCGGAATAAGGAAGTAAGTAATGAAACAATACGGAGAGTACTTCGAAACCACGAATTGAATGGACGTGTAGCTCGAAAGAAGCCATACATTAGTGAAAAAAATAGGAAAGAAAGGCTTAAATTTGCTAAGGAACATCTTACGAAGGATATGTCGTTCTGGAATACGGTGAAATTGAAAATATATTAATTATTAGTGAAAAATTAGACAAAATAGCATTACCAACTAGGGTCTGTTCACGGACGAAAGCAAGTTCAACCTCAAATCTTCAGACGGCCGAGTATATGTATGGAGACAAGGAAAATTAAGAATTCTCCCATAAACATACCCGAGCTACTGTTAAACATGGTGGTGGGTCGGTCATGGTATGGGGATGTATTTCGAGTGCTGGTGTTGGTAATTTGCATTTTGTAGGAGGTAAAATGGATCAAATTTGGTGCCAAGCGTCAGTAAACTTGGAATACAAGACAATTTTATCTTCTACCAAGACAACGATCCGAAGCACACGCCATATTCAGCTAGGTCGTGGTTATTATATAACTGTCTCAAAGTGCTTAAAACAACTGCACAATCACCTGACCTTAATGCAATCGAGCACATATGGGATGAATTGTCAAGTAGCCCAAAGACATTTTAGAAACACTCAGGAGCTTAAGACTGGTCTCCAATAAGAATGACAAAAAATAAGGCCTGAAGTATGTTCTAAACTTGTTTCTTCAATGCCCCGCCGTCTTGAGCAAGTGATTGAGTCAAAAGGGTACGCAACAAAGTACTAAACATTGAGTGTCCGATTATATGTGTGAAGTTGAATTGTTAACTTGTTTTGTTTTTTCTCAATTTTTTTTTTTTTTGTTTTGTAATTTTAAATATTATGTTAATATAAAATGAATTTGTGTTTGCTATAAAATTAAATTGTGATAAAGCTTTTAGCTCACAGTACATTTTTTTGAAGAAATCATATGACAATCATTTTTCTTTTCTGTGTCCAATTAGTCGTGGGAGCCACTGTATATGGGCCGGCCTACAGCTGTTTTCAAAGTTGGAGGAATTTTTGCTAAGTTTAACAAATTGGCATAATATTGGGGTGAATATGTCCGAGTGTCTTTTTATATCCCGGGCTCTTATTCCGTCAAAAACCTGGCGATTTGTTAACGCTGAGTGAAAGAATAATTCTTCGAACTTCTGAGAAAATTGTTTTTTTGAATGAATACTGATCTGGATAAAGCTGAACTAGTATGTGTCGATGTAACAGTGTCGCATTGACGAATAATGTTTTTAATCTGAGTGCCAAAATTGTTTGCAAATGCACTAGCGAGATTATTGTGTATGAAATGGTATGAATATTGCTGAAGTAAGTTCTCAGAATAAAGTTCAGAAGTTTTAAAATGGTAATAATACAAAAAAAGTGTTAAGAGTGTTAAAAGTAATTACATTTTATAGCAAATTGTCTCTCAAATGTGTGAAGAATCCCGACAATTTTTGATATATTTTTTATTTAACCCATACTACTCTGAAGAGGATATTGGCTCCCCATTTCTGCTGTAATCCGTGTGCTACAGGTTTGAGAAATTGGCTAAATGGCAAAAACGTCATTTCCTTTCGCAAGTTCCAAAAAAAAAAAGATTGTAATTTTCGTCTGATAACTCATTTATTTGGAAAAGACAAGGGTGTTTCTAAAAACAAAGAAGAACGTCATAGTGTATCCAAATACTCGTATATCATCAGCTACGCGCCAAAACATCCCAACATAGACTTCAACGAAGTTAAAATCACACCAATCACCATCAATTTCTTCAATTTCAGAATACAAAGTAACTAGTACCCAGTCAGAACAGATCAGAACTTTTAAGCTTGAGAGTGCAACAGGGAACGTTTTAGAAAGTGGTGTCAGACAAAAAGACTTGACACAATATTTTGCGTTGCAATGTTGACCGATTATTGCTGGACTATTCGACGAAATGTTGCAGAAGCAGCGTACAAGAGGCTAGCGAAGAAACCTCGTGGCAATTCTACTGACGTATAAACGAACAAACAATCTTTTTGATTTTTTGTGAAAACCTTGTATTATTTTTAATAAACATACGAAAACAAGAAAGGAGAGAATACCTTTTGTAGAACTGTGTAATCATTAAATTACGTGCATTTTGGTTCCCACTCAAACCACCGGAACAAACAGGAAATGATGAAGTCAGTTATTCCAGCAATTGGGTCCTTAATCGAATCAGAATGTGCTTAGCAGGACACCAGTGGGTATGGGGCACACTTAGACCATGTTGGTCCATTGTATAGTGAACACACTGTCGCACTATGCCCACTTGCTGTGACACACGCTGTGTCATACGTACGATGCACACTTCACTCGCCCATCATCAACATTTTCTTTTTGTTCTCCCTTTTCCTCGTTATTTCCGAGCTTGCAGCGCAATGCAATTCAAGTGCAACTACCGATCGACCCAGCAATCGTGACATATGACAACCACTGGGCCGTGGTTAGCGCTTAACGCGACAATGTAGCATATTCATAGCAACTCTAAAGCAACTCTAAAGCAATTAATAAATTGATGTACTGGCAAGGTGAAGGCATGGGAGTATCAATATTGATATTAGGTCAATCTGGGTGCATGTGGGGTCTATGTATCATTTTCTTTCGATTACGATATCAAAATCGACATTCAGCGAAGCATGTTCATATGAGATTGAACCGGAAGTCCATAAAAAGATTTTAGTTTGGTAATTGATGTCAGAGCAAGAGCAGAGTAATTCTAGTAGTCCTTCTCATAAGATGGTTGCTGTTTAGCTGAAGACAGCCGAAGACATGTTCTAAAGCTAAAATGAATAATTATAAAATTTATTTTCACACTCCGCGTTAGCACTCATCCCTTCCTTGAGACCATGGAAGCACGGTGCTAAAGCGTGATCATTTCAATTGTGACACCCACAGTCAGACTACTACCACTGAACGACCACTCCAGTGATAGTGCCGTTCTCAAACGCACATGATGACGGGACCAGATTTGAAAACCCGATTTTTACTTTTTCTTTCACTAGGATTCTAACCTACTGCGCTATCCAGCTGTTTAAGGGAAGGACTGTGGTAAGCGACCACGTATAAAAGTTAAACAAAGCGCAGTGCTAGAGGAGAGTTTCCTGTTTTCTCAAAGATTTCTAATCGTGGGCACAATTGATTTATTTTTGACTGCCTGCAGGATACCGAAGGCCTCAGCTGTGAGAATTGACGTAAACTTGGCCAGTAGGCCGCTATTAAGTGGTACAAGTCTTCTAAAGTCACTGCGAACGGATTGATTTCAGCTGTTTTAGACCCTTCGACTAAGAAGCGCGTGTGTGATAAGCAGTCGAGAGAAGTCGGGAGTTCCGTGTTTTCTCAAAGATTTCCAATCGTGGACACAATTGATTTATTTTTGAAGCTATTGTTTTAAATTTAGCTATTTGCCTCGACTGCCTGAATGATACCGAAGGCCTCCGCTGTGAGAATTGGCGTGAACTTGGCCAGTAGGCCGAATGGATTGATTAAAGCTGTTTTAGACCCTTCGGCTAAGAAGCGTGTGTGTGATAAGCAGTCGAGAGAAGTCGGGAGTTCCGTGTTTTCTCAAAGATTTCCAATCGTAGACACATTTGATTTATTTTTGAAGCTATTGTTTGCTTTTTCTATGGATTAGATTCTTAAGGCTACATTTGTTTAGTTTAAGATGAGCGTACCCTACCCTAGAGAGCTCAAATGTTTAGATTTCACGATTAACAACATTTGCTACTAATTTCTCAACTAATACATAAAGAAGCACCTGCGACAACACTGGGCCGAGTCGAGTCAAAAAGAAAAACAGAACATACTCATCGGCTTGGAAGGATTGGAGATCCGCCAACAAAAAAGCATTTTAAAATAAAACCTGAAAAACGGGCATCATCTGTTGATAGCGCGCCAAGTGTGTAAGTATTTTTCTACTCAGTGATGACATGACATCATGAACACCAACAAACACCCGGCTTATCGTGTACAAAAATGTACCACGTGTATAAAATGTAAGGCGCTGCGCTCCCTTAGATCTAACGGAGAAAACATTGCCTCATCTCTCATTCCAGTTTAACGACTGTTTGATTTTTCAACGACTGCGGCGGCATTTGCCTCTTGCTGCTCATAACAGTGTTGCATCTCTTAATTTTCATACAAATAGTCCTTTTGGCTTTCCGTTTGTACATCCACAATGTTCAATTTACTGCAAACATAAAGCACAACGAAATGCATGACGATGAAGCAACGAACACAAATGTTTAGGAGCAACTTGCCAACAAACCTAACCTCTGAAAAAATTAAATATGATATGGAAATTCTTTCTTAATGAATTATTTTAGTGTCGGTGGCAAATCGCGCATCAAATATTGACTGTTGCAAATTAGGTTAGTCTAAACAGTTTTACGGTGTCCAATCGGCAAATCTTCATAATGACAGTGATCCTTTGTCGGATGTCCTTGCTATGGGATAACAGCTAACAAATGAACAGCTGACTATGTGCTGTTCTTCGAGTCTCCATTTCGGATATTCCCTTAACCCTTTCTAACAAAATGTTTGTACCTTTAAAAATAGACATCATGCGGGCTTGCCTGGGCTTTGATGAGTGGTGTTTCCGTAATCTGCTAACATCCATCTCCGAACAGTGATCTGCCTAGTAATTGAATTCAGTCTTAACATGTTACTTTTGAGATCGAACTGGACTTACTTTCTGAAGCAATTCACGTTCATGCATTGGTGTGTGTTCACGCCAAGCTTTTCGTCCACGTGCCATGTCCTGCAAATAAAATAGTCGAGGTTACACAAGTAGAATGAAAATTGCGTTTCAATTATATTTTGTGAAGAATTTAAAGTAAATCGATTAATGGATGCAAGAGCCTAGAGCCTTCTTTAACAGGCTTATGCAACGGATAATAAACAAGAAGATTTTAAATAAATACCAGGCGGGGTTCAGCGGAATTTATTCAACATTGGATCACACCTTTACCCTTACGGAGATTTTTAAGCAACTTTGACTTTCTTGTAGCTTTTGATTCCATAGCGCGTGGAGCTCTCTTTTACAAGGTGCACATTTTGGGTTTGTCAAGCAAAGTAGTAAACGTACTGGAAGCGATGTAAAGGGTGTTGAATGTGAACCACACCTAAACGTCAAGTTTTTTTCTGCATTTCATTTGACATTTCTCAATTTCAGACTAACTCAATTTGAACCATGCAAAGATACACAATCGAGCAACGCGTTAAAGTTATTCAGGCTTATTGTGAAAATGGGCGTTCAAATCAAAATGCATATCGTGCACTTCGTGATTTTTTCGGTCAATTTAATCGTCCAAATGTACGTACAATCGGAAAATCGTGCAAAAATTAGAGCAAACCGGGTCTGTGGGAGATGTGAAAACACCACTGCATGCTCGTACAGCTCGTACTGCAGAAAATATTGCCGCTGTTCGCAATAGTTTGGCTGAAGAGCCCTACACCTCAACTCGTCGTCGTGCCCAACAATTGCACCTCTCACGCTCGTCGTTGATGAACATTATGCATAAAGACTTGAGTTTACACGCTTACAAGGTGCAGTTGACTGCAGAACTAAAGCCTCTTGACCATTTCAAGCGTCGTCAATGGTCAGAATGGTGGCAACAGTGGTGAGGTGATGAGACACATTTTCACCTCAGTGGATGTGTCATTAAGCAGAATTGCCGCATTTGGGCGAATGATAATCCAAGAGTGATTGTCGAAAAACCAATGCACCCACAAAGAGTGACTGTTTGTAGCGGTTTATGGGCTGGAGGCATCATCGGGCCGTATTTTTCCAAAATGAGGCCGGTAAGGCAGTTACTGCGAATGGTGTTCGCTATCGTGAAATGACAACGAACATTTTATGGCCCGAATTGGAAGATATGAATGTGGACGATATGTGGTTTCAACAGGACGCTGCCACTTGCCATACAGCTAACGAAACAATGGCTCTTTTGCGCGACAAATTCAATGGCCGTGTTATCTCACGTGGTGGCGATGTCAATTGGCCGCCAAGATCATGTGATTTGACACCGTTGGATTTTGTTCTTTGGGGTTATTTGAAAGAAATGGTGTACGTCGACAAGCCAGCAACAATGCACGAGCTAAAGAATGAGATAATTCGGCACATTAACGGCATAGAACCTCAATTATGCTTCAGCGTCATCGAAAATTTGGACCATCGGATGGAGGTGTGCCGCCGAGGTCGCGGCGGCCATTTCCCTGAGTGCAGCCTGCAAAAACGTATAACGGTAATTGACAAAACAAATACTGATCATATTTTCGACTGCATGTCGGTTGTAGTATCAGTCAGTCGTTAAAGGGCAAAGTGCTTATACAGCTGTTCAAAAAAACAGTTGTGTTCCAATTAACTGACTTAAAATTTGATAGAAAATTAAACTTAAAGGTGGAAACAGAAAAGTAAGGACAAATAAATATTTTTAATTTAGATTATAGTAAAATCTTGAACTTTTAATTAAACAGTGGGTCGCAATAAGCATTGCACAGAGCAGGGGAGAAAAGGAGCAGATGGAAAAACGTATAAAAAATTCAAGAAATCATAGGATGCACAGCCCCAATGATTGCTAACGCAATAAAGCACCATCCTAAGCCTGAATCCCGTGGACGAAAAAAAAAACAACATCAGCATTGGAGGACAGGCGAATTGTAAGATATAGCAAGACGCACCCCTCTGCACCTTCAAATGTCATCCAAAAGGAGTTGGGGCTAAGTATTAGTGCCGTCAGGGCTATACGCCCGGAGTCCCCGCAAGGTACCATTACTCTCTAAAAAGCACATAGCAGCTCGGATAGCTTTAGCCAAAGAGCACATCACCTGGCCTGTGGAAATATGGTGCAATTTATAATGGACTGATGAGTGCAAAATTGTTCTTTTTGGGACATGTGGTTCCCGTCAATATGTTCGCCGTGTTTTTCCTACCAAGGTGGTGAAATAAGATGGATAGGCCCACCATCTTATTTCTGGGATCATGGCGCAGACTGCATATGTTGATATTCTTGCAAGGGTAATGTTGCCTTACGCAGAATATGAAACGCCTTTAATCTGGGTCTTTCATCAAGATAATGACCCGAAACATACCAGCAAAAAAGCCAAGGAATGGTTTCGGGTCAATGGGGTTGATGTTGATGACTTCAAGAAAGCAGTGGCGAACGCACAGCCAACTAAGAATCGCCCGCACAGTCACCAGAACTTAACCCCTTAGAAAACGTGACTTAAAGAAAGCAGTGGCGAACGCAAAGTCAACCAATAATAGAGAACTTTGGCAAGTAGAGCAAAGCGCGTGGCAGAATATTACAACCAAGAGGATTTGGATTTTGCAAGGATTTGGTGGACTCCATGCCACGTCGGTGCAAATCAGTCCTAGAGGATAAGGCGTTTACAACCAAGTATTAAGGTTATCTTTAGTTTAAGACCCATTTTTTTTGTTTTGTTTGATGTTTGCCAGGGCCACAGTCAATACGCCTCTTCAACTCATACGATCTCGAATCCGTTTCACAAGGTCAATGTCGCTGTCAGTCTCCTCCTGTGTGGTTGAATGAGAAGCATGATTGAGAATCATTTGTTTGTAATCACTAGATCTTGAAGCAAGGATGAGAGAGCTGTGCGTCTAATCACCAGACACTAGGCCGAAAATGTGTGACAATTTCGACATAAGCTGGTTTTGCAGTGCTCATAAATTAAATAACATTCAACACAATTTATTCTTATCTATTCTTCATTGTCTTTAGTTATTTGTTTTAACTTAATAAGAATATTTCCCTTCATAGGGAAGTTATTTGCTAGCAGTCGACTAGCCGAGGAGAACTCCAACACTGCACTGCCTGCCTTGGAATTCTCTCAGCAGCAAATCGCTAGAGTTTTGGTAAACAAGATGCCGCTGATTCAAGCGAGAGTACAGTCAACGATTACATTATTCAATATGCTTGCCTACACATTTGGCTATTATTTGTGGTAAACAACAAGGTGCCGCTGATGCAACTGGGTACAGTCAACACCCAAGCAACTAAATTGGCTTGTTGTTTGTGCTGATCCGTAACTTATATCCTAAATCTTGAAATATCAACAATTCAATTTCGTCTGAAGAAGGCTTTAGCGGCTGTCGTTATTTCATAACGAATGTTGTAAAAATAACAAGACGACACGTTTTTTTTTTTTTTGTTAACATGTCTCAAATGTTTCTTGTTTCTGTGTTGGATGTTTGTTGCGTGGACAATTAAACGGTATTTTTTATGCTACATGTATGTATGTTAGGTTAGGTTGATGTAGCTACCTAACCTAACATTCTGCTGTGCAGCCACACCCCAACCGCAAACAAATTAGGGCTTTCAATAAAACAAAGAGGCCTCTAATGCTACAAAGTTCAGCCAAGCCATCAAAATAATAGGCTCGCAGGTGTCTAAATCTACGGGATGAGACAGCACTTCAGTTGCACAGCAAGTGTACAATGGTTTCTTCCTCATCCTCGTCCCTGTGGCTGCTGCAGATGCCATTGTAGCGATGTCCTAGTCTAGAGGCGTGAGTTCAAATGGGGCAATGCCCTACTTAGAGCCAATCAGGGTTCTGATCTATCTAATCAGGTTAAGCGATCGCTTAAGGTTCAAGTTCAAGTATTTGTGATTTAACCATGCCATAGTGGCCAAGTTGGCTAAAATAATACTGTGAACGCATGAGGAAGTAATTATTGAATTCTCTCAAAAGGTGTCGATCGAAGGCCAGAGATGTTTGGCAATGAGGCATCCTGTGTCAGTCGCCCACCTGCGATTCATTTGGGCAAGTGTTTCTAGCTTTAGCAGATGTTTTATCGTAGCGATATGCATGGAGGGAAGGGTATAGAGCTGTTGCCCTGTCTAGGGAGTTCGTCCGCTTAGCAATTCTCAGAGTGACCACATAAGTTGGGTGTTAAAATAGTTGGCCATCTCGATAAGAGATGTAATCGTCGGTATTTAGGGAAATTAAGGGAAATCTTGGAGTTGAAAGTGGCTGAGTTCAGAAACTCCATCGCAGCCTGGCTACGGAACGGATGACGATATCTGTGATGTCGCTAGGGTGTACATACATACACGTTGGGTTTGTTCTTACTTACAAGCCTTTGTCTCTACTGCGTCCAAGCAGATCGAATTGCTTTCAATTTGTAAGGCTATGATCAATGTTTTCTGGCCTGCGTTCACTAAATGTGAAAAATGACGGTAGCTCGGAAGACTCTGTCTGTAGCTGATAAAATTGAATGAGTGCAGAGCTGGAGTTCCCTTAAATCAATTTCAACAAAATGAAATTCCGAAATGCAGCATCTGTACAAATCCGTTTGCTTTTAAGGAGTCTCACAGTAACCGAAATGGAAGCTCTGCAGGAACCTCGAAAAAACTGGTTTCGATATAATACATTTTTTCGTTCATTATTTGGTGTACATATGTCCCAAGATCTGAAAATGGATACACACAACTCGTTCGACGCATGCGCCAGCTCTTCTCCATGGATTGGTCACGGATAAGTATTCCCTTTCTCGCCCTTCGAGAGAAAAGTTCTGCGTCACATTTTTGACTGAGTACGTGCTTTGGGTGTGTACGAAAACGGCGGCTATTCCTGCATTCAAGCACAGGCCTAGCTACAAGTTAGGGCGGGTTATCCCTGGATGGTCATCCTTCACTTAAGTCTCTCTTAACGTACTCATCCCTTACGGCCAGCTTTTTGTGCAACAATGGCAGCAATGGCGTTCTGGGAATAAGACACGATGGTGCATGCGTCAAACCACTTGGGCAGAGTGTAAAGAGAAGATAGGTTCAAAGGGGGACTTCGGCTATTCGACTAAGCGTAACTAGTTTGTGTAAAGCATGCCTAGTCATCTAAGGTTACAATAAAAGGAAATCGTTTACATCCCATACAACGTACAATTTTGCACGGAATCTATCATTCGAACGCGCTCTCTTAGAACTAAGAGAATCAAACGATTAAGTTCAGTTCTCTTCAGTAAAACCCCGCGCGCTCTTGCCCTGAAGCCTTGGAAATCTCTTCCCATGCATGCTACTCCGTATATCATGAAACACACAGAAGACAAGGATACCATCCTACTTTAAAGTTGCGACCTGATGCTTACGACATATAGTCAAGCATAAATATATACAGACATCTTCCCTGCAGTCAAATGTTTGCGCTAGATAATGTTTCAAAGGAGACACTTCGGCTGGGAGTGCTGCGTTGTGGACGAACAAATTTTGAAAATGAATATGTACGCATGTAGGATTTTCTATTCATTTCTTCGTCATTCGTTGCATTTTACATATAAAGTGCATTTCATAAAATTTGCGCATTTAAAGCAAACTCAGAGGAATTGCAATTGCTGGAGGAGATGATTCAACCACGAATTGTACAGTCGGTGCACCTACCTAGGCTTGGCTAAGTAGAGCGCATGCTCGAAGAGACTTTTTGTTCGACGCCCAGACAATGTAGCGTCTCTCAAAAGGGAACAAGATGTGCTTTCATACACACACATAGACAAGGATAGACTAGGGAGAGATGTATAACAAATGCAGATCGATTCCCGATTGCAATGACGCGACAATCTGGCAACTACTACAATCAGCCGGTTAGGATTTGCCAAGATGACTCATCTCTGTTTCACACCATCTCCTGCTCCATGGCCCGCCATCTTCCTTTTATTTCATGCCTAAAATTCGCCATTTTCAGTAATCCGCATATGGTTTCAAATTTGTGGTGGCGGATTAGCGAGAGAGTACTTTTTATACAACTAACTGGCAAAAGGCGTTCGTTTCCCTATGCCGCCCGTATTTTTCAACCAATTTATTATTTTCTAGCCTAGACATGTAATAAGAGTACAAAGGTGATGGGCAGGACCAAAAAAAAACAGTTGTGGACGCGAAAGATGGCGCTGTTCTGGTTTTTTTTAAGACTGACAATGCGGGCGGGTTTTAAGTTGGTATATATGTAAATAAATATATTATCACTTACTTTGAATAACTAGTGGCGGAACATTATAAATTCCGCTGCTCCATAGAGGTCGAGGTCGGCATGGGGCCTACAAAGTTTGAGGAAACACGCTGCACTCTCATATGTCTACGATCCTGGAGACAGCTGGAGAAGAGTTTAAGAAAGAAATAATTAAATTTGTACACATTTAAAAGCAACCCAAGATAAAATTAATGTTTTTGACTTACTTGAAATTGGCAGGCATTCTACTAAAACAAGGATTCCAGCATAAGTTTACACTTAAGGCCAGTTCCTACTTTTTATTGTTCTTGGAGATGAGATGGTTTCTTCAAGCTAATGAGTTTTTTCCTGTTCATTGTAGGTTCTTGAAGATGAGATAGTTTTTTCCTGTTGATTGTCCGTCGTTCTAAGCTGAACTGAATCAATTTCGTCTGGCATAATCCGGAGCGTGTATCTACACATTTCGTTGCCCGTTTCAGCAAGCAACGGCTGAAGAGAATTGAGGACATGCGCAACATCGAACGAGTAGGTTCCATTGCACTCTTTGCATTGCAATTTGTTCAATCCCTTAAAAGAGTGGGTTTAATTTTTCGTTTGGCAAGTTCCATGTTGCACTCTTTGCATTGCAATTTTCCACTCAATTTGAATACATTTGGAATCATTTCTCGTTTCTTCGAAAATCCGAAAATGTTCATCTCTTTGGCATGGATGCGTGTAGATACACATTTCTCATCTCGTTTCAGAAGGTTTAGCAGGAACTGCATATGAGAATCGAGGATATGCGCTGTAGGCTCTATGCTTCCACTCTTTAAAGAGTGGGCTTCATTTTTCGTTTGGTAGGGATATCCTGTAATTAACCAGAAACTAAAAATTATGCTGTTTTTGTACTTCGTTTACTTTCTAGGCGCCATCCATTACTTGATAAAAACCGTGTCTCCAGAAGCGCCCGCCGTCCACAATTTCAATCCCACAATAATCGAAATCTCTTGTGAAGGATGTTGATTTACCCATGAATTTAAGCAATTTTTGAAGAACCTGAAAACAGTGATTTTAATAAGAAACTACTAAATTACCATCTCCTGATCTGATTTACCTTAAGACCCGATCAGACTCTAACAGTGCAACCGCTAGATGAGATGTGTTTAAAAAATATCGTTTCACATTTCTTTTATGCCGTCCCTCCTATTGCCTATCGGTTTGTCCAATTTGCACTGAATACGTTTCAATTGCGTATTGGCTCGTATTTCTCTTCCCGTTTTAGAAGGTTCAACACGAAGTGCATATGAAGAGAGTGGAGAACTTGCGCAATACCGAACATATTAGGTTCCATGTTGCATTCTTTTCTATGCATTTTTGCGAACCCTTTTAGCACATTTGGATCCATTTCCCGATTGGTACCTCCTGTGGGTAACGACAAATGCCATTTTTGTACTTCGATTACTTTGAGTTGTTCTCCGAGAAGAAATACCTAAGTTCGTCGAACACTTACGTATGTACACATATCTTCAAGTGTCCTGCATCCACTATTTCAATCCCGCATACAACTCTTTGGAAGGAAAAACGTTGAATTTTCAATGTCCTTAAGCAATTTTTGCAGAAAGGAAAAAACAGTAGATCCAATAAGATGTGTGTAATCACTTCACTTCTGTTTAATATTTCCCGGGCCACACGATACACATCCCTTCTCGCGGACGCCGGGTTAGCAAATACCAGCTGGGCAACAGCTTCACTGCGTATCAACAAATTTTATGTTGAGCATCCTTTTATTGGTGTAGAGAAGTGCAGTAATTACATAACCAACAAGCAGTCAGTGGTGCCAAGTCTAAGAACTTCAGCAAATAATTTCTGCCAAATTCGATTTGATTGCTGTAACTAGAGAGATCCCTGCGACTTATTAAGAATATTTTAAGGTTTTCATTGATCAGGAAATGTCCACCAATTCGCTTCGTTTTGAAGTAAAGTGCTTTTTGAAATCCTTCGCCATTCTCAAGTACGCTCAACCAATAGAAAACCGCTGAATTACTCATGGTTCAGACGTTGGCAATACTAAGTCTGTGCATCTTCCCCCATTTGATGGTTATTGTCTTAGCTAATGCGATTGCTGTCTGGGCAACACAGCTTCGTTTCTTGTGGAATCTATTTGCAGGGTGAATAAGCGAACGCACTTTTTCTTTAGTGCTGCAGCAAAGTGAATACATCAACTGTCGTTATATATGTAAATCGTTAAAATTATGAACTTTTATAGAGAACTTGGAATCAGCTCTTTGAAAGCTGCGCAGATTTCTTCAAGGCGGAGTGGCATTTCTTGGTTACAGCTGGTAAGAGTGTTGCTTAATTACAACGGAAAAAGTTGCAGCATTTTCTGCACTCATAAATGCATGACAAAATGTTTTATATTTTATTGTGACAAGAAGTTACAATTTTTGGATACAAATTTTTGGGCACAGAGATTTGGTCTGGTACCTTACTACCAAAGGGTGATTTTTTAAAAGCTATAGGAAAGTTTTTCAAAAAAAGAAAAAAACACATAAAATTCAGAAAAATGCATGAAATCTTTATTTTGATCTATAGTACGGTTCATATAATTTAATGTTTGCAGATTATTTCATGCAAATGTTGACCTTGACTGCGCCTCAAATGGTCCATCCGCTTAGTCCAATGTTGGCATACTCTTTCCAACATTTCGGCCGGTATCTCACGAATAAATGCTTCAAAGTTGTCTTGCAATGCGTCAATTGAAGCGGGCTTGTCTGTCTAGACATGAGTTTTAACATAGCCCCACAAAAAATAGTCTAAAGGCGTTAAATCGCTGACCGGTCCCGAACGTGAAATAAAATGTTCACCGAACTCGCCTCTCAGTGAGTCCATTGTTGCGCGTGGTGTGTGGCATATGGCACCGTCTTGTTGAAAGCACATGTCATTCAAGTCAAGCTCTTGCATTTTGGGCAAAAAAAAGTTGGATATCATCTCACGGTTCTCACGATCACCATTCACAGTTACGTTAAGATTCGCATCATCTTTGAAGAAGTACGGTCCAATGATGCCACCCGCCCATAAACCGCACCAAACTGTGACTCTTTCTGGATGCATTGGTAGCTCTTGCAATGCTTCTGGCTGATATCCATCCCAAAATCGACAATTCTGCTCTTTTACGTACCCATTGAGCCAAAAATGAGCTTCGTCTTAAACAGACCATAAAATGGAAGAAGCGCGCGATGAACTTCCAAACTGAAGATGCTTGACAGTGAAACAAAACACGAAACGTGCGTCACCGTTTACAATATTTGTACAATTTTTATTAAATATAATATCACAGATTAATATGCAATTCGAAGGAAAAGTCACTAAAAGCCTTCATTAAAGCACAACTAGTCCGCAGGGGGAAGAGAGAAGCGGTTTCAACACTTGATTTCACACTAGTAAAATGATTAACGGGCAAATGATAAAGAAAACAGAAACAAAAGATTTAATAAATATAATAGATGTACATGAATATGATGTATGAACAAACATTTAAATAAATATAGAATAAGTAAGTAAATAAATAAATAACAGAGATGTAACAGAATTAAATCTTTTGATTCAAAAAATCAATTGATGAATCATGTGTCTGATTTTCCGGATCATTATTTTGTTTTGGAATTAAGATTTCAGAATTAAAATCAGAATTCAATTCTGAAGTCTTGACTGGATAATTCCTTCCGACCAATCTTGTGACTGAAATCAATTGAATGCAAGTCTTTAGAATTACCTTGTAGTCACTGAAGTCACTTTGAAGTCTTCAGCATTCACTTGAAGTCATCTGCATTCAATTGAATTCTTTGAGACTTCAAACAAATTTCTGTGCATTCTTTGGGACTTCAAAAATATTGGTTGAAGACTTTGGGACTTCAAACATTTTCTTTGAAGTCTTTCAAGCTTGAACACGTCTGAAAGGCTGACGATTTGCAATTTATGTATATCGATAGGTGCTGGCAGAATAGACAAATAGTGATGATGTTGGAAGAGGGAGGGAGGGCTACTCTTGTTTTACTCCCTCTATATATATATATATATATATATATATATATATATATATATGTATGTGTGTATATATATGCAGTTTGAGGCGCTAAATTGCTAATTTGTGGTAAACAAGAATGGAAGTGGAAGGAGAGGCTGATCCCAATTTTTGTATTGACACCGAAGGCTCAAATCGTAAGAGATCCTTCTCAAACGATGAACCTTCCGTAAGCTGTAAAAAGTGCAAAACAGAAACAACGTCTTCGGCTATCACAATCAATGGTGGTGCAACAGACGCACAACTGTCACAACAATCAGAGGAATTAGTGGATCGTGCCTTTGGGAATACACTCCTTTTGTCCAGTCAATTTTTCAAGATTACAAATCGGGTATATGCCCTATTTATGCTGTATTTATTCGATTCTGTATGCATAGTGTGTAGAGATGAAAGTCATGGGTTTGGTTTAGTTTCCCGTTCCTCATTTGATAAAGAAATTTACCTTAGAATCGAATGTATATTGCTTTTAGCAGCAGTGCAGTTATCTGCACCGACATTTTTTGAAGTCTCAAAGAATTCAATTGAATGCAGGTGACTTCAAGTGAATGCTGAAGACTTTAAAGTGACTACATGGTAATTCTAAAGACTTGCATTCAATTGATTTCAGTCACAAGATTGGTCGGAAGGAATTATCCAGTCAAGACTTCAAAAACGAATATTGATTTAAATTCTGAAGTCAGGGTCATCAAGTGAAGTCAATTGATCGACTCACAAATCATGAAATTCCTTTGTGTACCTCAGGGATTGCAATACAAAAGATTGCAGTCTTTTACAACTGTGAAATAAGTAAATAAATAAATAAATAAGTAAATATGTTCATAATTAGGTAAAGAAATACATAAAACGAAAAAATAAATAATTTAATAAATACACAAACAATTTTTATATTGCACTCATTACGAGACCAAGTTTGAAATCAAATCGTTGTTAGATGTAGAACAAGAGATAGTATGTTGATAGTTTAGTTTTTGAAGCCTATCTGAAGCCATTTCAATGTTAGCCATTTTATGTAGTTCCTCTGTTGAGAAAAACCAGGGAAGATTGAGTATCATTTTGAGCAATTTGTTTTGTGCTATTTGCAGCTTGCGCAGATGGCTTTTTGCACACTTACCTCAGACAGGAGAACCGTAAAACATGATTGCTTGGAGTGCTGCTTTGAAGATTAATACTTTGTTGGCGTCACTCAATTTCGAATTCCGGCATACAAATGGGTAAAGCACTCTTATTGACGTATTAACCTTTCTAATAACTTCTTGAACATGAAGATTGAATGTAGGTCGCTTATCTAGATACATGCCAAGATACTTAACACTCAACTTGAGTACCGTTGATTAGGAGATTGTTGCATGGAAGTAAGCAGGCGAAAAAAAAGATAGCCTGAGTCTTAGAAGCATTAATGTTTATTTTCCACTCACTACAGTATACTTCAACAAGATTTAAACCAGATTGTTGAAACCAATTACATCTGAAGAATAGATGCAAGTATCGTCAGCGAATAAGGCAATGTTACAGTTTGTCAAGTTGGGGAAATGGCAAGTACTCGTATATATATTAAAGAGGACTGGAGCAAGAACAGAACCTTGTGGGACACCTGCATTAATGTCTTGATTTCCTGAAAGACTTTGGTTGATGGATACAATGAAACTTCGGGATGATAGGAATGATTTAATAATTTTAATGATATACAATGGTTGATATACAAATGAAATTAAGTCTTAGTAGTTTATGTATCAAGCCATTATGCCAAACGGTGCCCTCTGAAAAGTTATTCTTAATATCTTTTCTGATACGATGCGCTTGGTGAGTAGTATTATGAAATGGTCTAAGTCCAAACTGCAAAATAGCATTTTCGTCAACAAAACATACAATTCTGTTTTTCATAATTTTTTCCAGGCACTTACTAAGAAATCTTAGCAGACTAATTGGCCCGTAACTACAAGGTGAAGTGGGACCTTTGCCAGGTTTCAGAATTGGGATTATCTTAGCTACTTTCCATTTATTAGGAAAGTATGCCAATCTAAGACAGTTGTTGAATAGTTCCATCAACTTCATAATGGCAAGATCAGGGAGGTTTTTGAGGCACTGATTCTTAATCCCGTCAAAGCCAGACGATTTTCTTGTCTTCAAACTACGTATGATATCCTTTAATTAATTAAGGTTTATAAACTTAATATTACTAAGCGATGACTGCGAATTAATGATGTTTCGTGATTGTTCGACGGAAGATTCGATATGCGTGAATGGAGTTACGTTATTACCAATCGAATGCCTTTTTAAAAAAGGGGTTGCCAGAGCATTAGCTTTTTCAGAACAAGAAACCAACGAAGAATTGCCAACCTTAAGTGGAGGAATGAAAGTGTGATTTTTCTTCACTACTAGGGGCGTTCAATATATTCTCGGTATCGATGTGAAGGAAGATGCGAATTCAATTTAAATTGTTTTTATTTTTCAATATAATCTCCCCTAACATCAATGCATTTGTTACATCTTGAGATAAGCTTCTCGTTTAAACCCTCAAAAAAAAAAATTTCCTCTTTCTCTGCAAAATACCCATTTATTGCCGACTTGAGTTCTTCATCATCCGAAAAGCTTTTTCCACGAAGACATTTTTTCAAATCCGGAGACAGGAAATAATCACTAGGGGCAAGATTTGGGCACAGGGTGGGTGTTGGATTTCTTCGAGACCACAATCTCGCGCAGCAGGTTGTTGTCATGAAGAAGCAAGCTTTTCTTTTTAATTTCCTCCCGCAAAGGAAAATGTGGAAGCGTAGGATGTGGCGTTGATGGTTTCACGTACTCAATGAGCAAGATTCCCTTTGAGACCCAAAAAAACTGTGACCATGAGCTTCCCGGCAGACGGAGTGACTTGGAACTTCTTCGGGGGGTCTGTTCCTTTTTTATGCCAATGCATGGACTCTTGTTTGCTTTCAGGGTCATAGTGGTGGACCCATGTTTCGTCACCAGTAACAATTCGATCCATAACACCGTCCTCTTTCTCACTACACGTCTCCAAAAGCTCTCTACAGCATGCGATTCTCACTTTTTTCGAAGGCGCTGTGAGCATTCGTGGCACCCACCTTGCACAGACCTTTGAAAGGTTAAGATGGTCATGAGGAATGGTGTGAATGGTACCAATTGAAAGCTTGGTGATCTCTGCCATCATTTTCACCTTTATTCGGCATCCTCAAGAACAAGTTTTTCGACTTCTTTGATGCTTTCTCCCGTACAAGCAGTAGCCGGGGCGCCAGAGCGGGGGTCGTCTTCAATGCTCTCTCTGCCTCTCTTGAACTCACGTGACCACTTTTGCACAGTTGATAATGAAGGTGCGGAACCCTAGATCATTTTAGGGACTTAGCTCTCTCCTGGTCTCTCCTGGAACTTAAATGTGTCGCTGCCCGTTCTTAAGCTGTGGTAGATGATATTGTTACGGTTGTCCACCATTCTGTCCATCTCTTACAGGTTTCTGATGTGACTTGTAGTGAGGAAGATCTCGCTAGGGTCAGGTCGTGTTGTAGCCTATTCGGGATGATCTCGAGGTTGTTGCAGAAGTTGCTGGCGAGTTGCTATCGGGACTTCCTTTTTTTTCGTAAAATAAGGATTTTGTTAAAGTCAGAGTATCCCGGATGAGTGCAATTGGTGTGCTTGTTTAGTTTTCTACACAAGGATGAGATGAAGGTTAAAGGACTACCGCGCCAAATGGTGGCATCGTGGCAAGATCCTGGATAGCCAACGACAGCGTCCATAAACGTATACCCCGTAAAAAGCAGTTACATACAAACTTATGGATAAAATATTCTTATGAATAAAAATTCGTGAAAATACCTGTGTAACCTATTACCACAATCGACATCCTACACGCGCAATCGTATTCACGCACTCGCCCAGATGTAATATGAAGATCATCGAATGCACCCAGACGCAGCGCTTGCATTTTTGGCAGGGCATGCACAAACCTGACCGAACCAGCGGGTAAATGAAGCAACCTTGATCGTCCAGAGCGAGCTTGGATTTTAAGTGAATAAATATTGTACGGTCAGTTGTCAACGGGAGCCGCAACAGGCGATAATAAATTCTGACGTGATAAAACCTTTTTTTTTTTTAATCAAAACCAACCCAGTGGGCACAGACGATCTGTGCAGTTGAATTTTGTTTCCAAATTATGCGCGACAACTGTTAACTTAACCCAATCAATAATGAATACCTTTTCGGATTCGTTTGCGTTCCTAACCGTCATGATTCAAAGCTAAACTGTGAGCGCAACGTAACACAAAAAGCGTCGCGTGCAAAGCCGATGCAAAGTGTATTCACGATGCGCACATGTTTGAATTTTGGAAGTCAAATTCACACCAAACACCGCCCTTATGTCGACCCACCAAACATAGACTAGTGTTAAGTAAATCCGTTTCTTTCGCAAACGCACCGCCGCGCCGCAGTCTGCGTAGATAATGTGCTTCTGCCCATCTTGTGTCGCCTGTAATGCAGCAAGTACATTTGCCATCACCTTGGAACCATTAATTGCAATCAAACGAGCGCCTTTTTGCTGACGGGTGCACACACAACAGCGCCAACATTCGCTCAATCATCCATGTGATCAGGCACTCATCTGTTGACTCATAAATCCGTATTGTCTGGAGGCCACTCCAGAGTTAACATCCGTAAATATTCGCTTCATCCATCCACCTCCAGTCGTCCGCTTATCGGCTTAAGATATCGGCTTGCCATAAGCTGATGGATCCTCAACCGAACTGAGCTGAGTCTCTACTGAACCATAATTCAATTCAATCATTGAACCCGTCGTTCACCCTCAGCCGCCCCCAAGTTCGGTGACGTGAGTGCCTTGTCACGGGCCACCAGTGCCAGGGCTTCTGTCACAATGACACTCAACTTACAGTTTAACTTTATGGTCACTTTACTTTATTAAACAATAAACTAACTCACAGGGAACACAAGATAAACTTTACTCCGGTTACTAGTTCTTTATTTACAGCGCACGTGTGTATTAAGAAGCATAACCGACGAGACGACACCAGGACCATGGACTGAATGGAAAACTAAATCCCGTTCGTTGTGTGATTTTTAACGACTTCATTCGACACAAAGTTTCATCGTAAAAATGAAAAGAGTTCCATGAGTCCCACTCATGGTCGTGACGTGGCGTCAGTTGTAACCTAGAAACCCATCTCTGGACCCCATTGAGACACTCAATCCGCCGCAGATAATCACATTCAGTGAGCTGATAAGAATTCCGTCGAAGTAAGAAAATCCTTGAATAAATCCACGTCATAATGTATTCATTGCTTCGTCGGTATTATTCATAGCCAACTCCAGTGTCGCCGAACGCCGGTCGCACCGCCGCGCCGTTTGGATTCCTGCTTGGTGCCAACCCTTTGAAATGCAACTAGCAAGAGCATAGACAGTCCTCTCATTTGCATACACATGCACAAAGGGTCTTTGAGAGGCTGCGAGTGGATATCCTTTGGATTTCGATGGAGTGCTGCATTTTCACTGGTTTTGCTGTATCAAAGATGATGGGCGACGCACGACCGCGACGGGGTGTGATTGCCGGCCGATGGTTCTGCTAAATCGCGTCCTGTCAATGGGAGGGATGAACGCAAGTGCGTCCTCAAGGGAACAACTTAGATATTCACGGTCATGCATGCCATTGAATTAATTTATTGGATGTCCCAAGGAACAAGCCCCAGCGTTGACAGCTAAAATGGCGAATCGTTCTTTAAATTTCGAAGCACAGGGGCACTGGCTTGTGCAAGTTGTGTGCTCTAAATCGATTGTATTACACGATAGTACAGCAGTTTGACGATTGATTGCGCACTTAAGGCGAGGCGGGGGCGCCGATCTGAGGACGGCGCACATTTCTCCTGGAGATGGGGGAATCGAAGTGGGAGCGGGCTTTAAAACATCCCCCACGAGCGTTTCCATTTGTAAGTGTCTCTTGCGAGAAATGGCAGTTATAAATATCTGCTGAGCAAAATGCAATGCGTGGTCTTTGACGTGACCTGTTGTGTACATTTGACTCGTTTTAAGAGGTGGCACGAGGACGAGGTAGGGCAATAGTGTTATCACTGTATATCCTCGCCATGACAGACGGGCAATACATTCCAAGAAGAAATCTATTATGTGCAACAAAGGAGGGTGCTTTGTGAGAGAAGGATGAGTCATTGGATTCGGTGCTTCACAGATCACAGTTAGATAGATTTAAGTAATAATAATTGTAATAACAGTAACAAAGGCATCCGTAAAAACACATGGTGCCGTGAGAGTCTTCAACGGAAGTCGGCGATAGATCGCTTTGTGCTACCATCGTGTGTGAAACGGATGGTTTGTAACGTTCGTGTGATGAGAGGGGCTGAGCTGTCAACTGATCATCACTTAGTGTTGTGTAGGCTGTACCTCACTGATAATTTACCTCTCCTGCCAAGGCAGAGACTATGCGTGTAACCAAGAGAGTATGCGTGTAACCAAAAGTGGGTGTAACCAAGAGTGGTTACACGCATACGGTGGGAGAATCTACAGAACAGTGAGTTACGGTGAAAAGCGGTGAAAGGCTTGAACTACTTCCAACTGTTCCATCGCGTGTGGGGGATGAGTGGGCATGAGAATGGCGACTGCTTTCAGCAGCTGTCATTGCCTCTGCACGGGATGCTTGGGGAGTGAAGCGGCTTGGAGTGGCGGCTGGTGGTGAGAAAAAAAAAACAGCGTTCAAGACAGTGTTGCCGTCTGAGAAAAAGAAAATCCGCTAGACCACAACCTAAAATCCTCTAGAAATGTTAGTTTGTGCATTGCAAAATTCCGCTAGACATCGCTAAAATATCAAGCGGAAGATAACTCTTTATAAAATATACATTACAAAAAATATAGGTACAAAAATTTAAAAACGCAACAAAAACCATAAAAAAGATAAGAAAAAGAAACATTTTAGACAAAAGAAAAATGAAGGAAGTTATACATTTCTTGGCTGGCTGGTACTCATAACTTCGCTACGACGCCGCCTCCTGTCCATCACATTGCATATACTTTGTTGTTCTTATTATGGTCGGTTTTGCAATTGTGTTTTTGTCTATGTTCTTTGTACTAGATACTACACTTCTTGTGACTTCAGCATAGTCAGCAGTGTATAGCACAGTGATTGCCGATTCAGCTAATTCTTCAAAATTATTTATAACAGCAGCTTTTTTATACAATATTCCACAACTTGCGTCGCACATTTAAGTTCTTTAGCCAATTCAATTGTATATGCAACAGTCTTTGCTTTGTTTAAGTTTATTCTTTTCACCAGAACAGAATAATAGCTTGGAAGTTTATGTTGGGTAAAGTCAGAGCTTCTTTAAAACGTTTTGGCACTATCCCAACCCATTTGCGTTCTTTAGCCAATTTGTAGTATATTTAAAAAAAATACCCTGCAGCCTTTCTATCCCTCACAGTTGAGACTGATGTTAGACCATGTTAGCAAGCTATAATAAGTTGGGGTCTTCTTATTCTTCCGATGGTGCTACAGCCGGGGATGGACCTAGGTCTCAACCAACAAGCCACTCAAGATAGCACAGTCCTCAGTCAGTTGCCTCTAATTGGTTGGGGTCTTTATTGCGTTGTGTCACTGGCCCGGAGTCGGCGACTCTTCTGTCTGGAGCATGGGATTAACCCTCTTAGGCGTTGAATCCATAAGCGCCCGGTTAGGCTCATGTTCTTGGTTTCGTCTTCAAATGCCATCAGGCGCAACAAGGACCACCGGTTGAAAGACCACGGGCCTCTGTACTGCTCTTGAGTATGCAGTAAAGCAGGACAGTGACGATTCACCTCTGTCCGTCGATAGAGGGTTCTCTACTACTAATCTGACACAAGTGCCCGAAGAAATAGCGATTATCAAGATTTATGCTGCCTCCAATCTCGACTCTGGTGCTGTTGGAACTGTTTACTGTGTCGTAACTACCTACTAAGCTGTCCATTGAACATCCTTGATGATGGCATATATTTCGGCTTCTTCTCTTTTACCGCTGCATCCGATTCAATGAGCAATCATTCCATCGACAGGTCGCTGCATTCTGCCAAACTCGTCAATGTCACTCGCGTATGTGCGGGAATGTGCGGGAATTTCGTGCATTTCGTGGAAAACAGGGAAATCCCCTGTAAAAACGTGACGAGGACGCACTACATGGACGACACGTCCAGAACACACTAACTTCGAGGTAGTCTTCGTCTACCTCGGCTCCGCGGTAAACAGTGCAAGCAACATCAGAACCGAGACAACCGCAGAATAACCCTTACCAACCGCTGTTGTTTTATGGGCTCAAGAGGCAATTGAGTTATAAAGCCCTCTCTCGGAAGACTAACTTGACCTTGATCTGCCCCGTCCTCCTCTACAGTGCAGAGGCATGGGCTATAATCCAACGCCACTACAAAACATTTACTAAAGCTTGAAACGCTTACTCTCACCACACGTAGACAGTCTTCTGGCACTGGTTGCCTCATCACGAAACAATTATGGCCTACCATCGATCCAAAACGCTCACCCGACCTGATCAGAATGAGCGGGCCGAATCTGAGACCTCTCATCGGCGTCTTTTTCCGAGACGGTGCCATTGGAATTAACACATCCAGACTTAGTATCCCCTTAAACGCCTTCTTCAGAAGTCACAGGGATGAAGGGGCTGAAGAGACCATTTCACACCTTCTTTGCTACTGCAATGGCCTCTCATCTCGCAGACTCAGTCACCTGGACGCGAGTGAGTTGTGTACGATTTTCTCACCAACAATGTTGAATGAGTCACATGACAGCGTGTCGACTTGCTTTTTTGGCATTAAACATCTCGGCGAGTTCCTTATCGTTCTTGATGGAACAGCGCGACACAACCTGGAAAGTTTTTCAAGGATTTCGAAACGAGGCATGGCGGTGTATAGATGTGTATAGAGATTTCAGTTCGAATCTCCCAGACTTGGCTGAGTTCATAATTTCAACATTGTTGCACCTCCACCGGGCACATTTCCCACATTTCATTCTCGAGATGATAAAACTAAGAAACACTTGTAGATCCAGGTGGAGACGTTCAAGAAATGTCTTTTATCTCGAAGAATTCAACAAAATGAATGCTTTGGTGAAATATGCAGTCACAAACTTTAGAAATCAATCGTGGAACGATAGACTGCAAGGACTTGATAAGGGTAGCAAGCCATTCTGGAACATTGTTGAGGTACGAGGGGCTGTATATATAAATTGACTTATTTATCAAGTCTATTATTTTAGTGCATTCATGTACAAATTCATATAAATGTGATTATTAATTCGCGCTTTATCTCTAGTTAATCAGAATTATAATGGCAACTGAGACGATGATGGTGAAAATTGAGCATCGCGCTGTAATTAAATTTCTCACTAAGCAAGGAAAAAGTCAAACACTATTCATGAAGAGATGGTGGCTGTTTACCAGGGTTCCGCACCTTCATTATCAACTGTGCAAAAGTGGTCAAGTGAGCTCAAGAGAGGCAGAGAGAGCATTGAAGACGACCCTCGCTCTGGCGCCCGGCTACTGCTTGTACGGGAGAAAGCATCAAAGAAGTCGAAAAACTTGTTCTTGAGGATGCCCGAATAAAGGTGAAAATGATGGCAGAGATCACCAAGCTTTCAATTGGTACCATTCACACCGTTTTTCATGACCATCTTAACCTTTCAAAGGTCAGTGCCAGGTGGGTGCCACGAATGCTCACAGCGCTTCAGAAAAAAGTGAGAATCGCATGCTGTAGAGAGCTTTTGGAGACGTGTAGTGAGAACGCGGACGGTTTTATGGATCGAATTGTTACTGGTGACGAAACATGGGTCCACCACTATGACCCTGAAAGCAAACAAGAGTCCATGTAGTGGCATAAAAAAGGAACAGACCCGCCGGGAAGCTCAAGGCCACAGTTTTTTGGGACTCAAAGGGAATCTTGCTCATTGAGTACGTGAAACCATCAACGGAACATCCTACGCTTCCACTTTGCATAATTTGCGGGAGGAAATTAAAAAGAAAAGACGGGGTAAACTCGCAGCGGGTGTGTTGCTTCTTCGTGACAACGCTCCTGTTCACACGGCGCGAGTTTCCAAGGCTGCTGCGCGAGATTGTGGTTTCGAAGAAATCCAACACCCACCCTATAGTCCAGACCTTGCCCCTAGTGATTGTTTCCTGTTTCCGGATTTGAAAAAATGTCTTCGTGGAAAAGTCAATAAAAAAATCAAGTCGCCAATAAATGGGTATTTTGCAGAGAAAGAGGAAATTTATTTTTTTGAGGGTTTAAACAAGAAGCTTATCTCAAGATGTAACAAATGCATTGATGTTAGGGGAGATTGTATTGAAAAATAAAACCAATTTAAATTGAATTCGCATTTTCCCTCACATCGATACCGAGAATATATGAACGCCCCTCGTAACTTTTTAGTTTAAGATTTATTAAGTATTTTCATTGTCTAAAAATTTACAAACAATTGGTTCTGTAAAGAAAATGCATTCAAAAAAAGTCTATTCGCAAGTGAACTTCGTGAGTACATATTGTGAACCTAATAATAATAAAAAAAAACCATGCCGAGACCAAGATATCTAACAGATGAAGAAACGGAAGCATTTTTGAATGAAAGTGATGGCGATGATTGTGATGATAGTGATAGTTCTGGAGACGGTGATGGCGAATTCGTACCAGAAGAAAATGTTGTTGATGACGATGATTTATGTTCAGACGATGGAGATTCTGACATTGAAGAGGAAGTTGTTGAAGGTGAAAATATGGATCCATTGCTTGTTTCGAAAGACGGTATTGTGTGGCAACCACAACCTTTTCAACGTCAAAGTGGCAGATTTCGGAATGAAAATGTGATTTCTCTTCATCCTGGAATAACAAGGCATGCAAGAGCTCGTGTCGCTATTTGATACACTACATTTTTCCCCCTCAAATTGAAGCTATCATTTTGAAACATTCGAACGCGTATTCACAAGTTATCTGCGGTAAGGACCACATACAAATCGATTCGAATGTGTTGCGAGCATATACTGGTGTTTTCATTTTGTCTGGTGTTTATAGGTAAGTCGTTATTGCACTCTATTTCATTTCAAATGATATATAGCTCAATTGCGGTTTTTCAAAGTTTTGCCCATCTGCAGCTATGAGCTATATGCAATTTGTGGATCCCACCTCAAAAGAACTGCGCCGGCTTGGCAGTCAAGAATGAATCAAGCCCATTTCTGATATTCTGCGCCGATGTGAACCGTATTTCAGTGCTCTCGCGTTCTGCATCGACCGGAACAAATGGTAGTCAGATGGGGCAAGTTCTGGGCTATAAGGCGGGTGGGGTACGACTTCCCATCCACTGTTTTCCAAATAGTTCTTTACCGGAATAGCAACGTGGGGCCGAGCGTTGTCATGATGGAATTTTGGATTATTTCCTCGTGTCTAGTCGCATATTCCGTTTTTCGGCCACTGCTCTCTTCAAACGGATTAATTGTGTTCGGTAGCGTTGTCTATGGATGGTTTCACCCGGTTTTAGCAGCTCATAATGCAGAACACCCTTCTGATCCCACCAAATACAGAGCATTACCTTCGCACCATGAATATTCGGCTTTGCGGTGTATTCCCGTGCCGGCCAACCAGCCAGGGTTTCACATATGATTTGTCGTAATGGATCCATTTTTCATCACCAGTAACAAGCCGATGCTAAAATTACTTCCTTTTGTGGCGTTCAAGCAGCATTTCGGACAAGCAACACCGCCTTTCGACGTCTCTCGGCTTGAGGTCACGTGGAACCCAATTTCCTTGCTTTTGAATATATCCAACTGCTTTTAAACGTTTTGAAATGGCTGCATGAGTGACACCCAAAGATTCTGCCAGCTCTTGTGTAACAATCTTCATAGAGTAATGCTTCCAGTTCTTCAAGACTTTCATCGTCTTCCATGCCAAAATCACTTTTAAATCGTGCAAACCACTTTTGGCTTGAGATATACTGAAATGACGTACAATGACAGTAGCTTTCCAACGCATGTTCCAATGGAATGATACAAGTTACGCCATCTCTCAGCAAACCGCAAATCAAGTTATAGACCCAATACTTCGTTGATTGGTGGTTGTTTTCCCGCTTCTTTATGTTGACGCTCTCGCAGCCAACGTTGAAGTGAACCGACATGGCATGTCTTGCCCTCGGAAGCAAAGTACGCGGATGGCTGTCCAGATTGTGGTTGTTATGTTGGGCAGAAATATGTCCAGTGGAGACGGTGTGTAGGAGTTGTCTTACTGTTTGTTTGCTTCCTTCGTATGTAGAAAAATAAATAAGAATTTTAAAAAGTTATCCATAACACTGCACAACAACTTTCCTGATGATTGGGTTATTTTCAGCTCTAGTTAAAAAAAATATGGCACATGTTTTATTTTTTTATAATGCAATGCAAAAAAAAACACTTGATATTTGGAGACGATTTGAATTTATTTAATTTTAAGTGGAAAAAAAACTTCCTGCTGAAGCTGAAGGCAGAGAGCTATTCTGAATGCTCCAACAATAGTCAGCCATCATGGGAGCGTTCCAGTAGCCTTGATAGCGTTCCTCCATCGTACGAAGGTCCTGGTGGAATCGCTCCCCCTGTTCTTCACTTAGATCGCAAAGATTGGCGGAAAAGTAGTCTAAGTGGTTGTGAAGAAAGTGTAACTTGTTCCACGTATTTAATCTTGCCCAAAGCCATAGCAGTAGTTGAATATGCTCCTTTTACTTTTGTGGCAGGCAAATAGGCAACGGCCCTAATTTATTCCCATTGTGTAAGAGAACACATTTTAGACTCCGTTTCGACGAATCTATGAACAAACGCCACTCATTAGAAATGCCATTTTGTAATCCCATTGCAGCCATTAAACCAGGTACATCTTTACAAAATACCAAGTCATCTTCTTCAGCAAAATATTTGAAGAGATTTCGTTCTCTTGTGCGGTAATAATACATTTTAGTTCCTTTCTTTTAGCCTAGAAGCCAATAGTTCTGAAGCAGACTTTGACAGTCCCAGATCTCTGATAGGGTCGTTGAAGTCATCCTGGTTCAATAGTTTTGGCGCATTCAAGTCACATTCAAAGTCACAACCACTATTGTCAAATTCCGCCTCAAAATGCATAGCGTCCTCCTGAGAAGCAGCGGCTTGAGGTTCAGGTCATATTTTAGGGCCCAAAATACGTCCATTTGCCGACCGTATGGAAGGATATTCCCATTGCCCCGATTTTTTCGGTTAATACCAGTTATGTTCACCAAGCAAAAAGAACAGCCACAGTGGTGGTTCACGGGTTCTTTCCAAATCTAAATCTGTTCCTTTTTTTATTCGTCTACAAACGCAGAAACTCAACACACGTCTTGCATACCTTTTCCGGATGCCAAGGCTTGTTTCTCGTTTCCAGCGGCTGACCAAAGTAATTTACGAACGTGGTCACATTCTAACGGTATTCTTTAAACATTTGCTCTCCGCAAATGAAACAAAAATAGTTCGGATCATTCACACAAACTCGTCTTGAGGACGCCACATCAAATTAAACCCGAATTATCCCACTGCACCGTATATGGTACACTTACTCAAAGAATCAAAGCTGAAGAATTTAATTTAAACAAATTTTCCTGGGATAATTCGGGTTAAGAAAGCGAAATAAATAATATTATCAGCAAATTAACACGGTCATACGTCGACTTTATTGTGAAAGCTATAACTTGCAACTTGCAAACAAGATCTGTTACAAAAAGACAACGAGGGTATAAGTTAACACGCCAGAATATTCAACACTCCAGAACAACAGCCTCAAATGACACCACATCTGTTCCCAGCACGTACAATCGCTGACACAACGTCTGGACCACATGACAACAGTGCATTCCATCACGTCCAGCGCGGTAACCCGAAGACACCTGTGGAATCGTTGTACGAATCGACAAACGCAAGCTGGTATTTAAGGTAGTTTAGGAATTATTCTAGTTCAGTTGTATCGTAGCATTTATACGGGAAAGCTCTGCCCAATAGAGCCGAAATAATAAATAATTTTTTTTAAGAAATTACCAAAAGGTAAATTTTATTTATATCTAGAACCAGCGACGTCGAAAACGTCACGTGATAAAAGTCAATCATTGTTGTGCAGTGTAATCAATTTCACATAACATTTAATGGGAGTATTACCAGAAAATTAATTCATTCCGTTTTACAGGCGCACGGATACATACTCAAATGCTTTCTCGGCAGACACAAACAACAAGACGACTTCAGCAACCACACGCGTCTCCCCCACATGCCAACATCGCAGCCCGCAGTAATTACTTGGCATTCTTTCATAAACTAACTTCACACCAAAACCATGCAAATATTTGTTTTTCATACGCGTGTAATTAAAAACTTTTCGCCAAAAGTGCGAGTATCTGAATTGAATTCGAAAATCGAGTCCTTCCCACGGTTCCTAATGATTAAGAGATGTGGTATGCATTCATTATCGGCTTGATTCTCTTTAAATTCTCCCCTGAATATAAATGGCTTGCGAAATAAATTTTAATTAATTCCCAATCACCCACAGTCAGGAGCTGAGAAGCCTCCGACAACGATTATCGGTGTCCTTGGGGTAAATACATGACAGACATTGCTTTTGAAGGATTTCAATAACCAGCCGCCGCCACCGTTCACCGGCCAGATTAAAGCATGAATCTGAACAGAAGCTTCGAAGTATGCGCAGAATGTGCTTGCGGAATGATGAACCCTTTCGTGAATTTTTCAATTTTCACTGAAATTCTGAGTGCTCATATTGTTCGATGAAGGTATTCGCGTATTGTTAATCCGGTGCTTGTTGTGGATGCGGCACGACCGGTGAGTTAAGAGGGAATCAGTGGAGAAAGTTCCATAACGAGGGGAATTCTTTAAATTCACCAATTCTGCTCTCTGTGAAATCTGGTGTAACTACAATTCATGTTATATTCTTTTGAATGTGTAGCGATTAAAGTCGACGAAGCCCACGTTTTGTCTGCGCAAAAAACCCATATTCGGTGACAATTTAATTCGATGTTAGCAGAATGAACTTTTCATTTCACCGCGCCTTCAGTAGGCTCAACTATAATAGACATCGGCGAACATGTCTATTATATTCACAAACATCCCCTTGCAGCGGTACAAATTTACACAGCACTGGGCGCTGAATAATGCGCGCTCCACGACTTGGGAAACTGCTTTGGTGCAACGGATCCCTAAACGGGACAAGGACAAAACTATCCGGTTGATCAGTCCTCTTCCTTGCATAAGGAAGGATTCCTAGGAAGGAAGGATTTCCAAGGATTCCTAGGTTTTAGGAAAAAGATTTATTCGAGTTCTGAATCAATGGGTTGAGGTAAATGAAAACAGGACACTCGACACCATACGTGCCGCGCCCACAACCGGTGTCCGACAATCGGTGGAATATACATAGATAAGAAACAGTGCATGGGGTCCCGTCAGATTGACTTGGAGAAGGCGTCCGCCGTCGTTTGGTTGGAGACCCTCTCCCTCATGTTGGTCAGGCTCGGCTCGGCAGGAAACCATTGCTATACATGATCTATGACATGGCAACAAGTTGAAAGTTCATGGAAAAAAGTGGAGACGTTGGTTTTAACAATAAAATGGTCTGCATCAGCTAGTGATCGGTTCAGTGCCGCATTTGCTAGCATACGCCCCTTATTTAGTGCGGTACAGATCGAAGGTCGAAGTAATAAAGATCTTGTTGCAACATGAATTCGAAAGCAATTTTGCGACGATTGCCAAGTGGATACCCTGAAGTGTGAAACTATCCATTTCAGGATGCCGCTGTACATGGCGTCATACTCGCATAAACTGGCGCAAAAGACTCGGCATAGCTGACCGCTGGGAAAAGTGTAGTAAGGTATATATACAGTCAGCGTCAAAAGAGAGAGTACAGCATAAATTTGCTAGCGTTCTCAACGAAAATTGATGTCGAACAGGACTCCAAGAACGAACCTTAAAAGCAGTTTTCCAAGGCAAGCAAGCAAACAAAATATCAAGATATCTTAACAAACTATAGTCACAGCGAGTCATAAACCAACAAATGAGGCGAGATCTCACGTCTCAGAAGTAAGTGTACAGCAGTAAAACCGCATGAGGAAATCTGTCCTAATATGGGGTTTTCAGGTGACATCTAACGTCTTAACAAAAACTAACACTTATCAAAGAAGGATGTGTTTGGTTACTTGAACTGTCTAAAGAGAAGCCTGCGCCAAAAGCTTTTGCAAGCAAATATCAGAAGGGCCATTTATCGGTGATCTAAATTTCGTTACGTTTTTGATTTATGACCCGCCGCCGTGGCCATAGTTTTCTTTTGTTTGTTTTAAGGACATAAAAAATTGCTTTTTAAAACTGCATTCATCTTTGGAGTTCCGTTTGAATAAAATATTAATTAAAACGCAGAGTGCCTATATGCTGTACACTCACTTTTGACACTGACTGTATGTATTTTGACAAACATATAGATGAAATGTAGACAGGTCATTGCTGTAGCAAGGGAGTTGCATCACAGCAGTCAAATTTACTTCAAGTTGAAGGTAATCTGTTAAGTCACCGCGAGTCATTCAGACAGAGTCTAAGACTGAGTACAAGAAGTTTCACTCTATTGGGGTCCTGTCCCGAAGCAGTCCACTATCTGCATGTAGTGCCGACTCGCCAGTACGTCCGCACTTGTCTTTGGTCAGATGACAACTGCACTCAGACAAGATTGTGCATGCACACAAAATGCATGTCATGAGTATTATGACATATGGAAGAGCACCTCAAATGCTCCCACGCTCTACCGTGAGGTTGCCAATGCACTGCAATAGTATATGCCTGTTATCTTGCATGTCAAACGACAAACAAAAGTGGAAGCCAGCTCCAGTGTTCTCCCCCTTTTTGGTAAGGCAGCGCACTCATCGCGTTGGAAAATCGTACTCAAATGCACCCAAAGGTAGTACGTTATATGATGCATCGAAAGCGGCTTTGTAGTGTTTAACAACTCCTTTATGAGGTGAATTTTCGACAATAAAATACACATACAGTCAGTTCCAAAAGTCTGAATACAGCAAAACTGGATACATCAGTTGTAGTGTTCCATTCCATTTCACTAGTTGACGTTTTTAGTTCGCTGTCTGAAATATGGTCTCTGTTTACCAGGGCTCCGCACCTTCATTATCAACTGTGCAAAAGTGGTGAAGTGAGTTCAAGAGAGGCAGAGAGAGCATTGAAGACGACCCCCGCTCAGGCGCCCCGGCTACTGCTTGTACGGGAGCAAGCGTCAAAAAAGTCGAAAAACTTGTTCTTGAGGATGCCGAATAAAGGTTAAAATGATGGCAATTGATACCATTCACACCGTTCTTCATGACCATCTCAACCTTTCAAAGGTCAGTGCAAGGTGGGTGCCACGAATGCTCACAGCGCCTCAGAAAGAAAGTGAGAATCGCATGCTGTAGAGAGCCTTTGGAGATGTGTAGTGAGAACGCGGACGGTGTTATGGATCGAATTGTTACTGGTGACGAAACATGGGTCCACCACTATGACCCTGAAGGTAAACAAGAGTCCATGCATTGGCATACAAAAGGAACAGACCCGCCGAAGTAGTTCAAAGTCTGCCGGGAAGCTCATGGCCACAGTTTTTTGGGACTCAAAGGGAATCTTGCTCATTAAGTACGTGAAACCATCAACGCCACATCCTACGCTTCCACTTTGCATAATTTGCGGGAGGAAATTAAAAAGCAAAGACGGGGTAAACTCGCAGCGGGTGTGTTGCTTCTTCATGACAACGCTCTAAGGCTGCTGCGCGAGATTGTGGTCTCGAAGAAATCCATACCCACCCTATAGCCCAGACCTTGGTCCTAGTGATTATTTCCTGTTTCCGGATTTGAAAAAATGTCTTCGTGGAAAAAGATTTTCGGATGATGATCAACTCAAGTCGACAAGAAATGGTTATTTTGCAGAGAAAGAGGAAATTTTTTTTTGAGGGTTTAAACAAGAAGCTTATCTCAAGATGTAACAAATGCATTGATGTTAGGGGAGATTATATTGAAAAATAAAAACAATTTAAATTGAATTCGCATTTTCCTTCATATCGATACCGAGAATATACTGAACGCCCCTCGTATCTGCATGAAAAAAGAGACTGTCTACAGATGGTTATAACGCTTAGAGGGTTGAATATTTTGCTAAGTACCTAATATGCCTACTGAAACTCAAAGTTAACGTTTGCAACAACCAACTGTGTAAGGTTCTCCGTGAGACCATGCACCCAACAACACGACATCGCCGAAATTATTATTATTATATTATTACTCTATTTAAGAATTTGCAGATCCATCTGAAAAATGGCAAAGAAAGAAGTTCCTGTTCGGCCAATATGGAAAAAGCATTGGCTGCCACCCAGAACGAGGAAGTGGGCGTGTTGTTGGCTTCTAAAGGATTTACTGGTCCACAAACAAAGATTTTTAAGATGTATTAAAGATTTATATTTACAATTAACATGAATTATTCTGTGGTGAAAATTAACAATGTAATGCCATGAATTAAGATCTTATTTCTTTTATAAAAATCATGTAAGAACTTTTTTTTATTTTCATAATTTTCTTGTTTAGTTTTTATTTTACATGTTTTTGAAAAGCTGTTGCAGCGTTATTATTTATTTTCATAAGTAGTTAAAAAAATAAGTTTCTTTGAAGTAAAATTTTAAGTTATTTAAACCCACGCAATTTTTATTAACCGCTCCATCCAAAAATGAAGTGATACTTAATTTATTATTCTTAAGTCCGAAGAAGACTTTCGTAAGAATTTGTTTTTATTTATTTTATATTACATTTTATTTTTTTAAGAATTCGTAAGAATAACACAAAAAGGTGTTTCTTCTTGTGTTTTGCCTTCATTTCTACGTTTCGGGCAATGTGGAGCACTATTCCAGATTACCCGCACCTATGGGTCCACATTACCCACCACATTTCGGAAAGGCAACTTTGGAAACATTGTGAAAAAAAAGCAAATTAAAAATGAAGCAAACAAATCGATAAATATTCTAGCCAACGCTCAAGGCAATGATGGAACCAAAAACCTGATCGAAAAACCTTCTGATTTCATAAATATTATCGAAAATAAATAAATAAAAAATAATTAAAATAATTAAATGACTCTAATTGTATTTGTGTTTGTTTACTAACGCATAAAAAGCGCATCGTGATTCATACTGTCTCGGGAAAATGAATAATGAGGTGCTCCACATTACCCGTACTTACTCTACTGTATTTATTTGCTTATTTACTTACTAAACGAATTATTATTGACTTATTTATTTATTACATTCGTTATTTGCTTACCATTTTTGTTTACACATATATTTACATTTATTTGTTTCATAATTTTTTATATATAAAGAGTTTTGTTGTTCTTTCCCTTTGGCAATATTTATAATGACAAAACTCAAATTTGTCCGTAAAAATGTCCGTTGAAGGACATATATCATATCCCTGAATTGTAATTTGTGTGGTCCTGTATCGCTTTGTAAAATTGTAAGACCAAAACACAGCTCCTACAATCTACATCTACATTTTTATTCTGACCCATAGAGTGACCTTTGCTAGGCCCCTATCCTTGATCTGACACCCCAACCCTTAGTTTTGGTTGAAATCTAAATTAAAAAATCAAGTAAATAAAAGAAATGTAAATTTCAACAATATTTAATAAAATGTTTGGATCGCTTGACAATGATGCCACGGTGTCTGTAACCGTCGACGAGGTCAATAGTATGCCATTCATTCGGAACAGTCAATATGCATGACTCCGGCTTTCGAGCCGTTGATCAAGGTCTTTCTTATGAAACCCGTCTTAGACACACGACAACTGTTGCATCGTCTGCATAGACACGGTACACTGTTTTTTAATCACACATTCCGCACAAGTATGAAACATGCTTATCTGGATGTAATACTGTGGAAATTGCAGACCGTCTTACACAGGGTATTGTAAAAATCAAATAAACGTGAATTGCGATAAAAGCATCCACCGCACTACTTTTGATTGCGAAATAAAACGACTCTCGTCTTTTCCAATTAAACTCCGACCCAGCAATCCACTGCTCGGTTTTCATTTCAGAGAAATTTATTGCATGCCCGACGTCCTTTGCAATTTAATTCAACTCCATACATCTAAACACTGAATAAAGATAAATAAAAAGCAGCAATAAACCTGCCAAGCCAATACCTCCTTTCGGGGAGTAACCCATAAACAGTGTACGAGTACATCTTCCTTTCAGCGCGAAAGGAGACCGACGAGAAGTACAAGGCCAGGACTAAACTTGCTCTCAGACGCTCCGACGACGAACACCCACGGATCAGTTTTATTGTTTTCCTCTTTTAACCTACATCCCCAGCAGCGATATTTTTGCACGAGAATGGGAAGTACCCCCAAGGAACACCCGCTCTTTAGTAGTGTCCTGTGCATCGTCAAAATATGAATGCTCCTCTTAAGGTATATCGAATCGGATCTCGTGAGATTTTTGATGAAATCCTTGCCACTCATCAAAAAGGATTAAACACCTTGCCAACGATGAACGACGGCGCGGCTCTTCGTGCCAGTACAGCCCGGCGTGACGTGCCGGCAAAACTTCCTGTCAATAAAAACCGAACGGAGTTGCCTGCATACTCCGGAATCTCCATCCATCCTATACTGTGTGTGGCGGATTGAGTGATAAACACATTTCCAATGCGTAGCACGTACACGATATTTTCGTCGAATAACGTATGCTATGCTATTAGGCGGCAATATGTCCATTTGGTGATACAAACAGCCATCGTCGTCATCAGTGAAAGGTGCTGACAAATTGATTGAAAATCGTCCTTTTCTCCTCTCTGCTGCTGGGAGCACTGGCACTGGCACACACTCGCACACAGCACAGTCCTTAGTCGTGCGTTAAGCGTTAAGCGATTTATCGTTCGTTGATGGAGACAGAGAAACCAATAAAGTGGCTCTTTTGATTGTTATTGTTATTGTTTGCGTATCCTTGTGTGTTCGGTACACACTTGGGGCTTAAGCTTGATGAAGTGAATTTTGGATTTTCAAGACTGTCGAAAAGGACAAGTATCTTGGAAACGACGTATGACTGTGGGCGATATCGCTTTCATTCGGAAGGAGAGAGATGATGTGCTTGATGCCCTTGAGGGGGTCATTGGTTGTCCTATGTATCTTGAAGGTTTTTGTACACGACACATGAGTAGGAAGCAAGATTTTGGAGTGTACATCTGGAGTACATCTGGCAAACATTGCACTGCGGTCCACTGTCAGCCAGTCGTGGCAGACAATACTGTGACAGTTGAAAGTTTATCTTAGAACTTTGTCGACAGCAAAGGTTTAAGACGAGTCCAGCCATAATGGAGGTAAGGAGTCTAAGAAATGACGTACTTTGACATTAATAACCACTCGGTTTCGTTGAGTTTCTTTAACTTTGCCTGCCTACTCTAGTGGGAGTGAAATCAATTGCTTTAAGACGAGTCCAGCCATAATGGAGGTAAGGAGTCTAAGAAATGACGTACTTTGACATTAATAGCCACTCGGTTTCGTTGAGTTTCGTTAACTTTGCCTGCCTACTCTAGTGGGAGTGAAATCCATTGCTTTAAGACGAGTCCAGCCATAATGGAGGTAAGGAGTCTAAGAAATGACGTACTTTGACATTAGTAACCACTTTGCTCAGTTTCGTTGAGCTTCGTTAACTTTGCCTGCCTACTCTAGTGGGAGTGAAATCAATTGCTCTCTGCGTACGTAAGTGGCAGTCGGTGTTGGGCACTTTAAATTTCGAAGCAGTCTCCGACTAGTTTTCGTTCGGCTTTGACAAAAGCTTCAGCTTACAGAATTCAGTAAGGATTTGGGCTTAAATACGATGCGGAAATTTCCAGATGGAAAATTTGCTGATCAAAATGTAAAATTGGCTAATTGTTTAATTTTCGTTTTGCTGCCGAGCATTAATTTGTAAACACTGTGTGGTCGTTGCGGGCATCAGCTGTCAAATTAACTTCAGGCTGTATGAGTGTTACCATTGTAAGAGGATTATGGGTTGCAGTTCGCACATAATGCAAGCGACAGTGTTATTTATTCCCCCCGCGTTCCCTCCTTCATGACATCATCTGTCAGGGAGATCGGAAACAATTAGATCTGGGAGTAATGCATCACCACACTCATTAGCTTTGGAGGATGTAGCCGCAGTTAACAGGTTCAGTGCTAATGGAACATTCAAAAATGCTAATGGAATCCGTGTGAATGAAGGGAGTGAGTAGAAAAGTGTTATGTTTTTGTAGTTGCTGCGGCGTGTGGCGAATAATTGCAGAAAACTGTGTACTCGCTTTGCATCTGGTGTGCGCAACGATTTGAGGGGATTTGGGCAACGTGTTGCATGCAATATTCTTAAATTATGGTAGCACAGCACAAATCTCACCTGTTGCACTGTTGAATAGAATAAAAATCGTTTGGTCATTATAATTCGATTGACATGGAAATACAGTCGCTGACAGGGGAGTTTATTCACCTTCAATGCAGTCAATATTTATTTTCTTGCATTTATGCGCAGAATTCTGAGAAACAAAATAAAACATGCACAAATTGCAAACAAAATAATCCACAATAATGCCTGAAACACAATAGTGCGTTGCTGCGTTGCGTCGAATATGCACAGAATACCTACGTACGTACAAAATGAGTAAAAAAACGTAAGACCATCACATGTCATTATCGAACATGTTGGAAAATTTTTGACAGATTACAGCTGACAGATAAACAGCTGACTACCTTTTAACGACAAAATCAATTTGAACTCGGACCAAGGAGGGAAAAAAGTACAATTGTTTGAGCAGAATATTTTTTGATTTTGACATTTCACAAACGAAAACAGCTGACACAACATTTTTCGTCTGGTATTTGAGAGAGAGAGAGAGTGAACAGCTGATTATCGCAGTGCGTCATCGCACCCCTCCGTAACATTGAAGTCGAACGCAGCAACGCACTTTTGTGTTTCAGGCATGAGACAATTCAATTATGTACAACAACAACGAAATGAAATGACAACAAAAATCTGAAACCCGGTAAAAGTTACCCAATTGTCAAATGGCGCTACAGCCTATAGAGGCCCAAGGCTTAGCTTCGGCAACAACCACTCGTGTTGTGCGTTTTTATTTTTCCCTCTCGCGTGGAAGGGAAGGAAATCTTTTTTGCCGACTCCGAACGGCCAAGTTTGAGAAGCTTTTTCTAGACATTTTACACTCTTTGAGCATTGTCAGTGACTCAGAGAGGTGGGGCCGTGTTTGGACGTACCGGGAATCGAAGCCAAGCAGCGAGGTTCAATTGGGTACGAGACATAGACTCATGTCACATTTCTGCTTAAAATAACAATGATTTGCTAACTTGGCGTTGGCGCGTTGTTAATACATTGAACTCTCTCTTAAGCGGACAGCTACGGGATTGTAGTTTTTCATCCACATAAGCAAGTGTCCGCTAAAAAACCATCTTCCTATCAATCTTTTTTTCAGTTATTTAAATCAGTCTTCCCCGCTGTCAATGACGTTTTAAAACCTTTCAATAAATAGAATAGGTGTTGCTGGCAGATTCTACACAAATTTCTTCGGCCCGTAGATGTCTGGCTACTGCTGGGCTGTAAAATCCTCATGATGATTTAGCAGTGTCCTAGCTCAACTCTGCCAGATTCCAATATGTCGCCACCTGTACTTGAGAGCGTTGATTTCACCATGGGACAAATCCACTTCCGCACTCGTACAGTTGGAAGAGTACTGAAAGATCTCGACGTGCACAAATCCACTGGCCCGGATGGTATTCCCCCTATTCTTCTGAAGAGGTGTTCTTCTGCGCTGGCAAAACCACTGCGTAAGCTTAGGTCTCTTTCCGAGCAGATGGAAAACAGCATTTGTCCAGCCCGTCCCTAAAAAGGGCGAATCTTCGTCACCCACCTCGTACCGACCCATAGCACTTACGTCCCTTATTTCTAAGGTCATGGAAACGGTGATAAATCGTCAGCTTTTGAAATATCTCGAATCGCGGAAGCTTCTTAATGACCGGCAGTATGGTTTCCGCAGCAACAGGTCCACTGGTGATCTGATGGCTTATCTCACCGAAAAGTGGACCCAATCTTTGCACAATGCAGGCGAAAACAAGATCGTTGCTTGATATTTCCAAGGCATTTGACAGAGTTTGGCATCAAGCTCTCTTGTCGAAAATGAGTGCCTACGGTGTCGATGAATCTCTTCTTCAATGGATTAGAAATTAAATTTCGAACCGTTCAATTCAAGTTCTTTTGGATGGGTTCATGTCTGATATCCACCAAATAAATGCTGGTGTACCCCAAGGCTCTGTTCTGTTTCCGGCACTCTTTCTCATTTTTTAAATGACCTCTTGTCTTTTACTTCTAATCCAATCCATTCCTTCGCTGTTGACAGCACCCTCAGCTTTTCATATTCGTTCCAAGACTCACGACCCCGCCCTTCGGCCGTAGAATTGGAACTGCAGCGTATGATAAGCACATTGAATTCCGATCTTGGCAGCATAATCAATTGGGGACTGAACAACCGAGTGGAGTTCAATGCTTCAAAAACTCAATGCTGCCTGCTGTCACTCAAGCGAACCCTGTCTAATCACACATTATCTAATCACTGTAGGTTGTTGGCAGCGCTTTGATCCATCACGATCAAATAGTCTTCTTCGGAGAATTGCCCTTGTGTTTGCCAAAAGAACAAAGCAGACACATTATCTACATCGGGGGTGGGTGCTTACCCACTTGACATTTGATACCCTATCTCTCATTGCTCTACTATCAGACGCGGAAGCGCTTAGAGGCTAAGTAACAAGAGTGGAGTATGGTGCAGACAGTGTGGAGTAGACAATCAGGCATAAAGAATGGTCTCCGGCGGCTACTTCAGAGGTTGTAAAAACAAAGCAACACAGCAACAAGCGTATTCGGAACTCTAAGAGGTAGTGGCAATCCTACACATCGCGCGAATATGTTCTGCCTGCGCTTGTTGTGTTCATCATCCTTGAGTTAAATTGCCTATAAGTTGAACAAATGTTTCATGGCTTAAAGGGACCCAATGAAAGTCCATGACCAGATACACCATATGTCCAGGATGTGCGAATGCACCGGGCGCCAAGATCTTTTTGGCGCATTTCAGAATGCCCAACTAAAAATAAACGCTTTCATCATTTCATCTTTTCGTACAAAAACCCATTCAGACTCAGGAAATAGTTCGAAAAAAAACAAAAAATTCCTCCCAAGAACCACAAAAACCTTAAATTTAAGGCAAAAAAGAGAAAAAATTGCAGTGCTTTCCGATCAAATGGAAGCTTGGCAAAGTCTCACCCATATTAAAAGCAGGTAATTTAGCAATTAATCCGGGTAGTTATCGACCAATAAGCCTATGAAGTAACCTTATATGTGAGTCAAATACCTTATTCCTGATTTGGGCAACTCTCTTAAATAAATGTGTACCGTCAAAACCCCCCGATTTTTGTATCTTTATCGGGGCGAATGTAAAACTCAACATCGTCCACCGTCGCAAAAGATTCAGAGGACGTGATAGTAGCTATTGAATGGAACACTTCCAAGACGTTTTTAACAACGGCTTTCATCGATGGGTCTGTGAAACAGAGTGGTTGGCAAGAAAAGTCGACGCGAATGCATTTTCAGACACAAATGAGTTCGATCAGGGCTACGAAGACAAGGTACATAGATGTCTGTTCTAATGTTTTATAATTTTAACGATACTCCAAAAAGGCTTGGCCCTCTTGTCCCATGCACTAAGCTGAAGGAAAAAGTCTCAAAATATTAAATTCTGCGTGCTTCGCTGAATTGATTCCATATGAACGGAGAATTGGGTTGATTATTGTGAGTTATTGATGCAAAAACCAAGCCGGTAGGACACACAGAAGGTAAGTGTAAAAAACCCCTGGCCCGAAAAAAACTTTTTGTAAAAAATCTCAAATATCTCGGAAACGGTGCGTTTTTCGACGATTTTGCTTTTGGTTGAGGTTCTTACGAAAGATGCGCGTTGAAAGGAGCCGGTAGTGAGCTAATTTGACACATTTCTCACACGCATTGAAAATCTACAACTTATGCTATAAAAGATTAAGAAAGGGGCGCCATATGCAGAAGGCCCTCATTCTGTTCGGGCCGGCCCTGCCCATGATCTCCCGCTCCATAAATCGAACGCAATACTTGTTCCCGTGACTATTCGACTTATCAGCAATCAATGACTCACCACAGTCTCAATTCAAAGAGTCTATATGCTCTATGCTACCCCTCCCTTGCGTCAGAAAAAAACTCCACCGAATGCATATCCCATACGCAAAGAAAAGTTCTCACACGTGGCCGTCGCGCTACAGTGTTTCTGCCCTGAAGGGTGCACACAAAAGTTCTGCCCTCCAACAGCTGCTGCTTCCGAATCAGATTGCGGTTTAAATTTGATTTTCTTCAGCCAGCCGCCATTCACTTTAATTTGAACAAGTGTTCCTGCCGTTCGACTGCACACCGAGGCCACAAGGCGACTACCACAAAGTTCTGAAGTCTCAAGCAAATATATTGAATCCCCCCGGCTGCAAGACCGAGGACTAGTTATTTTTTCTCCCTCACAAAGAAATAGTTTGATCACACGTTCACCGACACCAGCATCCATTACACATTCCAACACCGTCGGAGTCACCTCATAACCTGCAATATGTCACATTCCAAGCCGAACTTTCTCCAAAGAACTTTGTCATAACAAACTGCTGCCATCGGTGGTGGCGAAGAATGCAGAATGCTGGCAAACAGAACGTGCAAGAAAAACCGGGTGAACTGGCAGCAGCTTATCGTGGAGGCAGGAGTAAGAAGAAAAAACCCCTCCAGGATGTGAGTCCTTAATTAAGTTGTTAGTCGCAAAGCGATTGCCGGTCTTCAGAACGACGGGAGTTTCCCACGCCAACCCTCCATCAACAACTTAGAAATCACACACTCGCACAGCAAATTAATTGAGTTACTTGCTCCCTCTCATTATGTCCTCACTGGCATCCTTAAGCTCCTCCTTTGTCCTTTTGACGGAGGAAGGGTTGACGCTCGTTGCAGTCATGGCTCGCATGTGAGATAAACTTTTGGATTTAGATACCATGCCTTCACATAATTAAGTTCCCTTTTTTCCGTTCAGAAGCGCAGAGACGAGGAGCGCCGGTTAACGACAAACTCGTCGACAAGGACCTTCCAGGACAAGGATGTGAATGGAGAAGAAATACAAACAAAATGGCACACACCGAACCTCATGTGGACGTGCATCTTGGGAGAATTTTTTTCTGCCAATCCATGCACAATTTGCCTTCCTCGCCAGGCCCAGCCTCATGCCCATGACCCCAAATCGAACACAGATACGGTTTTTGAATATGTCCTTCTCCGACTATGGATTCTCTTGATTTTGTTAAATTACTTCGAACGGACTTTCGGAATGTTTAGCCCAATTCCTTTGTCATGCCTCACATGTCTGTTCGGGACAGGAGGCGTGGGGTATCCTTGTATCTTTGCAACCCCTTAAATTACATTGGCTCATCCTGCAAAACGGCGTACAGATGCACAAAATTATGTGACATTCTTCTACTCCCAGAGGGGAGGCCCACGAAAGGTTGTCTGAGGTCAACAAGCAGCAAAACAGAGAGTACCCACAACACCAAATGTCCCCATTGATCTGTTCCTCGTTCGCCTGTTTTTGTTCTCCCCCTTTTGTCGGGCTCGTTGTGGAGCAGTTAGTCTGTTTCTTTTTTCTTGTTATCTGTGTGTATGCAGCAACCTTATCCTCGCCATAATGGAGTCATCCTCGGGCAAGAAACAACCCACCCTTCCTCACATGAAACCCTGTCACTCCCGACTGACTTCGGGCGGGAGAATACAGTAGAGACCCTAGGAAGGCAGAAGAAATGGCGAATCAAAGTTTTTCGGCAGTCTCCTTCGTTATATTGCACGGTCGATGGAACATTATAGCAGTCATTAAACGTAAATTCACTTTAGATGAGCGAACGAGCGGCAAAAACTGGCATCAGATGCTGGGGACGAGTCTGCGGCAGCATCAGGTTCCGCGCTGCTGTTGTGCTACTCAGAAACAGGAGCGCCCATGGGCGCTAAAAAAAACAACGACGACAAGACCGTCGTCGACAACTATGACTACACTGCCGATGGGAACAAGAAAGGTTGTGCTGTGATACAATAAGAGGACGAAGTCGAGGGGAAGAAGAAAGAGATTTTATTAAGAGGACAGAAAGTCTCATTGGCAGCAGGAAGTGAGGCAATATACGAGGACGTATGTACGTTTCTTTTGGGTGGCTGGCTGGCTTGTTGTGTTGGTTCCATTCCATTTGGAATCCTGTTTTGTCTCGTTGCCACTGCCTGTGGAAATTTACAGAGTATCGGGGGTAATGTGTTCAATTATATTGAACTCTCAAGGATGTGTACTCAAGCCGGGCTGGGCCCCACATCTGCGATGGTTTGCTGGTGGCTCCTTGAGAGCGATCCCTGGATACCCACTCCCGCCATTGTGCGGAATGCGATAGCCTGTAATGATATTGTGGGCAATTCCCCTAAATTGGTATTTGTTGCAAACGGTTCATGGGATTGATGATATTCGGAGATATTGGAAAGGTACCATCGTCGGGATGAGTTGATTTTAAGTGAGGCAATCAATGGCTTCTTGAAGACGTCACAAGATGTGCGGCGAAAGAATGGATTTCCGGATGGTTACGACAGAAGGACCATTGTGCTCACAAAAGAACTACACACTCCAGTGTATTGAGCTTAAGAGGAGCGGACCGATGATGGTTTAATTAAACTGCCGTCGATACGTCAGTGGACGCTCAGATGATGCTGAGTAATTCAGTGGACGCATTCTAACTTCACTCAGCTGAGGAGACGTGTTTTTTCACGAGAGTGACGCAATTGCCTTTTGGTTTAATTTAACAAATTTTTGCACCAACTTAAGCAATGCGAACTTAAGGCCCAAACCCATAGATCGTTGCCTGCGTTGTGTAGTATCAGACAATTGACAACTCATAAGACCTACTGAGAGGGAGGGAGACAGAAAATGGAGGAATACATCGCACGTGATGAAATTGGTCAAATTCATCCGCGTGGTGGTAGGGGTACTTGGAATGGCGAAACAAGTGCAAATTTGTTGGTCATTATAGAATGACGCAAACGGGTTGCGGCGGAGGGGAGTACCTACAGATAGGATTCACAAAGCAAGAGTACAAAAAAATGGAAATACGGAAAACCGAGGAAGTGTGTTTATCGCAAAATATTGAGTGTGCAATGACGAGGGCAACTTAAAGTGACTGTTTGTGAATGTCCATAGATTACTCTTGCGATGCATGGACGTTGATCCATGTTCAAACTTTGCTACGGTTCATCACTATTTGTCATTATTTTTGTTCATTACTATTTATTATTAGTCATATTCAATTTTGTTCAATCATCTTCAATAATTTATTGTTAAATTTTTGCTCTGACTCAATGTACTTTTCTAGCTGCTCGAAAGTCAGCCCATGTTATCCAACAACACTTGCCAGCATTGACGAGCGACTGCGCAGACACTCTTAAATTTCGTCGTGTGTGTTCCCCCCGATATAGAGTAGATTTACACAACACTGTTCAGCAATATGCTAAGTAATGCATATTGCCCAGTCCTCTGGAAATCAGCTGTTGTGCAACCGATCCCTAAACGGGACAGAGACAAATCCATTCCAACAAATCTCCGTTCGATCAGTCTTCTTCCGTGCATAAGCAAGGTTCTTGAAAAGATAGTCCTTCGAGTTCTGAAACACTGGGTAGAGGAATATAAAATCAGGGCGGGGCACGAAACCATACATGCCTTGTCTAAGCTCGTGTCCGACATTCAGTGGAATAAAGGCAAAAAACAGGTGCCTGCCTGATTGACTTGGAGAACGCTATCGACACCGTCTGGTTGGAGTACCTGTTCCTCAAGCTGGTCAGGCTCGGCATAAGTAAACCATTGCTATACATGATCTGTGACATGATAACAGGCAGAAAGTGTATCGTGAAAAGTGGCGACGTAACTTCTACCTGCAACAGGGGGCGATTGGTTTGCCGATCTTGTTCTCAATATTCACTGCAGAACTCCATGCCGTACTTAATTGCGTACGCCGACGGCCTAGCGGCGCACAGATCAGGTCCGAAGTTCGAGGTAATAAATATCTAGCCAACTTGATACCACAGTGAAGGTAATCTTCGACATGAATCTTATCAGGCCAATCATGGCATTCGGCTGTCCAGTGTGGTTCAACATGAGTCCTTCCCAGACGGAAAAGATGAGGCTGAATGATAGAAATATTGGTAATTTAATATTATGTCAATGTCAAGAGAAATTACAGTCGAACTTCCCTATAGTGAACTCCTATATAATGAAGTTCTCCGTATAATGAACAAATTTCAAACACACAGCTTTCTGGTTCTTTTTTAAGTGTATTTTTCTCTCCGTATAATGAATTTCTATACAGTGAATTTTTCTCTACAGTGAATAAATTTTCTAGTTGGAAATATTATTTTCATACGTTTTGTGTCTCCTTATAATGAATTTTCTTTTTTCATACTACTTTCTCATGTCCAATTGTTTTAACATCTGCACAAATATCGACCGTTGATAATTAATAAAGTTGAGGAGGGAGTAACAAGAAAGAAATATATTGCCAAGGGACACAAAGAATTTGAAGAGAGTACTGGTTGGATGGATAAGTTCAAAAAACGGCACGGAATTGTTCAGAAAACCTTATGTGGAGAAAGTGCTGACGCCAACTTACAAGATCGGAATGATTGGGTACTGAACGTTTTGCCGAAACTGATGCAAAAATATAAACAAGACAACATTTTTAACGCCGATGAGACTGGCTTATTTTTTAAATGCTTGTCACATAAAACACTGACATTTAAAAATGAGAAGTGCTTTGGCGGAAAACATAGCAAAGAGCGAATAACCGTTCTGATAGCAAAAGAAAAATGGAAAAGTGTAATCGAACTAAAATACCTCATTATTTTAAATAAAATTATATAAGCGTGCGAATTCATTATAGCGAAATTCGACTGTATTTCAAAATGCAAATCTTGACGCATGGCAACCCTGAACATGTTGTATTTGAAGAAGGCCCACTACGGACGAGAAATGAGATATGATAGAGATCCCCAACTTTACAGCTGATTGACCCCTAGTCTATCGACGAATTTTTGAGGCTTTTTGAAAGTTATTCTTGAATGTTGACAGTTATTGACGCATTAACGTAAATGCAGTTCTCTGATTGGTCAACTTGGCTTTAGCAAATGATATAAAAAATAGTTGTCAAAAATGTTAAGGGGCAAGAGAGGTAGAAGTTGGGCATCTCTATCATACTTCATTTCTGTTACGCACCTTCAGCGAGAAGGAGTATAAAAGCCGGCGTCCGATCAGTGGACAACAACTCAGGTTTGGTATTTCGACTTGCGAAGTTTGGTATTTCGAGTGTCCAAGTAAAAATACCACAGTTGAGTCCCCAAGCGAATTTGCGAGCATTCTGATACGCATTACTGCTGTTTTTTTTTGTTTTTATATTTTTTTGTTTTTTATTATTTTATATTTTTTTTATATTGGCAAAAATTTTACAATGTATTGCATTCAATTTGTTGTACAGAGATTTGGTTTCCATAACCTTACTACTAAAATAGTCATACAATGTTTATATAATTTATCACAAAAATATTAGATTTTAGTCTGAAGGAAAAGCCATTTTAAAAACCTTCATGGCAACAAAAAATTCCTAATTCCTTTGTAGAGAAGAAAGAAGTGGTTAGCCTTGATTTAAAATTGCTGACTAGAATGTTTTAGAACACACAAACATGAAAATAAATAAATATGTGAATAAATAAGATAAATAGATAAATATGAAATAAATAGATAAATAAATAAATATGTTAATATATTAAACAAGTAAATGTATAGATGGATAAATAAACGGGTAAATATTGCACTCAATCTGCAGCTAAGTTTGAAATCAAGTCGTTTCCGGACGATAAAAGGGATTGATTATATCGGAGAAAAAGTTTTTCAACTCTAGCTGTGGCCATTTCGATCTTGGATGTCTTAAGAAGTTCCGTAGTCGAGAAAAACCAAGGGAGATTTAGAATCATTTTTAAAAGTTTATTTTGCGTTATTAGGAGCCTACGCAGATGACTTTTCGCACACTTGCCATTGATGTTGATGCCATGTAATTATGTAATTAATCTTGTAACTAAATATTCGAAATTGAACACAAGGAGATTTAACTATCCTTTGCTTCATTGCCTATTAAGCGTGTACTGCGGTTCTCGGACAGCAGACGCGGTAGGGAGTCAAGCAAAGTGGCTGACAGAGGGAGTTCTCCGGAGGAGAGTGGAGACCTGGAAGAACAATATTTTATAAATGTTTTTGTTTTGATGTTCATAATTTGAATAAACCAAGTGTTATATTTGTTTGATTCTTTGTTATATTGATGGAGCTACCATATCGACAACTTAAAGAAAAAAAAAAAGCGTCAATCTGCTTACGCACTCTTTCATCTAAACAACCTCAGCACATCAGCAGTAATCAAACCGTGCTATTTCAGACTTGTGGAATCACATCTAAGATACGGAAGGATGGGGGGCGCTTGCTATAACAAGCGCATGCAAGACTTCAAAAACTGGTACAACGAACTGGAGCAGCGATGATCAGCAAGGAGCCAATCAGACGATACGTTTATTAAGCATCCCCCAACTACATTAACTGGAAATCCCGGCAAATTTTGGCAACGAAAACATCTACAGAATGCAGACGCAGCAGAAGAGAAACACCAGACGACGCCAGAAACAGCTGTATGCAGCTCCAAGGTACTGGAACGAGTATGGCCGAAGAACAGCAATCAGTGACCATTTACTACGGCTTGTCTTCCCTCATTTTATAGTCCAAACATTTATAGCGCTCAGTATTCTATTTCGATCCTTCGTAGAGACGAAATATGAATATCAATGTTCATCCATGACCTAAGCCATTCCATTTTTGGATATCTTTCCATTTCATCCCTTTTAAGCGATCACCCACATCCTGTGTAGGTCAGATAATGACCATCGATGACAAGTGCTTGCATCGACGCTTCATGAGATTACAGCTAGACTTACAAGCTAAAGGTTAGGGTTTTGGCTCAACAATAGGGGCACAACTTTAGTTGTTTAATTTAATGTTTATTATCAATGTCGGTTTATTGTTTATTTTGTGTATCCTACAATGGCTGGTGGTCCATGGTGGTCGTTTTGGGATGGGGTGGTGGTGTGTTAGCCGATTTAGCCTCGATGGTGATTGCTATCGCTGCTCTGGTAGAATCAATGCAGCTCGTTGTTCGACGTCGGTATGGGCCGCAATGACTTTCTGGACAGCCAAGGTGTCCAGAAACTCGTGTCGGTATGGGCCGCAATGACTTTCTAGACAGGCAAGGTGTCCATGTCGGTGTCCATAACGCGTTGAGGTAGCGTTGTCCGGGGATTGTGTTTCTCAGGTTCCTGATTTCCTGGTTCGGATGGTTGTAGATGCTTAGTAGCTGCTTTCTGAACAGTGTCACCATGTACTGTTGCAGGAGATGCGTGCTTGGTTGTAAAGCCTATTGTTGCTGTGGTGCCTTTGACGGTCCCTGTCGAAGCAGCGTCTGGTACATAGTCCGGAAAATTGTGAGCTTTGTCATGCTGGCCTTAGAGATGGTGTACCATAGTGGGAAGCCGTACGTTAAGATCGGCCGTATAAGCTGCAGCAGCAGTTTTGTCCTCTGTCTTAGTCCATTTTGCTTGCGCATCAAGGGAAAGATGCGATAGAAGCCTAGGTTGGCCTTCTTAAGGGTCAGTTTCGAATGACTGTTGAACTTCCACATTTCCATGAATTTAACGCCGAGATACTTGACTTTTTCGTTAGTTGAAATTTCTGTACCGTTAGGAAGCACTACATTTATGTTTGGCTGCCGATCTGCATTCACCTCTGAATGGTCTCCTTAAGCACATAAGTACCGAGTACCGGTTTCCCTAATCAACCCCATTTGGTAGAGTAGTCAAATTTGTTCGCTGTTTGGACTTCGACCCTTCGCGCGGCTATCTGTGGTGACGTCGAGGTGGCATAAATCAGCGACTCACTGTGCTTCACTGTGTCAGTTGGATGTAGTTGATCTGCCGTGTAGATGTTGAAAAGACACGGTCCCAGCCTTGATCCTTGTGTAACTCCCGCCTTGGTGCTCCGCTCTGTTGACTTGCTGTCTTCATCTGAGACGTAGAATTCTCTGGAATGCAGAAAGCTATAAATTATTCCGACGAGGTTGGAGGGGAATCCCATCTGGTTCAGCTTGTAGATGAGTCCCTCAATCCAGACCGCATCGAAGGCCTTTTCTGCGTCCAGGAAGTGACCTCGTTATTGTTCAGTGCAGCTACAACATCGTGGTGGAACTTCATTAGAGTACTGAATATCCGGCATGACGTTTAGGTCGGTAGACCATCGCTTTAGTTTTCGCATTGCCAGGTTCCCTGGGATTTTGCTTATACTGCGCAAGAGCGATATAGGCCTGCATCCTGAAACACTGGCAACATTCGCCTTTATTGGTATTGCGACAATTTTTGCTATTTTCCACTTGCTACGAAAGTAGCCTATAGTAGTTCATGTTGATTGTGTGAAGTATCATCACCGTTTATGGCATTCGCTTCAGGACAAAATAACATGTTTATGAACGGGGCATTGGTTCATGTCCAGTGGAGACGACGTGTTAGGTTAAGTGTTTGAAAGTGATCTTGGAAAGGCTGATTTTTTGAAAGCTACAGGAACGTTTTTCAAAAAAAAAAAAACACATAAAATTCAGAAAAATGCATGAAATCTTTACTTGAGTCGATAGTACGGTCCATATAATTTAATGTTTGAAGATTATTTCATGCAAATGTTGACCTTGACTGCCCCTCAAATGGTCCATCCGCTTAGTCCAATATTGGCATACTCTTTCCAACATTTCGGCCAGTATCTCACGAATAAATGCTTCAATGTTGTCTTTCAATGCGTCAACTGAAGCGGGCTTGTCTGTATAGACATGAGCTTTAACATAGCCCCGCAAAAAATAGTCGAAAGGCGTTAAATCGCACGATCTAGGCGGCCAATTGACCGGTACCGAATGTGAAATAAAATGTTCACCGAACTCGCCTCTCAATGAGTCCATGGTTGCGCGTGCTGTGTGGCATGTGGCACCGTCTTATTGAAACAACATGTCATGCAAGTCAAGCTCTTGCATTTTGGGCAAAGAAAAAGTTGGATATCATCTCACGGTAGCGCTCACCATTTACAGTTACGTTACGATTCGCATCAATCTTTGAAGAAGTACGGCCTAATGACGCCACCAGCCCACAAACCGCACCGAACTGTGACTTTTTCTGGATGCATTGGTAGCTCTTGCAATGCTTCTGGCTGATATTCACTCCAAAATCGACAATTCTGCTCATTTACGTACCCATTGAGCCAAAAATGAGCTTCGTCTAAACTGACCAGGAAATGGAAGAAGCGTGCGATGAACTTTCTTAACAGAGCGCGCATTTTGATAATAAAATTCAATAATTTGCAAGCGTTGTTCGTTTGTAAGACGATTCATGGTTAAATTATAGACCAAACTGAAGATGTTTGACAGTGAAACGAAACGCGAAACGTGCGTCAGCTGTTTAAACCAGTGTCACCCTTTATGTAAGACAGTTCCCAAATAAAGTTGAAGGTGATCGGACGTTTTTCGTTACGCGGTTACAGCCCAGTAGAACAGTGTTTTTGATTGGCACAATGACTGTGACTTATGCAGAGAACGAGCAAAATTAAAACGAACTGAGCAGTCACAAGAACAACATGAAAAAATAAGAAATACCCTGTGCCAGTCGGGGTTCGATTCTTTACAACACAAAGTTTCGCCGGTTAAATTCACAGTTGCGAGTGAGTTAGCTACTTGTTGAGACATTCCATCCTTCCACTCAGCCGCTGTGGATGAATGTGAATGTGTTGTTGTGTGTTAGGTGCTGTTGTGTAAAATGTATTTTGTGTTGAGCTATTATTCGATTGACTTTGTTGAGAATCAGGGTGCTGTGTCAGAATGGTGCGGTTGTTGACAGAAGTAACAGCGCCCCTTACTTGGGCATTGCTGAGTTGCGTGGCTGTATGCCAAGCAATTCTCACAAACTCCGATTCTTTTTGTCAATGACCTGCTTGACGGTGTGTCCATTTGGCGAAAACGGTTGCATGCTCGCATTGCATGTACCCCTTTGTGGCAACAATTACACGAGAACTTTCGTTCCCGGACTGCACTTATTGAAGACCAACGGCTGCCAAAGTCCTGAACCTGCAATCGAGGAATTCTTGAAATGATTTGAAATCCGGCAGGCCCTTTGTAGTCCCTAGTCTTTCGTCCCATAATTGTTGGGTAAGAATCGGCAACTTCTTGGTGAGCAAAAATACTACTTAACCTCCGAGGTTCTTAAGAGCATGTCGACATTCGACGGAAGTGTCTAACTACTGGTCGCAGACTCCGTTACTAAGGGTTTTTGACCGTAAACTGAGCTCAGTTGTGCATTTACTAAAAACAGTTTATGGTCGTAGCGGGCTTTGAGTATGTCCCAAGCGGGTTTGGAATTTACGTTGCTAATTGACAAATGTGCCGTTTTTCGCAATCGGCATCTATCGCGATTTTATTGCTTTCAGTGGGGAATTCTTGAAATGATTTGAAATCCGGCAGGCCCTTTGTAGTACCTAGTCTTTCGTCCCATAATTGTTGGGTAAGAATCGGCAACTTCTTGGTGAGCAAAAATACTACTTAACCTCCGAGGTTCTTAAGAGCATGTCGACATTCGACGGAAGTGTCTAACTACTGGTCGCAGACTCCGTTACTAAGGGTTTTTGACCGTAAACTGAGCTCAGTTGTGCATTTACTAAAAACCGTTTATGGTCGTAGCGGGCTTTGAGTATGTCCCAAGCGGGTTTGGAATTTACGTTGCCAATGGACAAATGTGCCGTTTTTCGCAATCGGCATCTATCGCGATTTTATTGCTTTCAGTGGGTGGTGGGGTGGCTCCCGCTATACCCGCCCCCTTTCTTGCTAGTTCATCAGCTCTTTCATTGCCTGGAATAACCTTGTACACGGGGACTCAGCATAGGGCAAGATGGCATCTCCCTTAGAGACAGACGGCAGAGTTTCACCATCTTGGAGTTGATCGATGGTGTCCCTAGAGCTTTTGTGGCGGCCTGACAGTCTATATCGTAGATCGTCCGTCTATTGGGCTCGTTGATAGTCGGATGGCTGCCTTTTGAACAGCTGCAGTGGTTCGGCAGCCGGATTGCCTCAGAGATCTCTTGCGCACTGACATAAATGCCTGATGCTGTACCTTCTTCCCATTTGGACCCGTCAGTGTAAATTTCCAATGCGGCTGGGATACGATTTATCATCGTCCCATTCTTCCCTCGTGGGGATTAGAGTCTTGTGCTTTATTTGGAAGTCGTCAAGTAACCTGTTTGTGGCTGGGTCAAGAGCCGTTGGACTCCACAGCTCCGCCCGAAGAGTCCTCGATTCCGAGCGAGATGTTCCGGAGGACGTTCCCCGAACAAGATAGCACTCACAAGTGGAGAAGAACCTCAATGAATTTGGTGTGCGCAACTGGAGGCAGCTGGCTTAAGATCGTGCTGCCTGGAGCGGCTGGTTGGTTGAGGCCCTGGTCCACTCCGGACTGTAGCGCCGAACAAAGACGAAGAGGATCTGTTCGAATTTTGTAGCAACACTGTGTACCCCTTTCCGTGGGTTTTGTCCCATCGGCTGCCTGCTCTTAGCCTTATAGCTGCATACGTGGCCATAGGTGTCCATGGGAAGGCGATCATTTCTAGGGCGACTGTGGGTTGGCGTTGTCCAGATCGGGGCACGGTAATCTCTTCTATCTCCGTCCTGGTTAAGGTGACATTAGGAGCGATGGTCACTTCGTTGTTAGCTCAAGTTTTCGGACCAATCTCTGAACAGAGGTCACACTCTACGGTGTTGAAGTCTCGTTAAATCACTTGACAGGTCTCCTGACTTGTCCTATCTTTCAATGTCTGGATGGTTTTTTTGTGAAGAAGTAATATTTTTGTTCGTCGATGCACACCACTGGCTTGTGAGTGATGAGGTTACTTATCTGTTCCATTTCACACAACCATACTATCGCGAAAATCCTCAACTGCCAAATGGCAAGAATAAAACTTGTCCTTGCTCCCCGCATAGTTTGAACTTCACCATCTCCATCCACTCACTCCATCATAGTCCTCATAGATCATCACTCTCAACTGAATTCTCATTCCAAGTGCAAACACCGTCACGACATAGCTCTCCAAAACAATATTCTCTCGTGATCCCTGCATCCCTGCATCCGGGACAAACAACGCCAATGTCCTGCTTCCTCCCTCCTGTTCACTCCCATTTAGGATATTTGAATTAGAAAAGCAATTACAGATGTTTTGGCTGTCTTATCCCCAGCGAACAAGGACGAGTGACTGCGAATAGCTGGATCTCGCCTGTCCTCGGGTTATCCCCAAGTTCTTGCGCTATCTTCAAGAAGTATTTTGTTAACATATTCAAGTCAGGGGGGGAAATTTGCTGAACTCTTAAAGAAGTTGTGAGTGCTACAGCTACGAAAAAAAGCAAGGAACTTCGTTCATCCTTTGCCCTGGGGAGTTACGCGACGGGGGCGTCTTGCACAAGATGGCAGCATCAGAGCAACAAAATGAATAACAGCAAAACGAAACGGGTTAACAAGTTAAACAAAAGAAGTTTAAAACGTTACTGACGTCCGTGTGAGCGCTCCTGGATGCTGGAGTAACTTTAGAATTTTTTACAGATTTTTTCGCAGCCTTTTTATATTCCGTGTTTTGTTTTTTCTTCCCTTGCCCGGGGAGATGTGAATCGTACACATGTTTGTGGGAGGCGTCAGACAGGCAATGTTCCTGTGTTTGCTTGAAGTATTTGAGGATTATGTGTCCATGCTTCTGGCGGATTTGTTGAAAATATTGTAGTCGTTTTTTTATAGATTTATTTGTTACAGGTGTTGCGACTTAGAGCGAAACACATGTCGCGTTGAGTTGGTGAAACGACTTGATGACTGGAGTTCTCGAGGCGAAGTCATCCCTAGCTCAGATTCTCAATATCATTTGTCAACTCCTAACGCAGTTAAATCCACAACTGCAGACAGATGAGGATGAGTGGTAAGACAGGGCTTAGGGAAGACGTAAGATTGAGGCTCCAGAGAGGACTTGACATTTTTAAGACGCTAAGAGGTAAGACAGAGCTTAGGGATGGCGTAAGATAGAGGCTTCAGGGAGGACTTGAGATTTTTTGGGAGCCTAAGTGGTGAGACAAGGCTTATGGAGGACGAAAGATTGATGCTTTAGAGAGGACGCGACATTTTTGGGGAGGCTGAGTGGAAAAACAGAGCTTAGGGATGGCGAAAGATTGAGGCTTCATAGAGGGCTTGACATTTTTAGGACGCTAAGAGGTAAGACAGGCTTAGGGAAGGAGAAAGATTGAGGTTTTAGAGAGGACTTGACATATATTGGGAGCCTAAGTGGCGAGACAGCAATTAGGGATGACCAATGATTGAGGCTTCAGAGAGGACTTGACATTTTTGGGGAGGCTGAGTGGTAAGACAGGGCTTAGGGAGGACGAAAGATAGAGGCTTCAGAGAGGACTTGACATTTTGGGGAGGCTGAGTGGTAAGACAGGGCTTAGGGAGGACGAAAGATAGAGGCTTCAGAGAGGACTTGACATTTTGGGAAGGCTGAGTGGTAAGACAGATCTTAGGGAAGACCAAAGATTGGAGCTTCAGAGAGGACTTGACATTTTTGGGGAGGCTGAGTGGTAAGACAGATCTTAGGGAAGACCAAAGATTGGGGCTTCAGAGAGGACTTGACATTTTGGGAAGGCTGAGTGGTAAGACAGATCTTAGGGAAGACCAAAGATTGGGGCTTCAGAGAGGACGTGACATTTATTGGGAGGCTGAGTGGTAAGACATGGCTTAGGGAGGACGTAAGATTGAGGCTCCAGCGAGGACTTGACATATTTTGGGAGCCTAAGTGCTGAGACAGAGCTTAGGGAAGACCAAAGATTGGGGCTTCAGAGAGGACTTGACATTTTTTGGGAGGCTGAGTGGTAAGACAGATCTTAGGGAAGACCAAAGATTGGGGCTTCAGAGAGGACTTGACATTTTTGGGAAGGCTGAGTGGTAAGACAGATCTTAGGGAAGACCAAAGATTGGGGCTTCAGAGAGGACTTGACATTTTTGGGGAGGCTGAGTGGTAAGACAGGGCTTAGGGAGGACGAAAGATAGAGGCTTCAGAGAGGACTTGACATTTTGGGGAGGCTGAGTGGTAAGACAGATCTTAGGGAAGACCAAAGATTGGAGCTTCAGAGAGGACTTGACATTTTTGGGGAGGCTGAGTGGTAAGACAGATCTTAGGGAAGACCAAAGATTGGGGCTTCAGAGAGGACTTGACATTTTGGGAAGGCTGAGTGGTAAGACAGGACTTAGGGAGGACGAAAGATTGAGGCTTCTGAGGGGACTTGAGTGGGAGGGAGGCTGAGTGGTAAGACAGATCTTAGGGAAGACCAAAGATTGGGGCTTCAGAGAGGACGTGACATTTATTGGGAGGCTAAGTGGTGAGACAGAGCTTAGGGAAGACCAAAGACTGGGGCTTCAGAGAGGACTTGACATTTTGGGAAGGCTGAGTGGTAAGACAGGACTTAGGGAGGACGAAAGATTGAGGCTTCTGAGGGGACTTGAGTGGGAGGGAGGCTGAGTGGTAAGACAGATCTTAGGGAAGACCAAAGATTGGGGCTTCAGAGAGGACGTGACATTTTTGGGGAGGCTGAGTGGTAAGACAGATCTTAGGGAAGACCAAAGATTGGGGCTTCAGAGAGGACTTGACATTTTGGGAAGGCTGAGTGGTAAGACAGGACTTAGGGAGGACGAAAGATTGAGGCTTCTGAGGGGACTTGAGTGGGAGGGAGGCTGAGTGGTAAGACAGATCTTAGGGAAGACCAAAGATTGGGGCTTCAGAGAGGACGTGACATTTATTGGGAGCCTAAGTGGTGAGACAGGGCTTAGGGAGGACGCAAGATTGAGGCTTCAGAGAGGACGCGACATTTTTCGGGGGCTAGGTGGTAAGACAGGGCTTAGGGAGGACCAAAGATAGAGGCTTCAGAGAGGACTTGACATTTTTGGGAAGGCTGAGTGGTAAGACAGATCTTAGGGAAGACCAAAGATTGGGGCTTCAGAGAGGACTTGACATTTTTGGGGAGGCTGAGTGGTAAGACAGGGCTTAGGGAGGACGAAAGATAGAGGCTTCAGAGAGGACTTGACATTTTGGGGAGGCTGAGTGGTAAGACAGATCTTAGGGAAGACCAAAGATTGGAGCTTCAGAGAGGACTTGACATTTTTGGGGAGGCTGAGTGGTAAGACAGATCTTAGGGAAGACCAAAGATTGGGGCTTCAGAGAGGACGTGACATTTATTGGGAGGCTAAGTGGTGAGACAGAGCTTAGGGAAGACCAAAGACTGGGGCTTCAGAGAGGACTTGACATTTTGGGGAGGCTGAGTGGTAAGACAGATCTTAGGGAAGACCAAAGATTGGGGCTTCAGAGAGGACTTGACATTTTTGGGGAGGCTGAGTGGTAAGACAGATCTTAGGGAAGACCAAGAATTGGGGCTTCAGAGAGGACTTGACATTTTTGGGGAGGCTAAGTGGCAAGACAGGACTTAGGGAGGACGAAAGATTGAGGCTTCAGAGAGGACTTGACATTTTGGGGAGGCTGAGTGGTAAGACAGGACTTAGGGAGGACGAAAGATTGAGGCTTCAGAGAGGACTTGACATTTTTGGGGAGGCTGAGTGGTAAGACAGATCTTAGGGAAGACCAAAGATTGGGGCTTCAGAGAGGACTTGACATTTTTGGGGAGGCTGAGTGGTAAGACAGATCTTAGGGAAGACCAAAGATTGGGGCTTCAGAGAGGACTTGACATTTTGGGGAGGCTGAGTGGTAAGACAGATCTTAGGGAAGACCAAAGATTGGGGCTTCAGAGAGGACTTGACATTTTTGGGGAGGCTGAGTGGTAAGACAGATCTTAGGGAAGACCAAAGATTGGGGCTTCAGAGAGGACTTGACATTTTGGGGAGGCTGAGTGGTAAGACAGATCTTAGGGAAGACCAAAGATTGAGGCTTCCGAGAGGACTTGAAATTTTTTGGGAGAATTCCCAGGACATGGACTTCCCGAGAGCCCAAGGATCCATTCGGAAGGCCACTTGCAGTTTCCGAAAGACTGAGATCTAAAAGGCATTGTTGTCGCAGGTTAGTATTTGGTCCTCTTATCAATAAGGCTTTGCCTCCAGTGCACGAGAGGCAAGCATGAATTGGGGAACATACTGAGAAACTGTGGCTGGTTGATGTCAGAAATAAGGTTGAATCTGAAGGCGTTCATGAACGAAATGAACAATAGGACGCGTCGCCAGTGAGTCTGAGCAACTACTAAGATGGAATACACGAATATTCCTGCAGGAACGCTTAGTCCTTCTGTCAATGGGTGTTTTAAAACCTACCCATCAGTGGAATAGGTCTGGAATTCAATGAAATAACACTATTTTGCAATGGTGCTCTGAAGAAGGATTGATGTCATTTCGAGCGGAAAACACCTTATTGTCCTTGCAAGTTAAAGTACCATATCACTTTCTTTTATCTTATCATTCATTAACTGAAAAATCCAATAAATTCATAGTTTTAATATTCGGAACATAAAACGTAAGACAGGCAATAAATATTCTTTTTTACGTATTCGGTCCAGAAAGGGTCCCAACCTTATAAATCGCGTGTTAATATCTTTTCATCCCTTAGAGTTTAAGTACTTGTTGCAATGACACTGTAAATGAGATAATGCTCGAAGGCAAGTGCATCGGCATTATTACTTTAGGCTAGTGATAAGAGATATTCTTTTTCATAATACACATATTATGAAAAGGAACAAGCAGTTCGAAAATAGAGTTGAACGAGAGCGGACATGTTCCGTTACTCGAACTCGACCCAGAAAAGAACAAATAGTGTTTTCTTTAATTTGCATCGTTCATAGTTGCTTGGATCTGAGGGGTCACTAACTGCTCCACCAGTGAATGCAAAAATTATCGACGGGCAATGCCTTTGTTCGTAGCACTAACATCATTTATTTGTTTGTAAGTTATGCCAGATGTTTAAGTATGAGTGATGGAAGGAGTAATACTGAGCTTTTCCAGTTTTGAAACAGCTTGGTAGATCTGTAATGAGGAAGGCCGAGCTTGGTGCCAAAAACAAGTTAGCGGTTTTCAACTCAGTATTTGGTCCACCTCTCACCTATGGTCATGAAATTTGGGTAATCAGCGAAAGACTGAGAATACAAGCTGCTGAGATGAGAGTTCTTCATGCTGTTGTGGGAATTACTCGCCGGGATAGTTTGAGGAACATGGCAGTGCGCGAGGTACTCCACATTGAGCAGCTGCATCTTCGAACAGAGAGGGCTATGTTTCGTTGGTTTGGTCACGTCGCACGAAAGTGCAAAAACTCGCCTGGTCACGCTTGGGCATAACTGTGGATGAGTTGGAGTCGATAGCGGAGGCTCGAGATGCCTGGAGATCACTCGTGAGTGGTTTACCCCCGCGACCAATTTAGTGGAGCATGCGGGTCAAATATGTGGTAGAAAAAAGCCAATGGCCATCGCTTCGTCTGTGGTTTACATGGATATTCTCCAATCATTTGATTCATGACGTCGACGCCAACTTTATGTGTGTTGATAAATCTTCGAAACCGATTTATAGTCCTCAATCGGTTTAGCGACATCGTTGCTCTTAATACGGGATGTAACATGGATCCCTACACCAGCGGCTAGACAAAGACCAAAATAGTTCACGTTCAGTAACAGATTTTCCAGCTGTTTGCATTTTCGTTGAATTTCACAATTTCTTGTTGAGCCCTTCTAGTAGTTTCTCGCATGATACAAGGATATTCTGATATAATTGTCATGGAGATGCCAAGACGACTACGAGGCGTTCCTCGGCTTGCGTAGCCACCGACTTCTCGAATGACATGGTGTGCTCTTAGACGACCTGTTGCTGTGGGTTGTTTGAACCATTTTGCTCCATCACGTGCCAAATAGTATTCCTCGAAGAATTCTCCTTCTTGCACTTGGCGAACTCGATTGTTTTCTGCTTGTAGCTCTTCCAGCATCCCGTCATAATCAGTATTCTGCTATTTGCGATGCGATTTGGGTCCGCATCGGAATCATCTCCATCGGGAACATAGTCCTCATCGCCAGCGCTACACTTGAGATCCACTCACTCGTACTTCTTCGACAAGCTTGCTAACGTATAGAGCCCTTTCTTCTTCGATCATACGGCTCCAGTTGAATGCGTTTATTTCGTCACCCATAATAATTTACTTCCGTATAAGTGTGTTGTTTTCAGTTTGTTTCCACCTCGTTCCAGTATGAACTCGACTTTCACTCTCATCTGAACAAAACTAAAAAATGCGCAAAGCACCTAATTTTCTGGAAGTCGTAGGAGGTTGTAAACGATTTACAATCAGACAGCAAATGTAAAGGGTGGTTGAATTTTAAGGGCCGATGTTGATTTTGAATAAAACAAAAATCCAACGGTGTCAAATCACATGGTCTTGGCGGCCAATTGACATCGCCACCACGTGAGATAACACTGCCATTGAATTTGTCGCGCAAAAGACCCATTGTTTCATTAGCTGTGCGGCAAGTGGCACCGTCCTGTTGAAACCACATATCGTCCACATTCATATCTTCCAATTCGGGCCATAAAAAGTTCGTTGTCATTTCACGATAGCGAACACCATTCACAGTAACTGCCTGACCGGCCTCATTTTGGAAAAAATACGGCCCGATGATGCCGCCAGCCCATAAGCCGCACCAAACAGGCACTCTTTGTGGGTGCTTTGGTTTTTCGACAATCACTCTTGTGAGGTGAAAATGGTGCTCTGAAGAAGTGTTGATGTCATTTCGAGCGGAAAACACTCCTACTGTCCTTGCATCGTTCATAGTTGCTTGGATCTGAGGGGTCACTAACTGCTCCACCAGTGAATGCAAAAATGATCGAGGGGCATTGCCTTTGTTCATAGCTGAAGATGATTTTCATCACTGAAGATGATTTTCTTCGAAAATTTATCATCCACTGTTGCCATTTCTTGCCACCATTCTGACCATTGACGACGCTTGAAATGGTCAAGAGGCTCCAGTTCTTGAATCAATTGCACCTGGTAAGTGTGTAAATGCAAGTCTGTATGCATAATGTTCATCAACGACGAGTGTGAGAGGTGCAGTTGTTGGGCACGACGACGAGTTGAGGTGGACGGCTCTTCAGCCACACTATCGCGAACAGCAGCAATAATTTCTGCAGTACGAGCTGCACGAGCATGTACTGGTGTTTTCACATCTCCCACAGATCCGGTTTGCTCTAATTTTTGCACGATTTTCCGATTGTACGTACATTTGGACGATTAAATTGATCACGAAGTGCACGATATGCATTTTGATTTGAACGCCCATTTTCACAATAAGCCTGAATAACTTTAACGCGTTGCTCGATTGTGTATCTTTGCATGGTTCAAATTGAGTTAGTCTGAAATTGAGAAATGTCAAATGAAATGCAGAAAAAAAGTTGACGTTTAGGTGTGGTTCACATTCAACATCGGCAAAGTAATTACTACACTTCTCAAGACAATATGTATGAAGGTCCAGCCATTTACCTATTCCATTGGCTCGAGAGAACAACCTCTACAAAAAAAATGTTTCTCCGCGCCCACTTGGATTTTCAATTTGTGGTAAATGGTAAAGCATTAGGCACATGTACGCTAACAAAGTCACTAAATTTTGTCGAAGATAGCTCCACAATCAGTTAGGAAAAAATGGTTTCGAAAATGCAGGTCTGGCTGGACCTACTCATTGACAGGAGGGTTAAGACAGTGTCCACCTGAGTTTTTAGTCGACCCAAAAATTCTACTTCTTTCAAAAAAAAAAAAACCCTGTTACCAGTTACAACCCAATGCATCACTGCACCGCTCAGTGCGCATCCCCATCTGGTTCTAGCCTCAAACAAAACGCAATTAGCTGCTTTTGATATCAATCATGCAGCGAGCTGTGTGGTCGTAATAAATCACACACCCCACAGCACCGTGCAGGACGGTGACAGAGGAGCCGATTAATCATAGCTTAGGAGGGCTGCTAAAACTTTAATATCTTCGAAAATTTCCTGGTGAACAGTGTAATTCAGTGTTGAACCGCTGCTGCAGCTGGAAAATTTGCGGATACGCGTTGCTTCATGATCCACAAACATTCGTCGGAATGCGGTTAGAGGGTGGAGGGCGAAGGGCTGAGGGTGGACGGCGAAGGGCTGAGAGCTGAGAGCGTAGGGCGGAGTGCTGCGAACGTTGCAACGCCTTTAACATTCAATTAAGTCAGCATGCAAATGTGCACGATTCGTGGAAAAACCTGAATGTGGCGGTGAAAGGTTAAATCACAGTTGCAACACTGTACGTACACATTCATGTGGCTTGGAAAGCAGGTCCTTCCTCAGCGAAGTTGGAATATTTATGAAAAATAACCGAGGGGTCGATGGGACGGTGACCGGCGGCGCGGCGGCAGCGGCTGCAGGTGGAAATGTACGTACGTTCGGGTTGCATTAACCGAACGAGAGTGCATGTGATGAGCACGTAGTTGTCTTCGGCGACGTGTGCATAGTTGGAGCTGATGCATGGATGGAAGAGCACGAATTGTGACGAGACAGCGTGATGTGCGACCTCCTTTGGGGGTAAAGTCCTTTTACTGTATCAGAAGCGGTCCTGTGCAGAGAGCGAGGAAGTGAGTGAGCGAGTGAGTGACGGAGGACGCGATGCCTTCACAGTCGTGTTGATGGAAATATGCAAGCTATGCAACACTGATGCTAGATTTCACACATTGTTCACGTGACACTGCGGGTTTTATTTGACTCAGAATTGCAGGGCACGCCACGCTGACGGCATTAGATATGTGCCTCCTAAAGAGGTCATGTCTTGAACAATAGCATTTCGTTTCTGCATACAAGCGTGCAGGCGAGGTGTCTTTTAATGGAATTGAATTGCTGAAAGTGGGTCTTCAAATCGTGGCAGCCAATGAACAGCTACACGGCGCCAAGGATGGAAGATGAATTGCAAATGCATGTTATTCAACTTGTTGAGAGTGTCGATGTATTCAAAATAAAGAGCTCCGCAACACGTTAGGATGTAGCAGCAGGTACGCCATTGAGATCTGCATTTGAAAGAAAATTAGAAAATTACACCTCAATGGTGTGCACTTTGCAGACGTGCAGACGTGTGAGTGTGATGTGAGGACAATGGTGGTGAATGGAGAAGGTTTGAACTCAACCCAAAGTACTTTGATCTCTTGGTCTCGTTGGAGAGAGATCCGCTGAACCGGAGGGGGAACTCGGTATGTCTTCGCATTCAATTTGTTCACAGAAAGGAACTGGCTGGATTTTTTGAAATGGCTTTTCTCGCGGGTTTATCTCAGTGAAGGTGAAGTTTGCTAAAAATTCTAGCAACTGGATATCGACTTTTTCCTGTTCCTCGTGTCTATGAGCTAAAGCGCACCTTGTTGCGATGCTCAAGACTTCTTCTGGGGCAGCAGCAAATGCAATGAGAGAGGGAGCAGTCATTAGACATTAACCAACATTGGTACCCAGCCAACGGCGACAGGCTGTAATCGACTAAACACTATCTAACAGATACCTTAAGGAGATAACAGGCTGGTGGGTCCTGCCGGATCATAGGCATACACAATTCCAGACATCATCTTCTGCGCGACCAACCCAGCGGACGACCCGACAGGAAATGATTATTTATATTATTCAACGCAGCCCAACGAGGAAAGCAGCCGGGGCTGACAATATTTCGGATTTCGTCCTGAAGCGAATGCCACAAACGGTGATGACACTTCTCGGAATCAACATGAACTACTACTAGGCTACTTTCCCAGCAAGTGGAAAATAGCAAAAACTGTCGCAATACCAAAAAAGGGGAACGCTGCCAGTGTTTCAGGATGCAGGCCTATATCGCTCTTGAGCAGTATAGGCAAGATCTCAGAGAACCTGGCAATGCGAAAACTAAAGCGATGGTCTACCGACCTAAACGTTATGCCGGATATTCAGTACTCTAATGAAGTTCCACAACGATGTTGTAGCTGCGCTGAACAATAACGATGTCACTTCCTGGACGCAGAAAGGGCCTTCGATACGGTCTGAATTGAGGGACTCATCTACAAGCTGAACCAAATGGGATTCCCCTCCAACCTCATCGGGATAATTTATAGCTTTCTGCATTCCAGAAGATTCTACGCCTCAGTTGAAGGCGGCAAGTCAACAGAGCGGAGCACCAAGGCGGGAGTTGCACAAGGATCAAAGCTAGGACCGTGGCTTTTCAACATCTACACGGCAGATCAACTACATCCAACTGACACAGTGAAGCACAGTGACTCGCTGTCTTATGCCACCTCGACGTCGCCACAGAAAGCCGCGCGAAGGGTCGAAATCCAAACAGCGATCAAATTTTGCTACTCTACCAAATGGGGTAGATTAGGGAAACCGGTACTCGGTACTTATGTGCTTAAGGAGACCATCCCGAGGTGGATGCAGATCGAAAAAATGCCAAAGCATAAATGTAGTACTCCCTAATGGTACAGAAATATCAACAAACGAAAAGGTCAAGTATCTTGGCTTTAACTTCACGGAACGGTTAAGGTTCTGACCCTTAAGAAGGCCAACCTAGGCTTCTATCGCATCTATCCCTCGATGCCCAAGCAAAATGGACTAAGACAGAGGAGAAAACTGCTGCTGCAGCTTATACAGCCGATCTTAACGTACGGCTTCCCAATATGGTACACCATCTCTAAGACCAGCATGACGCAATTTTCGAAAGAAAAATACTGCGAATATGTTCCGGACTCACCTTCGACAGGGACAGTCAAAGGCACCACAGCAATAATAGGTAAAGACCAAGCACGCATCATCCCCCTTCAGCAGTACATGGTGACACTGTTCAGAAAGCAGCTACTAAACATCAACAACCATCCTAACGAGGAAATCAGGAACTCGAGAAACACAATACCCGGACAACTCTACCTCAAGGCATTAAATCTGCTAAACGAGCAGAACTTTTCAACGACGTCGAACAACGAGCTGCATGGATTCTACCAGAGCAGCGATAGCAATCACCATCGAGGCTAAATCGGCTACCACACCACCACCCCATCCCAAAAGTATCACCATGGACACAAGGACTTGCCCGATGCAAGCACCAGCCATTGTAGGAGGTTAACAATAGTCGCGTATGGTTCGGGAAAAATATATTCAACCGCACAGAAGCTCTGTGCCCACTGGGTTGGTTTTGGAAAAATAAAAAAAGGTTTTAGCACGCAAGAAAAAAAAAATTACAAGTAGCTCAGAATAAAGTGCTAAAGTCAATATTAAACCTGCCATGGGATTATCCTACGTGTCTGAGAGTATATCCAAAATCACTGAAAAGCTTATGAATTCTTGCGCTTATGCTGACAATCCCCTAGTTAATGGTCTGTTTGCAGCAAATAGTCAAAATGTATGATTTAGTTATTTATTTGATGTAATCCGGAAGGCCGAGCTTGGTGCCAACGCCAAGTTAGCGGCTTCCATGCAGTATTTGTTCCAACTCTCCCCTATGGTCATGAAATTTAGGTAATGACCGAAAGACTAAGATCGCGAATACAAGCTGCTGAGATGAGATTAATCTGTGCTGTTGTGGGAGTTAGTCGACGGGATAGAGTGGGAAACGGCAGTGTGAGAGGAACTCAATACGATTGTCCCCGCTATCACGACTTCCGAGGCGGGCGTTCAATGCGATTCCATCAGGTAGGCGACCGCTTGGCAGACCCAGGACGAGGTGGTTGGACCAAGTCTGAAAACTCGCCTGGTCACGCTTGGGCATAACTCCTGATGAGTTAGAGTCGATGGCGGAGGATCGAGTTGGCTGGAGAACTCTTTTGCGTGGTTTACCCCCGCGACCCCTTTAGAGGAGCATACGGGTCAGAATATGATGATCATGATGATGATGACCTCCTGAATAGAAACGACCCCGAAATTGCTAGAGTCGTGGCTGTAAGCACGGGGCACTGGCCAATAGGCATCCACGCTACTAGACTTGGCAACCCACACTGTCGCAGTTGCCTCGACACACACTCAGCGGAAAGTCTGCCGCACTTTCTCTGTGAATGTCCGGAACGAGCCAAACATAGATATGCCGCTTTCGGCAAAACCTTTCTTAGCGACTTCTCCGCTATAGCCAACCAACGTATATCAAGCACCACAGGCAAACCCAAAGAACCCAGATCGACGAGGTGTGGCATCAAAACGGCGCAACTGCGCTACTTGTACCCGCTTAGAGTCAAATCGGGTAGCCACCCACCACCACCAACCATAAACCAACCAAGACTTTCAGCCATGACTATGAGGTGCTCCTAGCCCCCCTCAAGCAGTGCAAAGCAAAGAGTGCATTAATACCTACTTAAGTGCTCCTTAACAGACCACTTCAATCTCAGGGGACGAATGAACGCAAATGAAGCACACTCCGCACGTATTTAAACTTGCTTAAAAGGGTGTGCATAGACCCTTCCGCACACAGACCGACCGGCTCTACGTGTACGTGCGCATACATTTGCTGTCGTCCTTTCCATGGACACCTTGTCCATGTCAAACCGTGTGTGCCCCCCCCCCCATCCCGACCCGCCCCAACAAGGTGACAGATTAAATGTGCTTTCTCCTCCCTGGCGCACAAAAAACTCAGGATAACATCGCCCAAAAGGACGTACCCCCCCACGAACAAGATGAAAAGAGCGAAAATTAAAAAGGGATCTACAGAAAGTGTCACAGCTGAGCACAGGGGTCTTATGTCGGATCCCTGACATTCCGACAGGTTAACCGTCCGTTTTATTCTTGCAGGAGCCACAGCGCACAGACCTGGTGCAATGGAATAGAATGGAACCAAGCTGCATGCATTATCCTAGTGGGATGTCAGCGTACACATGCGTTCATGTTTTCGGTCATAACTTACTCCGTAGTTATCCACTTCTGTCTCCCTCCCTCGCTCCCACTCCGCTTTCCGGATTGTCCCTTGACCGAACACCGACAAGGGGAGGCGAAACCATTAATCGAAATTCCAGGACAATAGCGCCAAACAGAGCACTACGCTCGGTTGAATTCAAATTGAAAATCATGTTTCTCAAGGGTGGATCCCTCGTGGCCCTCGTGGTCCTAGTCCGCAGCGACTGGGTTGGGGAAGAGATCAGCAATCGGAATTAGCTTGGCAATGGTCGACGGCTATGGGTGATTGCGTTTGTAATTTTGGTTGTTTCTGGCTGCTGCGTGATATGAAAATGAAAATGAAACGAAGCCCTAGGTAGGTCCTCTTGGGCCGTTGTGGGAGTCGAAAGTAGTGCCAATGGTGTCATGGCAGTGTGACTAAAACCACCTCCCGGGGAATCCTTCCATTCATTCTCCCGCGGAACTTACGCGTTTTACTTGGCGGGAGACGAATTCGAGCTTTTTGCTTAGTCACCGGGTGATTGGCGGATTCGCGTTTCGCTGATGTTCTAAATTCCACAGAGCGCTCTTTATTCGAACTGCGGCATCGTTCACAGCAGCCCAAAGATCTTCGGATGTCAAAGCTCTTTGGAGCGTAACGTTTGAAGAAACAAAATTTGATTGCCCCAACCACTGGGCGAATTAAAACGCTTCTCAATATTTTTTAAGTATTAAACATTTAACATTAAGTATTAAACATTATATTACATGATATTTTATAACTTCGAGTTCAGGTTGCTGACCCCTTACCACTGGTGGGGGAAGTCAGATGGTAAATGAGCGTCTCCGAAGGGCTCACGAATAACTGCTGGTCCGTTAATTGGGACTGGATATTTATATCGAGTCGGGGTGGGGGTGGATATTGCTAATGCATTGCAAAGTCTGTTTATTAATTTGGTAATACCATGAACTGGGATGATTTCTGAAGTTGTCATCAACAGGGCTAACAGCTGGTGTTTATTGATAGGTTCTACTGACGATGCGTTTGTGTCATCAATAGGGCTCAAAACTTTGTTGTTCTAAATTCATTATGATAACCCTCGATTGATGTATCCATCGAGCACTGTGTGTGTGTATGTTGGAGGTATGACGGATGTCAATGCCGTGACTATATATTGAACTGTGTTTTCTGGTGTTCAAGTTCGTCACGCAATACAGCCCTTTCGTTTGCACATTCGAGGAAAACGTGCTCCACGTTCTCTACCGGACTCGAATCACGGTTTCGCTTGAATAGAAGTTCCCGAAAACATCCATGACCGGTCAAGAACTGTGTAAACCGTTCGCCGTGTTTTCCGGTTTACCCAACTTTCAATCCTTGGGATTAGTCGGTACGTCCATCTCCCTTTTCGGGACTCGTTCCAGTGTCGTTGGCACGCCTCCATACGTTGCTTCTTCCGAATTTCTTCACTTGATGTATGGTTGCCCCGGTCTTGGCACGACTATCATAAGGTTAGGATATCGATTAAGGATATTAAGGAATTCCTATCGATAAACAGATGTGACTCCCTTTTTATTCTCGACATCAGACCATATTGTGACGTGCGGTGATCAGAACACCAACCCCCTTTCAGTCCACAAATCTGTCAGCCACCTTGGTCCTCTTATCGTCAGCACCGCCATCTATTGGGAAAATCGATCCTAACTCCGAATTAGAAACCATTCCGAAGAGTATTCCCGAAATGATTGTAGTACATGCTTATCTAAAAACTGCCACCTATACACAAATGGAATACGAAGAATTATGTTCCTAATCGAGGGGGGAATCCATACCCAGATGGCGACAGTACGATACTGTCTATAAATATCGGAACGACGCTCAGTGGTCCCGTTGTATGGCAGAGTTGTAACTTTTGAAATCGTGGACCGATCTTAATAAAACATAGTAACAGGTGCGAGCGAGAGATCTTGATTCAAAAATGGTTACTGTAGCTCATCGGGCAACGGAGTAATCTTAAGTTAAAAAAATTTAAAAAATAAGATTTTTTGTTTAAATTCCTGAAATTAAACAAACTAAGCAATTTAGTACAATAAGACTTGCGCTTCAGTACTAAATGGAAGCGAATCTTTTGTTTTTGGTTCAGGCCTTAAATACGCAATCCAGGGATCAGATGATACCAACATTTGATGAATAGCATCTTCATTGGTTGCCGAACGAGAAAATTGTCTACTATTATTAATCAGATAGTACCTAAAGGGTGATTTTAAAGTTTTTAAAAAAATAGTACGGTCCATATAATTTAATGTTTGAAGATTATTTCATGCAAATGTTGACCTTGACTGCGCCTCAAATGGTCCATCCGCTTAGTCCAATTTTGGCATACTCTTTCCAACATTTCGGCCGGTATCTCACGAATAAATGCTTCAATGTTGTCATCCAATGCGTCAATTGAAGCGGGCTTGTCTGTATAGACATGTGCTTGAAGACATGAGCCCCACAAAAAATAGTCGAAAGGCGTTAAATCGCACGATCTAGGCGGCCAATTGACCTGTCCCGAACGTGAAATAAAATGTTCACCGAACTCGCCTCTCAATGAGTCCATGGTTGCGCGTGCTGTGTGCCATGTGGCACCGTCTTGTTGAAACCACATGTCATGCAAGTCAAGCTCTTGCATTTTGGGCAAAAAAAGTTGAATATCATCTCACGGTAGCGCTCACCATTCACAGTTTCGTTACGATTCGCATCATCTTTGAAGAAGTACGGTCCAATGAAGCCACCAGCCCATAAACCGCACCAAACTGTGACTTTTTCTGGATGCATTGGTAGCTCTTGCAATGCTTCTGGCTGATATTCACTCCAAAATTGACAATTCTGCTTATTTACGTACCCATTGAGCCAAAAATGAGCTTCGTCTAAACTGACCAAAACTTCCCCTCACTTAAACGCCTCGTTCTCCCAAAGTGCCTGAGAGCTAAAGTTTCTAGTTTTTGCAGCATCGATAGATAGTTTGTATAGCTTTCAGAAAAAGTTGCTCTCCCGTTGGAGCCTCTTGGAACATTCTTGTTAAAGTCCATCAAACATTGAAATGCCCCCCTCAAAAGGTGCCTTCACATAAAAGCCTAGTTTAAACAATTGGGAAGCAATATGCGAAAACGCCCTTTAAAATACATTACTTTAGATTCCAAAGTTGATAATTCTAGGATTCTAGGCCACATCAAATTTGCTAAAAAAAACACGTAAATTTCAAAGTCTCAACTTTGAGCCAAACGGATCATCAAAAGTCAACGAAATTTAGGCCTTCTAGGTTCTCATATTTGTAGAATCGAAAAAGGTACACCATTTGGCCGAGAAAAAGATGTCGCTTGGAGTATTTATTTCCGCTGCCGGACCACTGTGCGCCGCCGTCCTTGTTTACTTTGTCAAGTGAACCGCATCGACCGCCGTTTCTGAAGCGTAGTCCTCTCCAGTTCCCAAAGGGAGCAACATTTTTTGTCTTAGTTGGAAAGACGCTACAATGGCTACACAGTACGGCTTCCAGACTGCAAAACAATAGCAAGTATTTAAAGTATTGTTTACGTTTCGCAGTCTGTTTTGATGCTGCTCTTGGCAGATAACGGTTCAGCCATCACAAAAGAGAGAGAGAGATTCCCTCAAGAACAACAGTCTTAAAAATCTCATTTCTCTCTCGGATTGCGCGCCGTGAACCGGTGCAGGGAAACAAAAATGCACAAGGCATGCCATCAGATCCCATTTCGCTGCCGCTCATTTCCACGACCGGGACCACAAGAATGGACGAATATTCAAAATGTATTCATAACATGCCGCGCCCCATCGAGACGATGAAATCTACAATTAAGTCCTCTTCGCAAGGCACGACGAGAACGTATTCAACTCTGCCCAAGCAACTGGAAGGAACATGATAGAAGGGATAATAATAATATACTTACCGCAATTTCTTGGATTTACACAGAACTACGGAGCTTCGCTTGTTCCGCCGGCACTCAGGGGAGAATGGAATTAGAATGGATTTAATGAATTCGTGGATTGCTTCCGTTTCCTCCAGTCCACACGATTATCCGCAGCGGCGCCAGCCTTCAGGAAGGATCCTTAAAAGTTTTGTGTAAATTGTATGAAATTATGAAATATGTACGCGCTTCATCCCGATGACAATGAACTCCCGGACATTGTGCGCGGGAATCCCGTCTCAGCTTCTGCTCCTGTTCCTCTTCTGTCGACGTCGATGGAATAACATCCATTCCAAATTGAAATTGAGTCAACACCAAGCCCTCTGTAGGCACACCGCACACGGCACACTGGAGTGAGCTGCCGAACGAGCTCGTCGCATTTGCACGCGCTTGAGATGAGTAACATCTTCCTCGTGCCGGTGCCGTGAATAGTCTGAGTAAACGTTGCAGCCTAAGTGCGGATGTGGGTGTTTGAAGGGGTTTTTGCGAGGAAATTGAAAAGAAATGGAAAGAAAATAAATAACGTTCGCAAGGACGCGGGGGATGAGTTCGGCTTTGGGAATGATTGCATTGTGTTACGGATTGAGAGTACTTCTACCGCGGGGAGACGATTTAATCTGATGTGGATTGTTGTCAGGAAATTTTTTCGGTTCGAGCATGCGGCATGTTACGAATCTTAATTCCTTGATATTACATGGGAGCTCCTGTCTGTGAATGTTTGGATTCGAGAACTACGAGAACTTCACTTGTCTACACTGTCTCTTGTCTGTCTCAAGCAAGGGTCTGGACGACGGAAAAAATAAAGTGTCCGCTGATGGTGCACATAGCCAGAGTGACAGAGTGACCTTCGGCGAGTTAGAGGTAAATGACGTGTTCTAGGCCTCAGAGGGCGGCTCACGAACGACTTCTGCTTCCTCTTGGCACAGTCTTCAACCAATTAGTATTTGCAGGCATTTGGTGAGAGACTCATCGTCTCCTTTGTGTGGCGCTACAACTTACTTGGTCCTCAACCACCACGCCTTTCCAATCAGAGCGATCACAAAAGATGATCTCCGAAGTGATGAGCCACATAAAATGCATTCTGCTGCGTTGTCGCACAGTTTCGGACTCGAAGACTCTTCCGGCCGGAGCCGAGTTGTCCATGCGCTCTCCATGGCCCAGTCATCTTAGGCATGAGGGTGGGTGTGGTTTGGGAAAGAGTTTGTGTGAAGATCGCTTCCACGCGGAGGCAGTAGGGCCCATACAATCATCCTCATGGCTGAAACCAACCCGTGCTCCTTACGAATATTAGAAGACCCGATACATCTGCATTCGCCAAGTCTGCAGTTTCTGTGAAGAATCTGTGCACCAGCGAAGGTAGGCGCCGGTTCTGGAGAGCGGGCAGTGGCAAAACAGATGTTGGATGGGCTCGGCATTCTGTAATAGGTTATCAGACTCCCGGATTAGGGCAGAGTTCAAACGGAGTTCCTCGCAATCAAAGAAGCAGCTGAAACCAATATCGGCAAAGGAAATCAAGCCGAAGCTGGTCGCATGCAGCCACAAGAAGCCCAAGATTCACACTCGATTATTCTAAGCTGGGTCCCGGGTCAAAGGGACATAACCAGCAACGGCACAGCAGATGAACTCGCCAGGAAGGGGGCCGAAAACGACCCATCCCGGGTAATAGTGTGTATCGAACCACCTCTCAAGAAGGACAACTGGGGGAACTCTCTAACCACCTCCAAGACCACTCGGATGCTAGGACCCAAGATGAACAGTGCAAAAACCGACAAAGTTGGTATCGATGGCCGATGGAGCTCCAGCTGACCACAGTCACCTGAAGAACAGTGAACTGAAAATGGGACAAAGCAATGACTTGACAATGCAAAGGCTGCAGTGACCCGGAGGTAACTCCTCCACCAATACATCTGTCATTGTCTCAGTCTGTGGCAGTTGAACTTGTGACTCATCTGCATCTGCGCCGTACAGTATGACTAAGATTATCAATGACATGGAGGTCTCGTCTGGCCCGGTCACAACGAGCACATGAACTCCAAAACTCAAGGTCCAGTCTTCGAATCCGGGCATCCTGGTTCGAGAATGAGGCGAAGGCCGAATCGTCGCTACAAAGTCATCGGGGGAAACAAGAGAGCTTGGTTCCGATGTCTTGGCGTCATTATTAACGCCTGAAAGGGACTTCAGTTCAGCCTCAAGCCCTAAGTGAGTCCCAGGTCTGATAAGAGACCAGATATCGACGACGAACAGTCCTTATACCCAACTTACTGGTTTCTCAAACCTATTCGTCTTCAGCATGGCTCCGGAGTTATCTTTACGCTCAACCCACAGCTGGGAGCCCAGCTTACAGCTTTCGAATGAATCCTGTCTCTGTGGTCTGTTTTAGTTTTTAATCATCCTAGACCACAGCTCGCACTGCGTAGCTGTTGCTCTAGAAAAAAATAAGAGCTTGAGCTGATTAATGTCCCCAAGGCCTCGGTCCTGACTCAGTTCACAAGGAGATACTGACCTATTGTCGCCTCCTCTCTGGTATCACAGCCTCCACGGCGGACTTCACCACGTGCGATGGTGAAGTCCACGAGTCACTCAATTTTGGCAAACATCCAAGTGCCCCTTTGACCAGAGCAGAACCGCCGAAAAAAGTGCGCCTAATGACTCCCTGCCCCCAGTCGTCGTACTTCCAGATGTCAACGACAGACTCCACCGCCAAGCCGGCAATCAATATCATTTAAGTCCTGTCACATACCTTCGGAGCTTAATCTAATTTATCCCTCAGTCATTCAAATTAATCCCAATCCAATTGACTCGACGTCGATATCTCCAGCGCTTCAAATTCGCATTCCATACGCAATCTATCCCCGAAGATACACTCCTCCTCCAAATTGACTCCCTCACTGGCACACATGTCTGAGGATAACCGAATTCAGTTCCCTCCAACGCCGCCCCTTCCCCCGCCCCAGGCTTAATCGCCCAATTTATGAGCAAGTCCTTGCGAAAATCAACAGCCCTCCTCGTCTCACATTCATGATTATGTCAATAAATTCGAGTGTCCTCCTTGCATGTGATACCGCATCCCCTAGACGGGTAATTTGTTTACCCTATTGTTAACCTCTCCCAACTTAAACTTGTCCCCCTCCCCGCCCCGTCCCCGTCCCCTCCACCGGCAATCATATGCAGATCAATATCCTTAATGAACCATAACGACCCATGTGACTACATTGAATTGTGCATTGATATTCTATTTGCATTGTCGCTCCGACGCTGGTGATATGTACGTGACCAGCCAAGCTGAACACGGGATAATTGAGTTCAATTTCAGCAGCACCAACCTACCAGTGGGATGAGCTGTTGACGTGGGTTATGTGCACGGATCCTTGTGCTTTTCCGAAACAACTTTCCCTGTTGTTGCACAAAAATTAATCAACTCTCTGCCTAACCTCTCTGGGATCTGACTGAGACAGTCCCTCCGCTCCCCCCAATCACCCCTCTTCCACCGCCGACGTATGCACTCCTAGTTGTCGACAATCAATTGGACAGCCACAGGACTCGGGCGACGCGATCCAAATACCGTATGTTTTCATTTCAATTTTCATTTTCATTTTCATTTCATAAAGCAGCTCAAAAACAACGAAAAATGAAAAAAACGCAATCACCCATAACCGTCGACATTGCCGAGCTAATTCCGATTGCGGAACTCTGTTTTCGTAGCCCACCCGGCGACGTGGTTGTTAGGCGGCCGCGAGGGATGCTCCCTTCAGAAACATGGTTTTCAATTTGAATTCAACCGAGCGTTGTGCTCTGTTTGGCGCGCTAGGTCGCTATTGTCCTGGAATTTCGATTAATGGTTTCGCCTCCCCTTGTCGGTGTTCGGTCAAGGGACAATCCGGAAAGCGGAGTGGGAGCGAGGGAGAGGGAGAGAGGTGGATAACTACGGAGTAAGTTATGACCGAAAACATGAACACATGTGTACTGTGCCATCCCTCAAGGATATTGCATGCCGCTTGGTTCCGTTCTATTGCACCAGCAGTGTGCGCGGTGGCTCCTGCAAGAATAAAACAGACGGTTAACCTGTCGGAATGTCAGGGATCCGACATAAGACCCCTGTGCTCTGCACTCACACTCGCTGTGGACCCCTTTTTAATTTTCTCTATTTTCATCCTGTTCATGGGGGGTACCTCCTTTTGGGCGAGTTTTTTGTGGGCTAACGAGGAGAAAGCATATTTAATCTGTCACCGTTTTGTGTGCGATGGGATCGGACGACTTATGTAACTCAAACGACCGACTTCCACGGCGGCCCAAGTAGACCTACTGAGGAGCTCTGTGCCGGAGTTCTGCTGAGCGAGATCGGAGAACTACGCTTGCACACATGCACATGAACACATGCTTGCCCTAACAACCGATGAACTCAACGCGGCAGTCGAGAGGGTGGAAGACAAAGAAAAGCTCCTGCTCCAGTCGGCTTTAAGAACAGCGATGAAGGCCCGCCTTGACGTGGCCTTCACATGCTAACGCGTAGTGCATGCTCAAGTGAGGGAATATTTCCGGAACAATGGAAATACCAACGGTTGGTAATGAGACACCGTAGGGGCCCTCATCTTATCGGCTGCTCTGTATGCTCGTCACTATCGGTAAAATATTAGAGCGAATTATAAGCAAGATGCTACAGCCTGTCGTTGAAGACTCGCTGAACATCAGTACGGCCTTAGAAAGGGCCTATCGACAATCGGCGCGATCAAAGTCGTAATAGACTCTGTCCAGTTGGCCATAGAAGGCAATGGAACAGTGGCCGTAGAAAGTATTGCGCCGTGGTTATGCTTTAAACTATGCGACCAGTTCGCAATGCCTCGAAAGATCAAACGTGCCGAAGCACATAATAAAAAGATTCAGTGTTATCCTGGAAACAATATGTCGCAACTTTTGGATTGACCCCGACAAATTTGGAGCGTATGCCCAGGAAACCGCTACAATGGCTACAAATTAAAATCCCTGGTATTATATGCCAGCAAAAGTGCATACAATTCAGTTCCACGGAGCAAAAATAATATCAGCAGCAGCTTTGCCCGTCGGGTCATTATCAGAGGAGGCTCAAGAAACTCGGAATAAGGATTATAAAGGGTGATTTTTTAGCTATTATCTTTTTGGCAACACTGGTTTAAACAGCTGACGCACGTTTCGCGTTTTGTTTCACTGTCAAACATCTTCAGTTCGGTCTTACAAACGAACAACGCTTGCAAATTATTGAATTTTATTATCGAAATGCGTGCTCTGTTAAGAAAGTTCATCGCGCGCTTCTTCCATTTCATGGTCAGTTTAATCGAAGCTGATTTTTGGCTCAATGGGTACGTAAATAAGTTTGGAGTGAATATCAGCCAGAAGCATTGCAAGAGCTACCAATGCATACAGGAAAAGTCACAGTTTGGTGCGGTTTATGGGCTGGTGGCTTCATTGGACCGTACTTCTTCAAAGATGATGCGAATCTTAACGTAACTGTGAATGGTGATCGTGAGAACCGTGAGATGATATCCAACTTTTTTTTTTCCCAAATGCAAGAGCTTGACTTGCATGACATGTGCTTTCCACAAGACGGTGCCACATGCCACACAGCACGCGCAACAATGGACTCATTGAGAGGCGAGTTCGGTGAACATTTTATTTCACGTTCGGGACCCTAGATCGGCTAGGTTAGAGCTCATGTCTATACAGAGAAGCCCGCTTCCATTGACGCATTGGAAGACAACATTGAAGCATTTATTCGTGAGATACCGGCCGAAATGTTGGAAAGAGTATGCCAAAATTGGACTAAGCGGATGGACCATTTGAGGCGCAGTCAAGGTCAACATTTGCATGAAATAATCTTCAAAGATTAAATTATATGGACCGTACTATCGATTCAAATAAAGATTTCAAGCATTTTTCTAAATTTTATGTGTTTTTCTTTTTTTTGAAAAACTTTCCTATAGCTTTTAGAAAATCACCCTTTATTACGCGAGGGACCGAGGAAGTTTCTATTACTATGAAACCAATAAAAAATATAAGCAGTTCCTAAAATCTAAAATACAGTGCTACCGAAAAGCATCCAAGTATCAGAAACTGAAGCCCATGTCCCTCATCAGCAAACCGCAACCAGAATCATTAAGGCGGTAGATTGCAGCGTTTCCAATCACAACGAAATCTCAGTTGTACCATTTCGTCTGAATGGAGTGTGATGCTTCTTCGGGACAAAGCGAGTTCAAACAAACTTTTTCAAACTTGGATTCAGTGTCATCCAATTCATACATCATTGGTACCGCTGCAGTTCATGGAATCGGATGGAAGTGGTGAAATTTGGAAAAAAAACCTCGATCTTCCTCAACACGTTACTGTAGGCCAGTGAGCTACAAATTAATAAAAGAAAGTATGGACCTAATACGAGCAGAAAAGGCAAGAATTGAAAATGAAATTCAGAATTTGCGGGGATCAATTATTAAAGTGAAATCGACTGTTATTAAAGTACGGCATGAATTGCATTTTACGATGATAGATGGCAAAGTAGTACAGGCTGTAACAAACACGTCTTCTGCGAGTTCATGTGGTGCATGTGGCGCGAAACCATCAGAGATGAACGAATTGGCGGTACTAAGAGCAAAACCTTGCTGCACATAGCCTACAATTTTCAGTTTAAAGCTTGGAGAGCAACAAAAATGGCACTACCAAGAGTAAAATTCTGTTCCACGGAGCAAAAATAATATCATTAGCAGCTTTGCCCGTCGGTCATTATCAGAGGAGGCTCAAGAAAGGATTATAAAACTTTCTCGTTCGGCAACAAATGAAGATGTTATTCATCAAATGTTGGTATCATCTGATCCCTGAATTGCGTATTTAAGGCCTGAACCAAAAACAAAAGATTCGCTTCCATTTAGTACTGAAGCGCAAGTCCAGGGGTTTAAAAATTACAGATTTAATGCCAACTCTCCCATACAACGGGACCACTGTGAGGCGCACGCCCGGGACGTAAACTGTGGAAGACAGCGCTAGCTCAGGCTCGAACCCTTCCTGCGTTGAAGGCCTGATAGAAAATTAAGTAATTACTTCATGATGTGGCTTTGAAAGGAGTGTTTTTTTTTAAGTATCCGAAAATTAAAAGGGTACAACCCTGTGATGTGTCATATGTCACAACTGCCTAAGTCAGTCACATTGTGAGGTTTTCCTATTCTGAGCACAACCTCACAGCTTGTGAGCATGACAAGGGTCTAGCCTCTCAGCAACCACTCGTGTTGCGCGTATGTACGTGATTGAACAACCACGAGTGGAAGGGACCTCCAGTTGTATGCCGACTCCGAAAGGCCACGTTTGAGGAGCTTTCTTCTAGACAGTTTTTACTCTTTGACCATTGTCCGTGACTCGAAAGAGGTGGAGCCGTGAATACTATTTTTTTGGTCGTGCGGCCGGGAGTCGAGCCCAATGTCACGCCCTGCCAATGTGCAACATTCCTAGCTGCAACATCCAGTCCATGTATACAATGAGAAGAAGAGGTGACAAGACGCACCCTTGGCGAAGTCCAACGCCCACGGTGGAAGGTGTTGTTTTAGCACCCTTAATCCGAACACAGCTGCTGCACAGAAGAGGACCATCAATCCCATACTTCTGCAGAACACTCCATAGTTTACCTCGAGGAACTGGTCGTATGCATTTTCAAAGTCCACAAAACAGCTGCTGGACAAACTCCCAAGCCTTGTCAACCTTCGGCCCGTGCTGTGTCTTGAACCCGGACACTTAAGGGTACTAACAATCCCTTGTGCGCGCGCAAATTATAAAAAAAAAGTACCATTTTAGAGTAAAAAGCTGGTCGGTTGTACTTCTACAGGGACGAAAGCCGCACTGTTCATCTCCCATCCTGGGCTCGACCATAGCCCTAGGACGGGCTTCCAACTCATCAGCGCAGACTTTACCGGGGAGACTTGAAAGAGCCATGCCACTGTAGTCGAAGCAATCTCTTTTGTCCCCCTTTTTGAAAAGTGGGACAATCACCCCAGCTTGCCAATCGCTATAAAACTCCCTCATCCATCCATCAAATCGCCAAAATACTTCCTCCCCCATTTGACTATTCTTCGCCCCCCTCAAGACCACAGGTCTGCCATCCTCAGTGCCCTGCTCGGGATTGAGCAGCTCCGAAAAGTGCTCGCTCCATCTGCGTAAGATGTCCACCTCATTGGAAAGCAATACACCATCTTTGGATTTGACTCCTTCGATGATGTTGAATTTCCTTCCTCTGAGTCGGCGGCTTTCCAACTTCTCGCAGAATTCCTTCCAAGACTGCTCTTTAGCTGCTCGCACAGCCAATTTACAAGTTCTTCGCGCCGCAGAGTACCGGTCACAAAAAGCAGAGTCCCCCCAGAGAATCCAGTCTCTGTAGGTCTTCTTCTTCTCCCTGATGCCTTCTTGAACTACAGGCGTTTCAAACCACGCAGTTCTTTCTTCTCACCACCAACCGCCACTCCAAGCCGCTTCACTCCACAAGCCGCTGAAAACAGTCGCCATTCGTGCTCTACTCGCGATGGAACAGTTGGAAGTCGCTCAAACCTTTCAGATATGTGCCGCGCAAAATTGTATTCTTTACTAAAGTTTCAAATAATTTTGGATTCGCAGAGAAATTCCTCTTTTGAATGGGAATTAAGAAGATTCATTCCAATCATCTACTCGTAGAGAAACACCTTCTGATAAGGAGAGATTGAATATGTGTTAGAGAGGGCTGCAAGGTGATTCAGCTCAGTATTGAAGAACAATGGATGGTATACCATCCACTCCATAACAGGAGTCCGGCTTTAAATTGCGAAGTGAAAGAAGGACTTCAGTAGAGCTGAAAGCAAACGAAACGATGTCTACAGAGCTAGGGAAGCTATATGAAGAAGGGATACTGGGGTTTGAAGTGGTGAAAGTAGATTGATAGATTCAAGAGTAGAGTCGATATATTCTGACTCATCTTCCTTGAAATTCATTAAATTAGGAATTCCCACAGAATTTCTTTTTGAATTTATAAATTGCCAAAACTGATGCCAAGCCCTGATCAACGATTTGTGCAGAGAAAGATGTCAGACAAGGAACGCTATCGAATAACTCAGACTGATTCCCCAAGAGTAAGATTTCCTCCAGAGTTTCGCCGTGAATACTTACTGGCGATGATCTCCAGTCAAATGTCCAATCAAACTTTCCCAAATCAGAACAGATGGGCACATATGGTCGCATAATGCAACTGATAAACAACGGATTTGGAGAGGGACTGTCTTCTTAGATGCGCCAGGAGAAACAGGGAAAACATTACTCATCAAGTTGATTCTGGCAGCGCCAACGGTTCGTTCAAGAAATGACATTGCATTAGCTGTCGACCTTGTTAGCAAGTGGAAGCATTGCTCATTGAGCTCTGAAGTTCCCATTGACCAAGCAAATCATCGAGGCTCCCACTTGTAATATTTCCAGAGCCTCTGGCGTTGGAATGGTCTTACAACTATGTAAGTTCATGTTTGGGAAAAATGGTGGTCATAAAAAACAACGTGTGTGTGTGTCCTGATCAATCGTTGCGAGATTTGCTTGGAAACGTCCAACGATTCGGAAATGCATTGACTTAGATTTTCCTGTTCCTGTTTTCAAATATTGCCTACCGGCAGACCGAATAAATGCTTGCTTGAAATATTCAACACTGTGACTGGCGACTGGACCGTTAGCAGTTGACTATGGATAGGCGCGTCCAGGCGCAGAACGATCGATCGGCCGAAGTATTCGCCCGACATTTACTGGACATTGGGAGCGGAAGTTGTCAGTCGATGAGACGTGAGGACGAATTGACAAAAGAAGAGCTGAGCGAAGTAGTTTTCCCCAATAGGTATCACGATTGGCTCAGTGATCGCTAAGTGATCTTGTATAGGAAAGTCTATCAATCCAGATCCCGACCCATCAATTTGAAAGATTGCAATTCTCTATTGGAGTGGAGTGGAGTTCGGGATCACAATCAATTAGGGAGGTAGGTAGGAGGGGCCTAGACCATGTTGGCTCATTGTGCCCACCACAGTCCGGCTACTATCACTGATTGACCAACGGCTAATGGTGGCGGGACCAGAAAGAGTATTAACTTTGCTTCCACTTCGATTGGAACCGGGGACCTCACTAACCAAGGACAGGCACTTAACCAACTGCCAGTCGTTCACAACCAGGAAAGGTCAAGGTCTATCTTCGGAACTGAGCAGTTTAGCTGTGCGTCGCGTGTCGGCGAACCAGATGGGCCATGGGAAAACACAAAATATTGTGTACCCACAAGTATAGCATCATCCTTCCTCATTTCCCATCCATTTCCCAACCTCACTGTGCATGAGTGGCGCGTGGCAGAGTACAACTATGTAGTGTCTTATAAATTGCGATCCTTCCTACTTCCATGCAGTTCCCGCTTACTCCAGAGAGCATCTCAGACTTCGTGTGCAGGCCAGAAGTTCATGACAATTAGCAAAAGATTCACACTACTAGGAAATAACTGCAGCCCTCCCCGAACTGTCAGCTTGTGCAGGGTGGCAGGGTGGCGATGTATTCTTCCCACTCAGATATGCATCCCATTGCCGCCTTCATCCACTCCAACGGATCCTCCCTCCTCTACAGTCTCACCACTCGGAAGTTTGTGTGACAGACCAGAAGCCACCAGCTCGTGGACACATTCCGACAATATCCCTACAGCGTCGCCCGCAGTTGAATTCTTTAAAAATTAATTTCCACTCTCCCCAGCATTCATTCGATGGCAAAATGTAAAATTTGCATTTTCCAGCCACATCCAGCCCATCCCCATCCGCGGCAGCCGGAAGGATGTGTTTCTTCCAATTTGAACGCAATTTCGTAGCTGCTCATGTGTGCACACATTCCTTTGGATCGTTCATAAATTTATTCCATTACAATAATTTTCTTAACATCATTGACTTGGTCGCCAGCACCTTCCGCCGGCAGGGGCGTCCATTGCCTTCTGGCAGCGCGAGGACAGCAAAGATTTTCCGAGCATCCTTTCGGTAATGAGATAGGGAAGAAGGAAACGGACACACACAAACAGCAACGCATCCACAAACCTACGGTCGCCCGCACACATCTCATTTCAATTCATGGGGAGACTGGAGATGTGTGTATATTAATGCCCTCGTTATGCGGCGTCCCCTCACCCCCTTGGTTGGCCCTGTCTGTGGGTTGGTCCTTCGGTGGGGCGACCATCCCATCGGGGTCTATAGATAAAAAGTTTTTCTTCTCCAGAAATATTCGCATCAACAGAGGAACAAAGAGGAAAGGGACATTGGCAGAGAGTCCTTTCAACGTCCATGACCCAGTTTCATTGTGTGGATCGGTGGAGCTGGGTATCTGTGTGTGTGAGTGTGTGTGCGTGTCCTACTCGCTCATAGCATTGAAGTTTTAAGCTGATTAAACGATTATCGTTTGTGCGTTTGATTTGCAAAGTTTCTTGGCGAGTCCAGCCTTGGCCGGAGGACACGCGAATTCCACCCGGTGGCGGTGGTGTGGAGGAGTTGATGTGACGACCAGTCCCGCTGGCTTGATTGTGGTCTCCTCTTATTCCGAATTCGGATGTAAAACTTTGAAAATTCGTTTTCGGTGGATTCGTGCTTTTCTTTGAATTTACTCGTACTCTCCGATCGACAAAGCTGCGCGCGTGTGTGTGTGTGTGTGTGGATTGTGTCATGTGTGTTTGCTCGTCAGGCTACAGCTGAATTTTGAAGTTTCAAATTCGAAATATAAGACCGCATTTGTCGTCGTATGAAGGGATTGTGGCTGTAACACTCGGGTAATTGCTGGTCTTCGCTTGTCGGCGGAGGGGAGGGGTAGAGATGCCGGTTCAAATGGGGATTTGGGGATGCGATGTGGTGGAGCATATCTGGTGGTCAAACAGGAATAAAAGATTCCTAATGCATTTCCTATTGATGTTGACTCTGGGGTCGGTTGGCACATTTCCAAATCTGCTGTGGGTTGGTTGCTTTAAAACAAACTGACGAATAGTTTAGGCATTTTAGTTAGAAAACGTGGAAAGAGTACGGGAGCTGTATGAAGGACATTAACCTGACATTCTGTCAGAGGATGGTTTTATCCACCTTTGTCCATTTTTACCCGTTGTCCAAGGATAGGAGTGTAGTGGAATTCCCTTTGCATTTCACACATGCTCTTACAAAGTTCCCGGCTCCACCAGGCATCGCAACACCGCATAAAAAACGCTGTCAGAGGAGGTCAAGTGGAAAGGGGGGTAGAAGTTGAATAACTCTGGCCTCCATTATGTCTGATTTAAAACCTCTCCATCAATAGAATAGCTCTGGCTGGTTCTCCATTTTATGACAATTGATGGCAATAATTGAAGTTGTTTTTTGTTATTTCGGACATAGTATTGATTTTATTTTTAATTCAGTGGCCAATTCACAATGGCGTTGGCGTTGGCGCGGTCGTGCGTTGGTAGGCGGTGGTACGCGATTTATCGAGTTTACGAGAATGTTCTGGCAAAGCGCGGATCCCCCACTTTTCCAAATCACAATGGAAGGCGCGCAAAAATATTCAAAGGCTCTTTTTTAATTCTTTGTAGCAGTATTGATCGCAGTAGTTTCTGAGGATTTAATATTATTTTATTATAAAAAAATTTTATTTTATTATTTTTTTATTATAAGGATTTTTATATTATTTTATTATAAGGATTAAATATTATTTATTAAATTATGTATTTAAACAATGAATAATCGATGAGAACACAAGTCTTAATTTTGCAGAATTAATTCATTGGAATTTTCTGTTATATACAACAACAATAAAATGTGAAGATTAAAAAATTAAATTTGAGATGAGAAGGGGTTATATGACCTCAAAGAAGATCCAGAGCACACCTTGAAAATCACACGGATGAAGCCAGATGCATTTAATCTTTTACGGGAATTATTAGAGCCCTCCTTGGAGAAGAAATCCATGAGGATGTCACTACTTTCTGGCAATTTGTGGATCCCATCCCAAAAGAACTGCGCCGGCTTGGCAGAATGAATCAAGCCAATTTTTGATATTCTGCTCCGATGTAAACCGTATTTCAGTGCCCTCACGTTCTGCATCGACCGGAACAAGTGGCAGTCAGAAGGGGCAAGGTCTGGGCTATAAGGCGGGTGGGGTAAAACTTCCCATCCACTGTTTTCCAAATAGTTCTTAACCGGAATAGCAACGTAGAGCCGAGCGTTGTCATGATGGAAAATGATTGCCTCGTGTCTGGTCGCATGTTCCGGGCGTTTTTCGGCCACTGATCTCTTCAATGGGATTAATTGTGTTCGGTAGAGTTGTCCATTGATGGTTTCACCCGGTTTTAGCAGCTCATTATACAGCACACCCTTCTGATCCCACCAAATACAGAGCATTACCTTCGCGCCATGAATAGTCGGCTTTCCGTTGATTTCGCTGTTTGGGCAAGCCAACCACTTTTGTCACGTTCCCTCAGCTAGCGCATGTTCACTATAAACTTCCACCAAAATACGATGACTTTCGGCAGCAGTTTTCTTCATATTAAACTAATGAAGAAGAACTCCCCGCAGAAACACTTTTTCAGGCAAAAAGTTCGACATATTTGAGTGAAAAAAGAAGATTGTTGTTTACTCTTCAAATGAATGACATATACTGAAATGACGCACAATGACAGTAGCTTTCCAACGCATGTTCCAATGGAATAATACAAGTTACGCCATCTCTTAGCCAACCGCACGAAGTTATAGACCCAATACATCGAATGTGAACGGAAAAACAACCATTATGTAATGTATTGGTTAACGCAGTGGGTTGGTGCACAGCTCACGTTTTCTGCAGGTTCTGCGCCTGCGTTCGAATCTGGCTTGTGCTATCTTTTTTTTTCTGTTTTGAGGCAATACCACTTCCTTTTTGTTTTACTATGAAAAAACCGAGAGAGCCAACGAGACAAAAGAAGCTACACGCACCGATTCCAATTAAAATGCCCATTTCCACAGTGCACGCTCATCCAACATATGTTGGGACATTCGTCTTCAAATGTCAGTAAATACATCCATTAAATTGTTCGAATGCATTTTCGAATTGACCACGCGGAAGAACAAGAGGTTAACAACAGGCGTGGTTTTTTTGGAAGCGTATATATGCTTAATTTACATGTGCGATCATCGGCGCATAATAATTCAATGTATAGCAAGCACACACTGGGTGGCATACTTATGGAAAATCAATGACATCTAAGTTATCTAATAGATAAATGACTTACAAAATGTATTTGAACGGAATTGTTGTTACAATTGAGTTTACAGCTAGACTTACAAACTAAAGGTTAGGGTGTAGGCTCAACAATAGGGGCCCAACTGATGTCCTTTGTTTAATGTAATGTTTACTATTATTGTCCTAAGTTATCACAATCGACATCCTACACGCGCTCGCCCAGCTGATGTTATATGAAGACCATCGGATGCACCCAGACGATGCAACCTGAACGAACCAGCGTGGGAATGAAGCAACCTTGATCTACCAGAGCGAGCTTAGATTTTAAGTGAAAAAAATATTGTACAGTTAGTTGTCAACGGGAGCCGCAACAGGCGATATTAAACTATAACGTGCTAAAACCTTTTTTTATTTCTCCAAAACCAACCCAGTGGGCACAGAGGTTCTATATTTTTCCCGCACTATACGCGACAATTGTTAACCTCATACAATGGCTGGTGCTTACATCGGGCAAGTCCTTGTGTCCATGGTGATACTTTTGGGATGGGGTGGTGGTGTGGTAGCCGATTTAGCCTCGGTGGTGTTTGCTATCGCTGCTCTGGTAGAATCCATGCAGCTCGTTGTTCGACGTCGTTGGAAAGTTCTGCTCGTTTAGCAGATTTAATGCGTTGAGGAAGCGTTGTCCAGGTATTGTGTTTCTCGAGTTCCTGATTTCCTCGTTAGGATGGTTGTTGATGTTTAGTAGCTGCTTTCTGAACAGTGTCATCATATACTGTTGCAGGCGGATGACGCGTGCATAGTCGTAAAGCCTATTGTTGCTGTGGGGCCTTTGACGATCCCTGTCGAAGGTGAGTCTGGTACATAGTCCGGAAAATTGTGAGCTTTGTCATGCTGGCCTTAGAGATGGTGTGCCAGATTGGGAAGCCGTACGTTAAGATCGGCCGTATAAGCTGCAGCAGCAGTTTTCTCCTCTGTCTTAGTCCATTTTGCTTGCGCATCGAGGGAAAGATGCGATGGAAGCCTAGGCTGGCCTTCTTAAGGGTCAGTTTCGAATGACTGTTGAAGTTCCACAATTCCGTGAAGCTAACGCCGAGATACTTCAATTTTTCGTTTGTTGATATTTCTGTACCGTTAGGGATCACAACCTTTATGCTTGGCTGCCGATCTGCATCCACCTCTCAAGCACATGAGTACCGAGTACCGGTTTCCCTAATCTACCCCATTTGGTAGAGTAGTCAAATTTGTTCGCTGTTTGGATTTCGACTGTATGTGCTGACGTCGATCTGGCATACATCAGCGAGTCATCTGCAAATAGACAGCAGTTCACTGTGTCAGTTGGATGGGGTTGATCTGCCGTGTAGATGTTGAAAAACCACGGTCCTAGCTTTGATCCTTGTGCAACTTCCGCCTTGGTGCTCCGCTCTGTTGACTTGCTGCCTTCAACTGAGACGTAGAATCTTCTGGAATGCAGAAAGCTATAAATTATTCCGATGAGGTTGGAGGGGAATCCCCTCTGGTTCAGCTTGTAGATGAGTCCCTCAATCCAGACCGTATCGAAGGCAGGCGACTGTGACCTCGTTATTGTACAGCGCACCTACAACACCGTGGTGGAACTTCATTAGAGGATGTAGCGTTGAATGTTTGAATTCTTATAGATTAACCACCACTCGAAAATACATGCCAGCCAGCCACGACATATACCGATCGGAAGCATTGGTTTTATAGGCGCTGATTTCACAAGCGCCGATAAATATCCCGGGTAACTTAAGCGGGTATGGGATTTGTTGTTAGTGTACTTTAACTACTAGTAGGCTCTTCTCGCGGAGGTTTTGTGTATCGGTGTGTGTGCGATGGTAAAAATCATGTGAATTAAGCCATTTAAGTCTTAGTTTATTAAACAAAATGTTTGTCGGAGGCGAACCTCTTTATTCGGACACAAACTTAAATTTGAACTACAAGCCCCGTGTCTGTTGCTGATGCTCCCGCGGCGAAACAGGTGGTGTTGTCTTACGTCTAGCGAAATCCTATGGCACTTCTAGCTACTAAGTGATGGAATGCAGCATGTGGCTGTTTGTTCGATGCCAGACGCAGCGTCAGCTAAAGTTGGTGTGGAGTTGGTTTGGGAATGATAATAAATCGTTGTGTTCTCGACATTTGATTTGAATTTAACCGTTTGAAAGTGTGAAAATGACTTAAATGAAATATCGGATAGGTTTTTATGTGAGGGTTCATTAGTGGGAGTAACATTTTTTGGAGAAAGTCTTGATCCAAATGCAGTAAACCAAGTCCCTAAAATTGTTATTCTTTGTCCAAAAAAATCTGACTTTGATACGATTACTTACTTACTTACTTAAGGTGGCGCTACAGTCCGGGGTAGACCTGGGCCTCAACCAACAAGCGTCTCCAGCGAGCTCGATCTTTAGCTAGCTGTCTCCAGTTTCGCACGCATAGTTGGTTGAGGTCCCTTTCCACTTGCGTGCGCCACCTGAGTCGCGGTCTTCCTCTACTGCGCCGTCCCTCGGGGGTGGATTCGAAGACTTTTCGGGCCGGAGCATTGGTTTCCATCCGCTCTACATGACCTAGCCACCTCAATCGTTGGATCTTCACTCTTCTGGCTAAGTCGATGTCGCTAGCCCGTATAGTTCGTCATTAAATCTCCTCCTCCACTCACCATCTATGCAGACGGGACCGAAAATCACACGAAGAATTTTCCTCTCGAAGCAACCAAGAACAGCTTCATCCGCTTTTGATAAAGTCCATGCCTCGGCGCCATATAGCAGGACTGGGACGATTAAGGTCTTGTAAAGCGTTAGCTTGGTTGTTCGAGAGAGGGCTTTGTTTACCAATTGCTTTCTTAGCCCAAAGAAGCAGCGATTGGCAAGAGTTATTCTTCGTTTGATTTCAGCGCTGGTGTCGTTGTCTGAATTGATAGCGGTGTCTAGGTAGACAAAGTTTTGGACTACCTCAAAGTTATATCTGTCTGCTGTGACGTTCTGACCGAGACGTCGGTGTTGGGTGTCCTTCCTCGTTGACAGCATATACTTGGTCTTACCCTCGTTTACCGCTAAACCCATCTTCGCGGCCTCCGTTGCAATACCCACAAAAGCGCCATTGACATCACGCTGCGTTCTTCCGATAATGTCAATATCGTCGGCATATGCGAGTAGTTGGACGGACTTCTGAAAGATTGTTCCTCTGGTGTTGGCGTTCGAGTTTTGAACAATTCTTTCAAGAACGATGTTGAAAAAGTCGCATGACAGCGCGTCGCCTTGTCTGAATCCTTTTTTGACATCAAAGGTCTCGGTTAGGTCTTTACCGACCTTGATGGAGCAGCGTGCGTTCTCCATCGTCATCCTACACAAACGGACGAGTTTGGTAGGGATGCCAAAACTAGACATTGCTCTGTATAGCTCGTCTCTATAAATGCTATCATACGCGGCCTTAAAATCGATAAAAAGGTGGTGGGTATCGATTTGTTGCTCCTGGGTTTTCTCCAAAATCTGCCGCAGTGTGAATATTTGGTCGATGGTGGATTTTCCTGGCCTAAAGCCACACTGGTATGGACCGACCAGGTTGTTGACGAATGGCTTTAGGCGTTCACACAGTACGGCAGATAAGATTTTATATGCAATACTTAGGAGACTGATGCCTCTGTAGTTGGCGCAGTTCAAAGGGTCTCCTTTTTTATGGATCGGGCAGATCCATCCTGCCCGACTTTGATACGATTAACAAGTCTTAAATATACTTGATGCGGTAACACAAACTTATTTAATTTCCGACTCTATTGACCATTCTTCTGAGGAGGACCAGCAAAATAACCCAATGGAATTTTTTAATAATTTGATTCCTTCTGGAATGTCACCTAATAAATTGAATTTGAAGATTGGAGGAACACAATACTTCGAAGAAATTGAAACACAAAAAGATGCCTCTGCAAAGGTACACGTTTTATTGTAAAAAAAACTTACAGACGATCATAATAATGGCAGAAATACTGACAGGTCAGTCAAAGAGTATAATCCAGACCTTCCATTTGGCTTGAGAAGACGACAATTCCCTATGAAACCAGCGTTTGCAACGACAATCAATAAGTCACAAGGACAAGCATTTGAAAGGGTCGGAATGTATTTACCAGAACCAGCATTTAGGCATGGGCAACTTTACGATGTCCACAGTTCGTCGCGCAACTTTTGTTTTCTGGTCGATACGGAATAATAAAAAAAAATCACAAGTTTTATTTTATTTAAGTGATCTGTTTATTGAGCAACACGATACACAATTCAATACACACCGAGTACTACTGCACACACATCGTGTGCTTCACAATTATTTATCGTATATCTGTTCAATGCTTTTCAGTCGCAAACATAGTGTCAGCGATTTTACAATTCGTTGCACAAGTGCGTTTCTTAAAGATACAATTAATGCATGCTCAGCTATTTAGTTATTGACAATTTCGGGCGTTGACATATATGTAACTCGCATGTGACATGAAAATTAAAATTATGCAGGGTCCACATCAATTAATTACATTGACTGCATAAATGCGTATGAAATTCTTCCTGTAGTACGACAGGCTTTTCTACTAGTTAAAAAAATAACTATCCACAAAGAAGATACTATATTCTGTCCGGCTACTCGTGCCTTTACCCCATTTCGACTTCCACTTGATTGAACCCATCTCAACGCCACCAAATGCCTCATTGAAGACTCGCCACTCTCGTCAATAGCACCCGCGAACTAAACAAATATCCAGACGGTCGTGTCTCTAGTGCTGCCCTCTGGCCGTGGCACCATCTCCAGATCGATGTTGCAGAAGTCGCATGAGAGCGCCTCGTATTGTCGAGAACATTTTTCGACATTTGAAGGTATCGGCGAGTTCGTTACCGACCTTGATGTTGCAGCGCGAAATCTCCCTCGTCGTGTGGATTTTGTTGTCGGGCTGTGGTAGTCTTAACTGCTTCAAAGACAACTTCAATTGGTGGGTTGATTTATAAATGCACGTCACTCAAAAGAGCAGTAGCAAAGCATTTCATAACTGTCGTAATCATCATGTTGCAGAAACCACTTATTGGGTTGTAGACGCACCCCTGCTGGCGGACCTGCAGACAATCACGAAAGAGCGCGTACAAGGAACACCCCTCGCTTGACCTACTCCAACCGGAGTTTGAAAATTCAGTTGGCCACGTGCTCAAATCCCATAATGTTGCTCACTCCCCGCTGCAATCATACGTGTAATTAAAATGTCACTCCATCCCGCTCGGGAGAGGGTGCCTCCTGAACCATGGTAGAGGGGAAAGGAGAATACCAATCAATTTGCAAATTACTCAAGTGAACAGCACTTCTACCAAAACAATGGTCGACAAAAACAACAACCGCGAGCCAACCCTCCAAAACATCTAATTCGAAGTAGGCAACAAGGACACCAACCCTCGCACAACTGTGGCTAATAAAACGCATTCACTGTTACACCGAAATGACAGAGTCGCTATCAAAACAAAAACGGTTCCATCATCAGCGGCCTGGAGGGGGCACACACAAAACGAAAAAAAAGAATCCTCCACATATGTTGGCAACATATGGCGTGTGCCAGGCAAACGACCAGAAAGGACGACTCCCTCCTGAACCACGAATGGCAGTCCAGTGCAACACGAGGAAAATTATACGATCGCATTCCATGGCATGCGACTCATCCCCTCAGGAGAACGATGATGATGATGATGCCTGTCTCGTGTCCATCCCCCTCCACCGACGGACACCGGCAGCGATCGCCAGGCGAACCGTAACTGGGATCCCGTCTGTTACTCGTGCTGTCTCGCTCGTCGTGTATGACCGCCTGTGCATGTCGCGTGCCAAGGACCGACTGCCAGACAGGTCAGAGGTGGATCTTCGGTCAGTCAGTCAGTGGAAGTCAAGAAACGCACAGCACCATGGATTCGGAGTCGGCGTCAGCTCATCATCGTCTACATCACACTTCTTTGACGGATTTTCCCTACTCCTCGGAGGAGGACAGCTCGAACTACACCGACAGTCCGTATCATTTCAACGGAGCCCCGTCGTCCGGCGATGTGTACAATCAAAATTGCCTAGACAACTGGCACGTGGACTACTTCGCAACCGCTTTGCATGGAACCTCCGAGCCCATGTCCCGGGAGCACCGGTTCTACGAGGACCACCTCGAGCGGGAGGAAACCTCATCGCGGACATCCTCTTCACACAAATCCTCATCAGGACGTTACAGATCCAGCCGCTCCTCCCAGCCGCCGAGCCCAACGATTCTGCGAAAGCGCCGGCAAGCTGCCAACGCCCGCGAACGCAAGCGAATGAACGGACTCAACGAGGCGTTCGATCGTCTGCGCGAAGTCGTGCCAGCTCCAGCCATAGATCAAAAACTTTCCAAATTCGAGACACTGCAAATGGCCCAAACCTACATCGTGGCGCTCTGCGAACTCCTCGACAAAGGTGCTGACGAACAATCGTACTCCTTGTTTGCGGAGAGCGCTTGCCAAGGAGGTGGCATTAGTCTCCAATAACGGGGACGAGTGCGGTGGGAAGGACGAGAATTTATCGCATTGCCAGTGTGTGACAACAGTACAAGTGATATCGTAAGGACACTCCATCGCAAGGCGCTACACTGGAGAGCAGCCACTGGAAAGCAACCAAAGACACAGCAATCTCTTGCCCACTCCTGCAGTGCCGAGTGTTCAACCAACGCCGACAGAGTGGAGCGATTTACGTGTAGTTCGTAGTTTATTGTTAGGTATTTACCGTTTAGATATATATTTGTCTTTTTTTTGTGTAACAACACTCGTAAGGATAATAAATCGATTTATATGTAGTAGCCTCTTCTTTGGTCCTTGGTCCGTGTTCCCGGTTTGTTTCTTGCGCTTTTTGCTGATCTCAAACGGACGTGCTGTTGTGACTCCCATTCTTCTTCATCCTCGTCGTCCTGTGTGTTTTTTTTGTCTGTCGGCTTCTCCCCCAAACGGCCTGTCGTCTCTTTATCGTCGAGGAGTGAACTAGCGACGTTTAAATCATTCGAAATTGTGCTGTATAGGTGTTAGCAGATGGCTTCCACTTTCCTTTATCAGTTTCGTCGGATCGGAATTTCTGTATTTAATTCCTTCTTCCTTCCTTCCTTTCGTGCGAGTGTGTCTGTGTGCCGACACAATTGCGGCTGATTTTCAGTGGGCAACACCACCGACAGCCAGCCGAAGATAGCGAAGGAGGGTCGGGTGTTATCAGATTTCCGTGATGGTTCAGTTGGTTTTCGCCACGAGTCGCCGCCGCGCCGAGCTGGAGAACGTGGCGAACGTTGCGTCAGTGCTGGTGACTGGTGTGGTGGATGATGATGGGAGTTTATTTGATAGACGGTAATTATTTAACTGTAAATTGAATAAATTAGCATATTCTTCGGAGGTCAATGGTTGTCTTCCTTTGTGCGTCCACTTTATTCCGCGTGAGGGAGGACTGGGTATCTTTGTGTCTGAGGAATGGCGATGGCGATGGTATGATGATCCCGGAATGGTTTTCGAAATTTTGTGAATTCTACAGAGCCTTCGGAGTTATTTTTCAGAGATGGACGAGGAGGAATGGAAATTTATGCGCTGCGGACGCGACGGAGTTGAGCTTCGGAGCAGAGATGAGCTGTCGGACGATGAAATAAATGAGGAACCAGCTTAAACTGCAAGTCTGAGTAAACTGAGTTCCCTGGTAATCCTTGCGGCGCAAAAACAGTTTTTTTTTTGTTCGTTGTTGGGACGGGAAACATTAAACAATAAGCGGGTAAGCTGGCGTGTATTCGTTGAGCTTATGCCTAAGCTGCCTTGAGGGATGGAAGAGGGCGTGCTACTTGTTGTTGGTTTGAGGGCGGACGAAACGTAGGTATACCGATGTAAAACAAAACGAAAAAAATGTGAATTTAAGCGTTAAAGTGAGGGGGTAATTAGCCGACTTTTTACTCACCCCATCACGTCGTAATTGAAAATGTGCTACGAACTCCGAAAAATATGTCACAGAATTCATTCGCAGCAGATTTGTAGTGAACGGTCTTCTACGAATTTCAAAGTTCGTGAAAACTGGAAGCACTGAGTACGAATGAAACGGAAATTTGATATCTTTTCCTGCGACAAGTAATTTACTTCGGATTACCAAGAAAGCGATTGTGCTTTGAATGAAAGCGTAAGAAATTGCATCCCCAGTCGACTGCTTGCATCGAAAAATCGGAACATCGGTTACACAGGGCGACATAATTCATCGTACGACAGATAAAGTTCAAATATTCCCATAAATGTGGGTGGATGTCTTCTTTTGTTGCATTTCTAATCTCAATTGCTAATTGCATTTTATCGCCCATATGTACCTTTGGAAAGTTTTTCAAAAAAAAAAAACACATCAAATTCAGAAAAATGCATGAAATCTTTGTTTGAATCGATAGTACGTTCCATATAATTTAATGTTTGAAGATTATTTCATGCAAATGTTGACCTTGAGTGCGCCTCAAATGGTCCATCCGCTTAGTCCAATTTTGACATACTCTTTCCAACATTTCGGGCGGTATCTCACGAATAAATGCTTCAATGTTGTCTTCCAATGCGTCAACTGAAGCGGGCTTGTCTGTATAGACATGAGCTTTAACATAACCCGGCAAAAAATAGTCTAAAGGCGTTAAATCGCTGACCGGTCCCGAACGTGAAATAAAATGTTCACCGAACTCGCCTCTCAATAAGTCCATTGTTGCGCGTGCTGTGTGGCATGTAGCACCGTCTTGTGGAAAGCACATGTCATGCAAGTCAAGCTCTTGCATTTTGGGCACAAAAAAGTTGGATATCATCTCACGGTAGCGCTCACCATTCACAGTTACGTGTACGTTACGATTCGCATCAATCTTTGAAGAAGTACGGCCTAATGATGCCACCAGCCCACAAACCGCACCGAACTGTGACTTTTTCTGGATGCATTGGTAGCTCTTGCAATGCTTCTGGCTGATATTCACTCCAAAATCGACAATTCTGCTTATTTACGCACCCATTGAGCCAAAAATGAGCTTCGTCGCTGAACACAATTTTTCGTTAAAAAAGTGAATCTTCGTCCAACTTTCCAAGAGCCCATGCACCAAAAATTGTACGTTGCGGTAGGTCGTTCGGCTTCAATTCTTGCACCAGCTGTAGTTTGAAAGGCCAAATTATAGACCAAACTGAAGGTGTTTGACAGTGAAACAAAACACGAAGCGTGCGTCAGCTGTTTAAACCAGTGTTGCCAAAAAGATAATAGCTAAAAAAACACCCTTTAGGTTGATTCTGAAAGCTCCAGAAAGCTGTAGCTTGGCTCGAGCAACAGCTTTTATGAGCTTCAACATCGGAAAATATATTGACGACTTAGAAATAGGCATTAATTATTGTATTATAATTTTTATTTTGTTCTTTACTTGTCTTATGACTTCGCGGGGGTCACTGAGTTGCTATTTCAAAAACCCAAAATTTACTTTTTCCTCTGATCTCTCTAAAGCTGCATGCGTGCAAATGCAAGCTAATAAAGCAATTTACGCGTATCTACCACCGAACCGTTTAAAGAAACAACAAGTCGAACGCACTACTGGACAGTTTACCCTACACGGCGCTCACAGATTTCACATGAAACCACGGGGATAGGAGTTCATTGACAGAGGTAAGTTCTCCAAATTCGTATGATTGTGACTTTTGATCTTTCGCCCAGGGCTCCATTCCAAAGCGATGCCAAGTCTTGCGTGGGATCGTTTATACATCGGGCCTGGCGACATCCCAACGGACCGTTGAACCGTTGCCACTCAGCCAATTGCATTCTCCTTTAAACCACAACTCGATGAATTCACATTTCGTTTCTTAAGAGTCTCGGCCCAATTTGAGTATTCCCTGTCCTCTGTATGAATGTATTTAAATATTCATTGGGATTTATCCAGATGCTGCGCAAAATGCAAATTGCCTCGTTCTTCTCGTTCCACTCAATTGCCCTCTCACAGTGATAGACCACAAAATTGTCTGGCAATTCTCGAGACGCCTTCAAACAATAGCAAATGTGCGCAACTCATTTGTGGCTAAAGTGCATCGTCGAAAATTGCCCACCCCTGGAATTGCTTCTAACCCGTCTTCTTCGTCGGCACCGGGCCTACGCACAAACTCTGAAACATTCCGTACGTAGTCTTCTCACAAATTGGATAGGAATACGAATTCCAGTGAACCTCCTCCACACAAGCAGCAGGCCTCCAATGGTTCGTAATTATCTGTGACTTCTCAGTCGCTGCCGCTGTCACTACCACTTTTTTTGTGTTGGCTTTGAAACGTGTCACTGTCACATTCGTCTTCAACTTCCGTCATTCGGCAGAACGCCGCCAGTGCAAACACAATTACTCATTCTGAAATTTTGGGGATTTTTACGCTTTCCTTTGGCGAATAGAACTTTGTCAGTGTCACGGGAGATGACATTTTCGACACAGTAACGCACGTGACACGAGCGCGCGGAACAGAACGTCCATTTGATGGCAGAATTTTGACAGATGTCAGAATCCTCCCCGCGCATCAGACATCCGAGGGATAAGACACAAATGAAAAGCACATCACCATGTCGTTAAAATTCATGATCATGTGTACGAAATGACTTGGGTCGGCAGGAGAATGAGGCTAAAATAATGCATTTGCTCACAGTTCGAGTTAACCAGCGTCGCTCTCGTGCTCTCGAACATTCCGCATACTAATGGCAATTAGCACCCTCAAGGCAATTAGTTTTAATTAACTGCAATTAGTACTCATAGGAGTTTCTTTCCGTGCCTCCCTTCCACACCTAACGCCACATCTTCTGGGGATTTCCACCCGCCCCCTGCTTCGCGCCAACTTTCTGCACTTCGTTTCCCTTCCGACGACGACGGGGACGCCAACAACGACGATGATGATGATTCTCATTCAGTCATACATATAAATGACACATTAAAACGAAAGGGAGTGCGGCATAGCGTCTGCGAGATGGATTGGTGCGGCAGCGCGGGTGAACGCGAGCCTTGGACAACCGCGAAGAGTGGCAGCACGAAATCATTGGCTTCACGTTCGCTGCACCAGCCACTTTAGAAAACAACTCAATTGAGGGCGCTCCAACCACGTGGAATGCGGAGAAAGACGAGGAGTGCCTCATCGCCTGTCGAGTAGGGTTGGTACCGCAACAGCAGCGTTGAGAATGTAAACAAACAACAATCATACGTCACTCGATTCGATATGGTCGCCGCGTCGGTGGGATGGGGCGGGCCGGGGCGAGCTGCCTCAAAAGACTGCCAGACTGTGATGGGAAACGGCACATTTTCCTCTCGAGAAGGGCAAGGGTGTAGACAAAAGTCAAAACAATGCCATGTGCTTTTCGAGGACGCTCGAGTGCCGTGAGCGTAAGCGTGAGAGTTTCCCGGCATCAGATGACATGCGTGGGAATTTCCAGAACAAGAGCTTCTCGTCGCTCTTTCCACTTCAGTGCTGTGGGTGTGGAGCTCTTTGGTCCGGAGAGTTAAGTGCTGGCTGTACTTCACAGAAAAGCATAGTGTTTGTGGGTAGAACATAAACAGGCGGTTCTGTGTAACCGCTGTCGGCGTGTTTCGAAATTGCCAGTAGACCGTCGCGTCGTCGTTGACATGCTGACATCCATCACCGTTACGGCTGATGGTTATGTTCATTTGTTGACAGATAAACGTTTTAAGAATTTCCATGAAATGGCCTCCGAAGGGTGGTTGTTGCGGAAGCTAAGCTCAAGACCACTTCGGACCCTAGCGCATATAAATCCAACCACTCGCTTGGCTTAGGACCGGCGTGCGACTATCTCGGATGGTTATTTGAGGAATGTGTAGTGCAGGCAAACAAGTGTACGGCCATCTTGGACATCTTTGACTGCATTTCATTCACCAGCTCGGGTACATTTTCGATCACGAACAGACTGTCGATTGGTAAGCAGAAATCATTATCGAGAGTCTGTAGCGATCGGACTACAAGACAACAGTTACCGTGGCCATTACCTAGATTATTTGCTTCAGTTTTGCAGTAGCAAGTCTTGAGTGCTCCAAAACTTTGGAGGAAATATGTCAACAAAGACTGAAGGGAGTGCCGATTGATAACTCCATTCGGAACACACACACATTCTCAACCAACTATCAGCTCAGTAGGTATAGGCAACGCCAAATTGTTTGAAGACCTTCTCGTCCTTTGGCACCTCTATCGCGTGGTCTGGTCTGTTCCGGAGTCGAAGACTCTTCGGCCCGGAGCTGAGTTGTCCACACACACTACATGGCCCAGGTCAAGTCGTTTTGCATCCCATGTTGACCTAAGATCGCATGCAGAACTTTTCCCTCGAAGAGACCAAGGACTTCCTCACACGCTTTATGAGATTGTCCATGCCTCCGCGCCGTACAGCAGGACTGGTCTAGGTCTCATATAAAGTCCTCATAAGGTCCCTCGAGAGATGGGTCTTTTTTATAATTTGCGCGCTCACTAGGCATTTCTAATACCCTTGAACGTCCGGGGTCAAGATACAGCACGGGCAGAAGGTATAGAGGGAGAAAGGGAGAGGAGGTAGTCCATGGGAAATATAAGGCTGGGAAGAGCATTCCATATTCGTGCGGCGCGATAGCAGAACGAGTCTCTTAATTTAACTGTGCGTCCGAAAATAGGCTTAAGGGTAAACTGGCGAGACGGGCATTGCGGGTGAATTCATGGGGAGGCTCACTTGAGCATCGTTTTGTTAAAATAGCGATAAAATGCGGACAAAGAAGAGACAGTACGTCGATGTTCGAGCGAGTGGTTATGAAGCAGTCGGAACAACCAACGAACTTCTATTGGTGTCTAAAATGGCGCCCAGTCCGGGATGTACCTGTGCCTCAACCAACAAGCCTCTCCAGTTGGCACGATCGTTAGCCAGCTGACTCCAATTTCGCACGCCAAGTTGGTTTCTCCACTTGTGTGTGCCATCGGTTCCGTTGGCGTCATCTATTGCGTTGTCCCACTGGTACGGAGTCGAAGACTCTTAGGGCCGGAGCTGAGTTGCCCACTAAATGGTAAATAAATGGAGGAGAAAACTCTGCGGGCCGGAGCAGTGTTGTCCACACCCTCTACATGGCCCAGCCATTTTAAGCTAGGCTAGGCTCAAGTCGCTCATGTCGGTTTTTCTGCTCAAAAAGCAGGAACCAAAGATTGAACGCAGAACTTTTCTCTCGAAAAGACCAAGGGCTTCTGCTTTTGAGATTGCTTAGGCTTCCGGCCCCTTAGAGCGGGACAGGGATGATCAAGGTATTACATGTTAGCTTGGTCCTTCGAGAGAGAACTCTTCTACTCCTGAGCCCATAGAAACAGCGGTTGGCATGAGTTACTCAGCGTCTGATCTCGGGACTGATGGTGTTCGTACTGTAGACTGCGGAGACGAGGTTGACGAATTTATAACGAGCCCATCGTGACGCTCTATCCATCTGTATGTCCCTTCTTGAGGACAGCATACACATCATACTTCAATGCCAGCAAACGCCTCATTGACGGCTCGCTGAGTTCTGCCAATCACGTCAACTCCACCTGCGTATGATAAGAGTTGAACGGACTTCTGGAAGATCGTGCCTCTCGTGTTGGCATGTGAGCCTTGCATGATCTTCTCCAGGATGATGTTAAAGAAGTCACACGACAGCGCGTATGATATGCATGAGCATTAAGCAGAGCTAGAGATGAGCGGGTTCTACTTAATTTTTCGTTTGGAAAATTAATTTTTACACAAAAAATTGGCAATTCGAAATCTTGGGATTTTATGATTTTTTAGCTCAAAAATCTTGGAAACTATTCAATGTTAAAAAATCAGCAGCGCTGGTCCCCACTCAAATGGATAACGGATTTCATTTATGTCTGCAGCTGTTGTCTGCTGTTGTATTTTATTTCAACTGTCTTGATGTTTATCCAGCGAACCGAAATCGCGAGATTTGGTTGAATCCATACTGTTGGTCAAGTGGTATCAAATGTCATTAGCTCTCAATGTATATGTGTTCCCCAAAACAATTCATTTTGTAAGGACCGCCAAAACAACGCCATAGAGCAGGACAGGGACGATCAGAGTGTGATATAAAGTCAGGTTGGTGTTTCAAGAGAAGGCTCTGTTGCTCAATTGCCTCTTGAGCTCAGAGAAACAGCGAATGGCAAGAGCAGTTCTTGAGCTTGATCTCGGTACTGGTGTTATTGTCCCCGTTGCACTGCAGAGCCGAGCTAGACAAAGTCCTTGACTACCTCAAAGTGTCTGCTGTTCTTTACACGTCGTCTCCACTCGTCTCCACCGGACATGACCATGCCCTGTTCATGAATATGATGCGAAAAAATCCAGTGGAGGCACAAAAATGTTCAAACTAACATCGTGTCGGAGAATCTTGATACGACATGGCATAAGCTCTGTTGAAAGTTTTCCTATATGTGCACGATTTTGTTCCAATGTACTGCTAAATATTGAGAGTAAGAGTAGAAGTGTTGGTGAATCTAAGATCTTCTTCGTTGATTGGTGGTTGTTTACGCGTTTCTTAATGTTGACACTCTCACAGCCAACGATGAAGTGAAGCGACATGGCATATCTGCTTAGATTGTGGTTGTGACGTTGGGCAGATATTTGTCCAGTTCAGACGCTCTGTCCGAGACGTCGTGCGTCCATCCGTGACGAAAGCCTCTACCTTGTTCTGCCCCGATTTACTGCCAGACCCATTTTAGCCGCTTCCGCTTCAATGCCAGCAAGCGCCTCATTGACGGCCCGCTGTGTTCGTCCAATCACGTCAATATCGACTCCTGGAAGATCGTGTCTCTGGTGTTGACGTTTGAATTTCGCACGATCAGCTCAAGTATGGTATGGAAGAAATCACAAGACAGCTTGTCGCCTTGTCTGAAAGATCTCTGAGAGTTCGTTACCGACCTCGACGGAGCAGCCAAAGTTTTCCATCGTCATCCTGCACAACGTGACGAATTCGGCAGGAATGTCACAGCCAGACATGGCGTGTATAGTACACGCTGTCATATGTAGCCTTGAAATCGACGATTATGAAGTGGGTGTCGATTTGAAGATCTTGGTTCGTTTCCAGGCCGAACCGTTGTTAAACTTTACTAAACATTGATTTATTCTAGAGCCTTTTATTACGTGGCATTGCTTGCTACATGGCTGCGCCTAAGAGCACGTGTTATCAGTCAGAGATAATGGAGGAAAGACTCTGACAGGAGCCGGGAACTTAGTAAGAGTATGTGTGAGATGCAAACGGAATTCTACTCAATGCCGGCATGGACAAGGGGTAAAAATGGCCGAAGTTGGATACCTCGGTCCCAGTTGTGCCCTTGGGGGATCCAAAAATCGATGGAGCCCCTAAGCAAGGAGGCAGTCAATCCGAAGAGTACATCCGCTGATTCTTGCCAAAGCAAGTTCATCGGCGATCTCATTTCACGTGATCTCGTGTAACAGTTAATGAATCCTGGATTCCCTGATAGGTAAACATCAGAAATGAGGAAAGAATTAAAACAGACTTCCGCAGGCGAATGTGCCAAGGACAAACGCGTTGCAACAAATTCCAAATTTGGCCAAGTCGAGGGATGGAATATGGCCGGGAAAAGAGCATTCGCGGAAAGGACACTGCGTTAAAAAATAGATTTGATTTTGATAAAAGCCCTTTCGAACAGCTCTAAGTAACCAAGCAATGAATTTGATCGTCCCTTTGATCGTGTTCATTAGCGGAGTTTGAAAAATCTTATTTTTTGGAGGAGGGTTCATTATATTATATTCACTGCCTTCACGAACAGCTCTATGCTATATGACCGTCTCTATGAAGGAATGTTCAGTTCTGGGGTTGTTGTTGTGATATTTCACTGAACCATTATTTTCGATTGAGTCTGCAAAAATTTGCAAGCAAGTAGGTGTCCTAAGTCAAAGTAGGCGTCCCCACAAACACTGCAACAATCTCGAAAAAAACACCCTTTACCTCTAGCCTTAGTAAATCGAAGCATGTACACACAGGTAGGTGGGAGAAGTGATGGTTCGGTGAGAACATTATTAGCAATGTAGGCCGCATTAACGCCACAGGTCTGTACCGTATTCATGAAGTGTATTTTTGAGACTTCTCTAAGTTCAACCTGAGGTATTTAAGGTTAGTTAATATCCTTCGATCTGGGGATTTGAAGAAGGGTCTACGTAGCACTCGCTCTCAGACCGGCACACATGAAACGCTTTCAGGTCTCCCTTTTGGCCATGGTCTCGCAGCTGTGACAATGCGTGTTGTGTGGGATACCTACTTTTATGGCATAACAGCCAGTGTTCCGTCAAAAACCGCTACCAATCTAGCGATATCATGGCGAGTTCACTTTTGTTTTAGATCGGTTGAACTTAGGCCATATTTTTCTTAATGTAGCCCAGCTTATCAGTCTGGCCCGTCTGAGGGTGGCTGTTTCAAGAAAGTGCGTAGCGATATACTCAGAGGCACAGCTAGTTAACCGGCCTTCTCACTGTAAACTGGAACCAAAATAAGAGAAATGTTTAGCTGGCCTTATGACGACGGTAGCTCCGCTCGGTATTCCTGCAATAGCTTTGAATATATGAAGTAAAGGAGGTAATAGCTTGGATGGCTGCTTGGTTATCAGCGCGTATGGCAATCCTTGGGTGGTGACTTTACGACATGCTTCCCGGGTTGCAAAAAGGTCTGTCTGGAAGACACTGTAATTGTCTGGAAGACACTGTAATTGTCTGGAAGACACTGTAATTGTCTGGAAGACACTGTAATTGTCTGGAAGACACTGTAATTGTCTGGAAGACACTGTAATTGTCTGGTAGTCTGAGAAATTCTGAACAGAACAGACCTGCCGCCTATCTAAGAGCCGTGAGTGTAGATCCCTGCATATCTGCCCACTATGTTATTCCGCAGCGGCGCGCCGAGGGGCCATGACTGTACCACTCCTAAACATGGTAGAACCTTAAAAATAGTAACAATTTCGGACAATCGCCACTTTTTTGTCCCGAGACACATCGAGTGTCCACTGCAGGACACTCGACGTACCCATCTCTCTGCGATGGGTATAGTGCGGGTAGGTGACGCTTGGGATTTCAGTCGTGTTCTATTCTCAAGGCAGACGGCTGACAAGGGGCCGTGCAGGTCTCATCCTGACCCACTGACCCACTCGGACCCACTCGTTTCTTGCTGTGGCAATGGCGCCTTATGATGCTGAGTTTTTACTTGGTAACATTTGGGCTGGAGCTGTGGTGAGTTGTCGTGTGGGGCATGGGGTGCCTGTTCATGTGGTCGGTGATGACTCGCCCACGCACTTAGTGCGTCGGTCAGGGGGTGGATAGCGACAGTGGTTCTATGCGCGAACTAGCCTGTTCTTCGAGCGGTAGTAGTTTTGTTGTCCTTGTTGTAAATATGCCTGTTTGCCTTTGTTTTGCTGGGGTTTTTCGGTAGGGATGAGTGCATGTGTTATGTACTTGTACTCTCCAGCAATGGGATTTTTCGGTAGTGGTGTTGAACGATTTGGTTGGTTCATGCCTCGGTCTGACCTTGTTGGGTTAACCGGACAAAATTGTGTTGTCTTGTGGTGTATTTTGTATTTTGCCTTGACCACCGATTCGATGTGCGTCATCTAAAAGCTTGCTAGGCCTTGAGTGTAGAGGCACTTATCTAGAAGTGACCTTCACGGTTGCGGAAGCCTGACCAGAGGCTATATTCTGGTACCATGGGAGATAGCTGGCCCTGGAAAGGATAGTTGCTGCCGTCAGGCTCCCAACCTTCAATTCCCAGCCATCAAGAGGTAACCCCTCTAGTGGGAGTACCATGGTGGCTCTGGTTGCCCAAAATCGCGGGAGCGTATAGCATGTGGATGCAAGAGGTGTTAGATAGGCTTCGCCCTCAGCAAGGTTTGTGGTCGTCCTTAAGCGTCACGGGGTGGTTATTACTTCCTCAGGGCGGTGGTCAACGCTTAATCTGACTCCGTTATTGTGCGTAGGCCCACCGTGAAGTATGCCAATAATGGGCCGGGTATTCACTTTCGACTTTTGTCGGGAGACACGTTTTTGTGCGACTTTCTCAAATTTTTCGGCGGCAACACTGGTCCGCACTCCTCCATGGAGGGCCGTTTCTGTGGAACTTCCTGTAATTCATGGGATTTTGGACAGAAATGTTTCCACTTTTGGGTCTCATGTGTACCATCAAAATTAAGGAACTCAGAATAAGACCAAACGCATGTACACATCCGGCCATAGAATACTCAAGAGGTACCTTCCGTGCATGTGGACCGTATTTATTTCTGCCGTGGTTGATTGCAGCAATCGAATTTCGATGAATGCTACATCTTGTCTGTTTTCAAGAAAAGGCAATAAGCATGAATTTCTCCTAAACTGACTCAGTCAAGTGGAACGAACGACAAGAGCCAATTGAGTCCAAACATTCAAGGAATTAGCGTCTCTGTCGTTGAGACACAGGTCACTGAGAATGATTTTTCCAGGTAAGTAATTACAAACGGGCTAGATGGCCCCCAGTGGTCATCAGAATGGGTCAGTGTCCCTCTACCCATCGCCCAAACCTCACCTCACTCCAAAACCCAAAGGAACCAGAAGCTACACAGTTTAAATTTTAAAGACGAAGTAAAGTCCGTAAAGACCTTTTCTGTTGTCGCACCCATCCTCCTGGCTGTCACCTCGTAAAGGTCAAATTCACAAAAAGAATTTTCAGTGCTGTTCCCTTTCAAAAAGTCATCCTCCACGTGGACCCTTGTACGGATTCAAAGAAACGATTTAATTGACTTCCCACCCAATGACAATGGTTATTACGCCGCCGCCAGGGCTGACAATGAATCTACGATTGAGACAAAAATCGCTAATTTAATCGAGAGTGTGTGGCCCCTTTGAGTTACCAAATCTTGCCAATCGCATCGCAAAAGGTCTACTGACAGCAACGACGATTCATTCTCGCCCAATGCTTCCTCCGACTTCCAGTGGTTTTCTCTTAAATCTCTTCACTGCCGGCGACTGTACCTAACAGAGGCAGCTGGGAAAACACAACATTGACAACAGCAGCAGCAAGTTTTCCCCCATTCAACCGCAGAATCAGTTCAAGACCGTACACCGTGCGTGTCGGACGGAATCGCTCTTCGAGATACTTCTCCACTGGCTGCGATACATCTCGCTTCGGGGTTTGTTTGAATAGGAAGCCGACGAATCCTTGTCGTGTCAGTCGCTGGGACACTCTCGTCCGGTGAAGTTGTGTCGTCTCGTGCAGTGTCGCGTGGTCCTGGCAAATGGTAAATCATCCTCCGTAAATGTGAGACCGGGGGTCGTATCAATTCAATTTCCTTCCGTCTGCCTGCGTGCTGCTTGCGTGGGAGACACTCCACTCCCGCCTGACACCCGAAAATAGCCACGTATCTGTTGTAAATAATAAAATAGAACTCGGAACACACTCAATCGAGAACTCCGGGAGACGCGTCTCGTAAGACAGAGCACATAAATTTGATTCTAATTTCTTGTAAGGGCAAATTTATGAATTTTTTAACGGACGCGCTCATGTCTGTGACGGCCGACGGGTGATCTGGTGACGGGATGTGTTCGCGATGTGTGTGGTGCTGGTGATTTAGGGAAACAACAACGTCGTATGTCGTAGTCCCGCTTTCGAATTTGAAAAGCTTGTGAATAAATTTCCGAGATTCCTTGGCCGTCGACTGGAGGATGGATACACTCGCACAGATTTTTTTTTCTTTTCTCGCTCCTCGTGTAGATAATAAATTTCCTCAGTGACAGTGTGGCGAATTCTATGGAACATACTCTCAGTTCATTTATTTTTCTTCAACATTTTTTTGTTGTTGCTGTTGTTGTTGTGTTTTTGAAGATTTCAAAATTAAGTGAATTATTGTGTTTCGAATTGGAGAGGGAACGTGACGTTGTGAGCTAATAAATTACGAACGCCGGGTACACACGTATGTGGAGCTAGAGACATAGTTTGTTGGCTAGCTGTTCGCCATCAATAACGTTCCGTTGGCAGGCACATTGAGGCAGTTTCTCATGCCTTCCTTCGCAGGGACACACAATCAATGCGGAGTGTATGGATTTTATTTATTAATTTTGTTTTTTTTTTTTGCTCCCCCTCGGTCAGTGTTTGTCACAAATTCATGCGGTACACTGGCTCCAGATGTGTTGGAATTGAACGCCTCCAAGGTGGCAGGCATCCTCTGGCTTGATGGCGAGGAGAAATGCTTGTCATTTATAAGCATTAGCTGCAGGAGGTCTCTCGCTCGGCATTCATCATTTTAATCGAGGTCTTTAATAATAATTAGATCTGAGGCTGACATATATTAGAATTTCCGTATGATGTAACGTCCGTCGGTGGGGGGCACGTGTCGTTAGCTTTCCTGGAATTTTGCCTTTTGTGCAACGAGGCACGGTCTCCGCGAATGATTGATAAAAAGATTCTTCCTCCTTTCGAGTGGGGACCATCGAAACCGGATTAGCAGTTGTTGTGCCGACGCTGAGCAAATTTGGGAATTTCTGGGAAAGGAATGTCTCTGATTTAAGTGCCCGCCTAGCGAATCTCAGCAACAATTGGCGGATGGCCCCTAAGCAAGTGCGTAAATATTTGTCCAAATGCCTCGCGATGAATGGCATTTAAAGGGAGCGAGACGATGCTGATGGCTTAGGGGGTTTATTTCGTTGGAAGAATACTTGCTTTGTAACATTTTTGTTTGCCTTTCCTATATTTAATGCAAAGTCCGAAGCGAAGGCGAACGCGGGCAGCAGTCGACTGCTGATGAAGTTTACACTCCGTGTTTACTTCCAGTTTGCCACAGCATTAGACAAGCGCGGACAGACAATCCGCCAAGACAAATACCGACTTGGAGGATTTCAGTTCGTACGTTTTCAATTTTGAGTGCTCCCACGCCATTCAGACGCGTAATTGGGATCATCTAACGTCTGTGTGTCTGCTTCGGGGTGAGTTTAGTCGGTTACGTGACCACACGGTTGGTTGCTGTTAACGCTGAGAAGTGTGAAAAGTCAACACGTATGCCTGTACGTCGTTCGTATTTGTTCGATTAATCTGAGGTTGGGTATGTTTTCCACGAGAATTTTTAATGCTGAATAACTAACTGGACAGCGACGGCCTATTCTCCTTCCTCTTTGGCTGGCGCTGCAGTCCGGGGTAGACCTGGGCATCAGCCAACATGCCATCTAACACGGTCTTGTGCTAGTCGCTTCCAGCCACGTACGTACAACTCTATGTGTTGGGATCATCAATGGTAAGTGATCCCAATAAAGTTCCTTTCCAACTGCGTACGCCGCCGGAGGCGTGGTCTTCCCTTGCCGCGATGGCACTCTTGGTTGGAGTCGAAGACCTTCCGGCCCGGAGCATCGGCGTCCATTCGCTCTACGTCACCTAGCCATGTGAGACGAGAGACTCGAACTCGTTTGACCATCTCACTGTACAGTTCGAACGGCCCCTACAGGGCCAAAGATAAAAGGAAGGACTTTCCTCTCGAAGTGAGCGAGAATCTCCTCGTCGCCTTTGGTTAGCGTCGATTCTTCTGCGCCAAGCAGCAGGATAAGGTCTTGACTTGGTTCTTCGAGACAGGGCCTATTAGACTGTCCCAACCGCCTCTCTCAGCATTATAGCGTGTCCCAAATTTAATTCCCGAAGCACTGTCAGGGCTAAAATTTAATCTCACGGAGAGCCGGGCAGCGGCCGAGAACTTGGTATCGAGCTCAATAGCCATCTATCGCGTATCCCTAGAGGAAGTGTGCAATGGGTGAACAGTTTAAACTTCGCCAGTATTGCGTAGCGGCCCCCAGAGACATTCCTGGAAATTGTGAAGAGGGCATGCTTGCTAATCTAGCAAGTACTTGAGCAGTCTCATAAAGTCTTCTCTCCATTTGCAGAACACGAACGAGGACTTTTCAACACTTAATTGAAAGCAGACACTACGTCGTCATCTTGACAGAGATCTAAGCTGCATGCCTTGACTGCACACTACGTAGTCAGTAGACACGAAAGACGGCACGAACACTTGAAAACGTCCGAGACCAGCTCAGACAAACCGAAGAGTATGATGCCTCGCAGGCCCCTTCTATAATTACCCATCTTAAGGGACACGCCTACAGACTATCGATGCAGGTGGCACCATGGAGCCACTACAACAAACTTCCAGCTACAGTTGAAAGTTTGTTTTTCTCGTCTTCAGGGCATTGACGCACGGAGGGCCTGAACCTGAGGCCCGTGATGACTATAGAAACGGAGGTCCGGTCTTCCGTTCGTTCTCGAACTCGTTGGAACATTGGTGCCCATGTGCTCGATCCTCGATGTGACCAGTTGCTCTGTGGACTACATCTACATCTACATCTTGGTATAGCTCGTAGACATCGAGGGTCCTTCTTCAAGTCAGAAGTTTTTAACAGCACCAAGTTAGGCAAACGGCTAATAATAATGCAATAGGGGTGGACCTAGGGCTAGGGCTTAGCTTCTCAGCAACCAATCCTGTTGTGCGTTCTCTCACGAGTGGAAGGGGCCAGCAGTTAAGTGCCGACTCCGAACGGCCAATTTGAGAAGGTTTTTCTAGACAATTATGCTCTATGGGCAGTGTCAGTGTCAGTGACTCGCAAGAGGTCGGGCTTTTTTAATCCCAGTTAATGTGATGGAATCCCCTTCGGATCAAGGGAGCTTAAAAACTCAGAGAATTTGAATTTTCTTTTGCCATTGATGTCTATCACATCCCTTCTCATTAAACGATTTGTTGACTGTGTGCACTCATGTTGAAGAATGGAAGGCAAATGCGCTTTTTTTTATTGGTCTGGGGTGACAACAACACACAACGTGGACGGATATCTGGCGATGGCAACAGAGTGGAGGGATATCAAGCGATTGGAGATCCCAACCAGGCTGGTCACGTTTCAAACAGCGAAATGGCCAAAATTTCTAAATTTCGACGGCAAAGTGTTTAACTGTAGCCCAACGTTTAAAATCGAATAATCTTGTATTGGTGGGTCATTCTAGGAAGTAGATACAAACAAAATTTCTTTTTTTATACAATCCGAGGTGGACTGGGAGCCCCATCAATTGGCACGATCTCTGGCAAGCTCAACTAGAGAGCCGAGGTAGAGGCTCCCAAGTAACAGTCTTGAGTGCAGTGTATACTGCGCTTGGCCCTCACTCACCGCCAGACCCATTTTAGCCGCTTCCGTCTCAATGCACATCTCCCCCAGGAGTTGTTGAATGAGTACAGTCGACTTGTATAAATCCGTTTTTGATATTGGCATTGGTGAGTTCCATTTCGACCTAATTCTCCACTGACATCCAGCACCACTCGATCAGCTTGGCAGGAATTTCAAGAATAGACTTAGCGTGGTATAGCTCGTCTCCATGTACGTCATGTGCAACCTTGAAATCAAATATTTGTGATGGGTGTCCATTTGAACGTCTTGGAGCTCTCGGAATTGCGCGGTCGCTTCGACAGGTCCAGGGTGGGGTTCTCTGCGGTGTCGCCTGGCGACTGGACCAGCTGGGGCTTCAAGGACAAGTCAGCCCCGTCGAACTCCTCCAGCGAGTTATCACATGTATTTTCCACAGACTGCAGGATGCAGTGGACCGGGTTTTGGCTCTTCCTGTCGAGCTCAGCGACTCCGCTCGCCGTGGTGTCGAGGTCCTCCTTACCGCCGCCGTATGACGAGTCGGCTGTGCTGAAAGAGACGTCGGTATTGCTGTGGTTATCGGCGTCGTAGTCCACGTCGGATGACTTCGAATCTTGGGTTACACTGAAGTCTGTCGGTTGTTCCTCACCCTCAGTTGTGTAGTCATCGGAGATGGTCTTGTCGAGAATATTGTCGGATTCCTCGCTGAATACGACGATGCCGTTCTCGCCGTCATCGTCGTCCAGGACGTGATCATAATCATCGTCGTCGCAGTGTTCCGGGTGCGGGTCCATGTGCCGAGCGTGATGCTTGTGCTAGTCGACCGCGTCGTGGCTCTCGTACCGCCCTAACATGGCACTGTCCATGTACGAGCGGTGCAGGAAGTCCTGACCGTGATTTAAGCCCATCCCGGGTATCTGATGATGACGCATGTCTAGCGGAGGAGTGAGCAGCGGAAGTCTCCGAATGGATTGAGAGGATTCTCACTCGAGCAACCAGGATTCGGCTCGAAAAAGATGCAGAATTCGGAGAAGCTCGACTACAACTACCAGGTCCTCCAGAAGCGAAATGAGGAGAATGTTTGAAATCACTTTTGCACATGTAGTAGGAATTAATTCCAGCTTACACCGTCACACATATGCAAAGGCTCAAGTAAGATAAGGTGCTAAATATTCTGCTGTGTTTGTATCGTACACACTTGCGGAGTTTGATGATTATGGTGACGGACAAGTCGTGATAAAAAAATGGGGAAGATTCGACACTTACCGTGCTTTTCGATCGGACATGAAAAGTATCGATGTTTAAACAACACCAGAGTTGGAATATTAAAACTATGACGGTTGGGGGAAATTGTCTGCAGGCCATGAAGCTGCAAAGCCAAGCCTCTTTCGGCAAAATCTATTCAATTAAATGAAGAATTGTGGCTGCCTTGGTTGATGCATGTACTAGAGCCAACGCATCTCAGGTTCGATTCCCGGTACGAGCAAAATACTTTTCACGACTTTCCAACCCTCTCGAGTCACTGACAATGCTCAGAGACAATGGACACCGGCCCAGAATAGGCTCCTCAAACTTCAGCGTTCCGATCTGACGTAATGCTACGTTTCCACCGAACGAAACCGAACCTACCAGGTTCCGCCATACATTTTCGAGGTCAGGAAACCTCTTGATTTCTGAAAAAACTCGTTAAATCCTCCTAGAGTTCATCCCTCCGTGAGAGGTTGTGAACCCCGGATAAACCTACAGCGTGAATTTCAGTTTATTTTGGTATTCGTTTTCTCATTTCGTCTCTTTCTATTTTCTGGTTTTCTCCCACTTTTATGTCCTGTCAAGAGCTGTTCCGGCTGCCATTTAAAAATTGAGAGCGAGTGACTTGAAAATTGAGAGCGAAATTCGGACCCTATTGAGGCTTCAGCAAAAGCTCATCCGGTCCTCGCGGTTTCGGTTCAGTGGAAACGTAGCATAACACTGTCCTGGATTAATACGCACAACACGAGCGAGGAGGTTCCAAGACCACATCGCTTGAAAATAATTCTTAACAAACTTAAATGCTTAGCAATGGCAATCAATGGCGTCTCTATCCGCACACGATTGAGCGATGAATTCCTGCTTCCTCGTCTCTAATGAAAAGTGAATCGTCCCCAACCAAAGTGTGTATTTTTTGTTCGTGAAAAGTGACTACTTCCTGTTAGCAATCAATCGAATATGACGGCAAACATAAAAAAGGCAGTGCTTGACAGCCTGTCAAAGCCAACGTCGCCTTATTTTATGGCCTCATTCGGGGCCACTTGTGACAGTGGGTAGAGATTTATCTTGAGCTTTCATCACAATTGAATTTTGGGTATCATAAATTGAAAAATGAGAACAAATTATGTGACTGGTTGACGACCGGACTTAATTATGGGGAAAGCGCCAGGGAAACTTTGCAAAGTATATAATTCGCATGCCACTCGTCTGAACTCCTTCGGATACGAAAATTTCCGCGATGACATAATGCTTTACCTCGGCAAAGCTATCATGTACTGGCTGTTTTCTATATCCCAAGGTTGCGAGAGAGATTCGTTCTCCGCGAGTGAAGGTGGGAGGGAATTGAAGTGCCTGTTGCCACAAACGCAGTATCACTCAATCAAGAGCGATATATACCAGCAGCTACACGCAGACTTCTGGACGAACAGATCCGCCGCCCCATCGAGTAGACAATGTGCACAAATAAACTTGGGGCATTCAGGCACCCAGAGCGTCCTTCTAAAGCAGGAAATCATTTCCTGATATTATACGCGTCGCCACCCAAAAACCGATTCACCTTCGCCGAGGCCAAACATGCACTTTGTCGTTCCTGTCAGGTATGGCTGTTTGGTATGGCTTCTCGGGCGGATTTTCTGCTCGATGTTTGTGTATTTGTTCTGGTCACAGGGTGGTCATTGATTGGGAGTGACGAGGTGAATGTAGGCATTTGAGTGAATTGTTTGCGAGAGCTCTGGCGAGGGCGGCTACAGGATGATGGCGTCTATATTACTCCGAAGGTCACAGGCAGTCTTGTCAAATCGAGCCTTTGTTGGGATGCATATGCTTTTGGCGTTTCCTTGACAATTGATGTTTGTTCGCTGAGTTTATTAATAACTACAAGTCGTTGTATTTGTTGATAACCCTCCGTGGAGCAGAAACAAATTTTTCGCTAGAATTTTGAAAATTTAGGCTAACACGACTGTGTTCATATGTACTGAAGAAAATTTTAAATAACAATTAATTTTTGTATTTATCTATAAAAAAACCATATTTTGCAGATTTGCATCTTTGTTTGAAGCCCGTCTTGCAAACCGGCGGCTTTTTGCCGGCGGGTATTTGACCCAAAAACATGACATAAACTCCCGAAAAAAAGTATGCAGACGTTTAGTAGAATACCGTAACAATCAGAAAAACAAAACTTTAAGTCAATCTGTCAAACCAACTGGCCGTAGTGACAGTACAAATTTGAGTCTTTTTCGCAGATCACGAGTGTAGTTTCAAACTCTGGAAGAACAGGCAGCTGTCGGGTTGGGGCCAATTTATGCCGCCCCCAGTAATACGCCCATTTTTATACGGCTTCAACAAATACCTACGCACATGTAAGTTAGGTTAAGTTGAAGTGGTTGACTGCTGTTTCCGTTCAGCAGGCAAACTTAGACCACCACAGGCCCACTGTGCTACCACGCGGATCTAGAACTGCCTATTCCGCAAACCCATTAGTGCTTTTAGTAAAGCGAAGAAGATGACTCACTTTTATGCTGTCAAGTTCAGAAGGGCTATCAAAATAATAAGCTCCCAAAAGTCTACATCCACACGATGAGAGAGCATTGCAGCTGCATAGCCCGTGTACAATGGTTTCTTCCTCATCCTCGTCTCTGCAGCTTCTGCAGAAGTCGTTATTGGGGTGGCCTGTAAAGGGAGGGGGCTCTAGAAAGACAGCACAATGCATCTATGTCTGTCTAGGATCCAGTTGAAGTTGAAGGTGACACACTTCGAGTATAGTATGTCCCCACTAGACGAAATTGAGTAATTTCGGCAATTTCTCTCGAAATTAGGATCGAAATTCCGCGCAACAAACCAATCTCAAAATTGCCTCGTCCCCCTTTAGTGGAGCATGCGGGTCAGAAGATGATGATGATGAGTGGCCATTATGCCAGTTAACTAGTTTATTTCTGACAGATTGTGTATTTTTGCTAAAATTGTCCATACAATGTCGACGTAAGCACATTTCGCTGTCAAACCAAATTGCTTTAATCGTAGCGTGGACACTTGGGCAATTTCGAAATTGTTCAAATTCGCGTCTAGTAGGAACATACTATTAAACCAAGTTTGTTCCCGAGTAGTCCGACTCCCTAGGTTAGGTTAGAGTAGCTATCTACCGTAAAGGTAGCCACAATTAGGCCCGTTGTGTTACCAGAAGAGTCAATAGATCCAAATCCACGAACATTTGGAGCTCTTAATAAACCGATGGCGCTGACTGATGCTAACATTGCTTAGGGGACGTCCAAGTGACCGAGTCTGCGAAATGAGAGGCCATTGCAATTGCAAAGAAGCTGTGAAACAGTTTCTTCTTCCTCTTCATCCCTACAACTTCTGCAGAAGTCGTTATAGGGTGTACCCAGTCTTGAGGCGTGAATTCCAATGGCACGCCGATGAGAGTTCGATGAGGTCGCGTGAGGTTTTTGGATCGTTGGTAGGCCATAATTTCCCTGTTATGAAGACCATCTACGTTTGATGTGAGTAAGCGTTTCAAGGTTTTTTGTAAGTATGGACGGCAGTTCCTCGTCCGGAAAGAGTGTTGAGGTGGTGCCCTCTCGAGTAAGGCAACAGTCTTATGCCTACTCCCAACGGCCAATTTGAGAAGGCTTTCGTAGACAGTCATTACCCTTGCCAGTGACTCGAAAGAGGTGGGGCCGTGGAAAGTATTTTGCTCGACCCGGGAGTCGAACCTGGTCCGCGTAGGCGATAAAGCACCAACCCACATTCGCACCTCATTATGGTCTCTTCATACGTAATTTAAAAACAATTCAAGGTGGCCCACAGCCCTAATCCACCCAATTCTGCATCATGTTCGAGAAAATTGACCAAAATCAATCAAACGCTCACACACAACCATCGATGCCTTTAATCTCATAAACCGCACAAGCTCGAGGGGTTTCGTAAATCGCGCGGCAAAATATTTGATGTCCAAGGGATCACAACCCAGAAGGACGCGTTAAAATGGAATGGTTAGCATGCCTTTGTCCGAAAAGGGCGAACGAGGCTTATGGTTAATTTGAACCTTCCTCCACCGATTATCCCAACATTTTATTTATGTTTCAATAAAACCCTTCGACCTCTTAGCCTCACCCGACCAACTTGTTTACTGATTAAGACTGAACGCCTAAGACACAGGTGAGACATCTTCGGGCACAAAGAGAAATCCTTGTTGTACCACACTTCAAATACCCCGAACAGACTTGTCTGGGCCGTCGAAAAGGCCAAGCAAATAAACAAAGGGCGCTCTGCAAATATTTGCACCTCTGGTCGTTTTCAACCAACCCCTTCATTGTTCTGCAGCCGAAAACCGCCTGTTGTGCGTGTTTTGTAACAGCTCTGCGACCACCTTTCTCGGGCAATTTATTGTTTCTCCACACACCCCCTTCAGGGCGACATAACGTTGGCGGGCAAATTAAAAATTGTCTCACCCCAGAGAGGGCGCTGATTTTCTTCATCCCTCTTTACGACTTCATAAATTTTTTGTTCGTTTCTTTTTGTTTCCCTTTTTCGCTTTGTTTTGGATTTGCCTCACTGCAGGTCCTGTTGTCCCTTTGGAGTGCTCCGAAACGCGGCTAAGCGTTATTACATTTTTATTGAATTTAATAATATGTAAATATTCGGTTCGAAGACAGCGTCGTTTCCCTCGCGGGTGGTTCTTGCTTTTCGCGTCAGAGCCCGCCCCATCGGCGGTGAGAAAGGGGGGCGAACAAAAAGTGAAGAAACCAATAAAATCCAGAAAGGAACCATCAATTTGCAATTATGATTAATGCCACAGACAAAGCCGAAGCCGGGGCAGAGCTAAGACCCTGCCGCAGCCACCGCCACCGCCATCGCCACCGACTGCAGTGGTTCCCCGGCAGCTTTGCAGGGCAAGGACTTCTCGATTGAAGTTCGAGTGGCAGTAGGTATGGATGGGTACACTCGTTCGCTCGTTCAGTGACTTCGGATCCGATATTTACGCGTTTGCTGAGCAGTCCTGCCACTCGTGGGAGGGAATGAAAATCTATTTAATGGATTTAATCAATCAATTTGATGGCTTTCGAAGGGACATGTGAATAAGTGGGCCTCTCTCGGAATCGATAAAGGAATTCGAATTTTGTTATTAATTTCGAGAGCAGTGAAAGCCCATGAATGAGTGCATCCGTCTGGGCGCATATTGATGCGAGAAATTAATCCCTCTCTCTCTCTCGCCAGAGACAGTGTTGCCATTATTTCCGTCAAGCATTTAAGCATGTATTTATAGCAGTTTCCGCGAGCTTACCCTCGGGAGGTGTACGTAATTAATTATTTGAGCACACATTGCCAAGCCATGTGCGGCGGGTGGCGGGTACATTTACATCCTTGCTGAAGGTACTTATGTCGTGCGGCAATGAATGATTAGAGTCGTGTTGAAAATGTCTATTTGAGGAGTTCGGGTAGCGGCCTGAGACAAGCCAACTGACAGTTGAAAATGTTTGAGAGGAGTTGGGGAGAAGGAGGAGACTAATGTGTTGCAGGAAACTAGCGGTTGTCTACCATTAGCATGTGGCTGGGAAATTCTCGAATCTCCACTGACGTGCAACCTTCTGGGAGTGCAACCGGGAACACACACAGACAACATCATTCATGTGCTGTCTTCATATGTTTTCCTCGGCGACGCTAAAGTTCTTCGGCTGTGTCGGCTTTAACCAAAGTTCTTCATGTTCTCCCGGCTGCTTGAGTGCACTTGATTGATCGGGCTTGTGCTCTTCATTGGTCTGCTTCGCCTATTATGGTTTAACTTTCACCTCTTATCGGTTTCAACTTCAACAAGACCACGGAAACTTTCAACTAGCTCTTAATCTGAACTAGAGGGTGTTTCCTCTTCTCTAGAGCAACAAGCAGGGCGACGATAATCAGGGGTCTCGTCTGCGAAACCACCTGAGACTTACAAGATTATGCTCACTTATTCAGTTCGCTGTTAAGGGGATGTGTTCATTCGAAGTTGTCGCAGTCAAGGACGTAACACACGCGTAACACTTCTTGTGTGTAAGTGGAGCGGGCTGCCTGTAGGCAATTTGTCTGCTTTCACCGGGGCACCAGTTTTGTTCTACAATTCATGGATTTTTTTGCCCGCTATCAACTCCTTCTGCACAGTGTATTGGATGACGGACTTGTAGCTGGATTGCCCTCTCTTTCTGCACGCAACTGAGTTTGACAATAGTTGCTCTGGATTTGATCTCTACGAAGACGTTGTTACCACCTCGACTTGGATGGAGTGGCCAAACTGCTGAAAAACTGGTGGCGCTTACTACAAACAGGCATATTGACTGAGGTCCAAGCATACCACAGGCTGATTTGCCAGACGAAGCAGATCTTGTAAATGTTAAAAACTGAGGTTCCAGATTAAGCCTAAAATTTGTTTGACATCCCGAGCCAAAACTTTCCTTTGTGCCATTCTCTTCTTAGCCCTAGTTCGTGGGAACACGATTCGCTGTTGCGACCGGGACCCGACTCGGTCATATAAAGCTAAACAACAGTTCCATGACTGGTCGCTGTGTTCATTCAACTATTGGGACTATAACATTATTCGTGCTGTTTATTTAAGAAAAACATTTACAATAGTCTTATTCAAAGTATTGCTCATCTGAAGCTATGACTTTTTCCCATCTTTCGGGCAATTTGTGGATCCCATCCCAAACGAACTGCGCCGGCTTGGCAGCCAAGAATGAATCAAGCCAATTTTTGATATTCTGCTCTGATGTGAACCGTATTTCAGTGAGCGCGCTCTGCATGGAGCGGAACAAATGGGAAAGGGTAAGGTCTGGGCTTTAAGGCGGGTGGGGTAAAACTTCCCATCCGCTGTTTTCCAAATAGTTCTTTACCGGAATAGCAACGTGGGGCCGAGCGTTGTCGTGATGGCAAATTATTGCCACGTGTCTGGTCGCATATTCCGGGCGTTTTTCGGCCACTGCTCTCTTCAAACGGATTAATTATGTTCGGTAGTGTTGTCCATTGATCGTTTCACCCGGTTTTAGCAGCGCTTAATACAGCACACGCTTCTGATCCCACCAAATACAGAGCATTACCTACGCGCCATGAATATTCGGCTTTACCGTTGATTTCGCTGGTTGGGCAAGCCAACCACTTTTGGCACGTTCGTTCAGCTAGCGCATGTTCACCATAAACTTCCACCAAAATACGATGACTTTCGGCAGCAGTTTTCTTCATATTAAAGTAATGAAGACGAACTGCCCACAAAAACACTTTTTGAGGCACAAAGTTCGGCATATTTGATTGAAAAAAATTATTTTTGTTTGAGCTTCAAATGAATGACATATCCTGAAATGACGTACAATGGCAGTAGCTTTCCAACGCATGTTCCAATGGAATAATACAAGTGACGCCATCTCTTAGCTAACCACACAATTAAGAGAGACCAAAAAGAATTAAATTGAGGCCAAATAGTTCCAGTCTAATGGGCATTGCATTACATTTTTATTCACGAACTTCCATATATTAGTACATCCATTGCTTGGTGGATCCATGGTTTGCGTAAAAGGATGTGTGAAACACTACATCTCCGGTGTGGACTAGGGGCAAAAATGACAGAAGGTGGATATCTCTATCCTCCATTGTCTCTGGCATGAACGTAGATGCTGTAAGGCAAGGACAAATAGATAGGCACAACCAACAACGGACGCACCCGGTCACATTCTGATATGGATACCGCTACCAGAGAGGAAGTTCTGAAGAGATATGCAACTTCTACCTCACTTGCTTTTCTTTGTCATTTGACAGCGCTTTTGAACCATCAGAAATGAAGTATTATAGAGATGCCCAACTTCACAGCTGATTGACCCCTAGTCCATAGACGAATTTCAGAGGCTTTTTGACAGTTACTCATGAATTTTTGACAGTAAATGCCGTTCCCTGATTGGCCAAACATTTTAAGGAGCAAGAGAGGTTGTAGTTTGGCGTGTCTATCATACTCCATTTCTGCTGAGAACTGCGAACTTCGCAAGTTCTGACACTTTATTCACATGGTATTTGCGATTTTTTGGCACACTGCAAAAATGTGTATTCTTGCATTTCCTAGAAACTGGTTGTTTCTGTTCGCAGTTCTCGGCTAATCTGTCGTGGCGAGAAGGTAGGAGCCTACAAAGGAACGCTGCAACCATTGTTGTCGGAGAGAAATACTCTAGAGTAGTGAACACATCTTCACAGATGAGCATCTGTACATACGTGTGAGCTGAGCGATGCTGATTACTCCCGCCTAACACCATTGCGTTGCTCTATACTCCAAGCAAGTGTACGTGAAAATATGGTAGCATGTGTTTCCACTGGAAAGTTGCATATCCCTTGATTTCTGCTACATTGGCTAACAACAAAAGTAAATACAATTCCGTGCCTCGGAGTAGAAATAGTGTAATCGGCTGTGTTGCCCGTCGGGTCATTGTCTGAGGCGGCGCAGGAGAGTCGGGATAAAGAATACTGGTCCTATCGTATTTGTTTCACTTGGCTACGTTAAAATGATTGAGCTAAGTCAACCATTTTTGGATCACAATAAGATCTCCAAGATCGGTCTACGGGCTCAAGATCAGTTGCAGATTTATTTCCCACATAACGAGACCACAGTGCGCCATGGAGTGCCGTGACATTATGCCAAGCGACATTATGCCAAATTGGTACAATGACGCGTTTGAAAGTGTCATTAGGCCGAATGTTAACATTTGGCATAATGTCTATCAAAAGTGTCATAGGGGCAGACTAGTCTACGACATTGTGGCAAATTGGGTGCACGTCCACAGGCCATCAGTCCACAATCGTTACAATCGTTTAAAAAGTTTTAAGGTTATAACCAATTTAGCTCCAGGCGCCTGCCGGACAGTTGTTGACACACTTAGCGGAGCGACGAAGTCGAGTGAGCGGTTAAGCCTTGCGGAGCTCCTAGCAGACGCCTGTCTGTGAAAAGGTTATAAAAAGTGCTGTCCAATGAAACTTCTCTCTCGTCCCTTAGCTCTGCTTGTGTGTTCTCTTGTGCGAAGAAGTCACTACAGAATTGCTTGGCACTGGTCAAAGTCTTGTGTCCGTACTCTTCATCAAAGAACACATTCGATGTTGAACTACGTGACTTTTGCCCGTCTTAACGCTGCATTAACATTCCCCTCACATTGCCAACCGGTGCAGAGCACCAGCGGAAAACTGCGATCAAGTGCTTGCAAAACTACTCCATGCGCTCCTCAACCTTCCGCCGATTGATCCTTTCCGCAGACAGGTCTCTGCCAGATTGAGTCCGCTGCTCATGTGGAAGGAGCTTAGCTCCGGTCGCTCTACGATCCATCATAAATTCGGATCCTTACCCTCAAACACCGACCCAACGATACCTAAACTCGTCATCGGGAATAATTTTTCAACCAGCATACCCCCCAGATCTTACTGGACGTCTGAAAGCTAGACGCTGGACGGTCCTCTGCGAATTTTCACAGGCTCAATCGAAAATGGGCAAGGACTGGGCGTTGGAAGCATACCCTAAGGATCTGAATTGCCAACTGTTATTCCGGCTACCAAACCATTGTAGCGTCTTTCGGGCAGAAACTATAGCGATTAAGGAAGTTCTGTCCTGGCTACGAAACAATGTACTATTGCAGGCAGAAAGGGATGACCATTGCCAAACAGCCAAATCTGTCAGTGCAGTCACATTTCAAACTTTATCTCTTAACGAGATGGCGAAGTATTCCAACATCCCACTAATGTGGGGGTCTGAATAGCGGGGTCTGAAACAGCGAATCGCGAAGTAGACGAACTCGCTAAACACTTTATCCGGATGGAGACCTGCCCCCCATGCGGTCCATGCCATCGACTAAATCTTGCAGCGCTCACTCACACCGAACGTAGTACAGGGTCAACTGGCACTGGGTGCCTCATCACAAAACTGTTGTGACCTACTCTCGATCCAAAATGCGTTTTGCGAGTTTGAGTCTCTCTCTCTCTCTCTCTCTCTCTCTCTCTCTCTCTCTCTCTCTCTCTCTTCAGGATCGCAGAACCCTCATTTCTTGTTATTAGACGACTGGATGGTTAAGAGCCTGCCCTTGGTTAGTGCTGTCCCGGTTCGAATCCCAGTGAAAGCAGGGTTTTCAAATCTGGTCGAGTCACAACTTGCCCTTGGGATCAAATTAACGGCACTATCACTGGAGTGGTTGATCAGTGGTAGGACCACCATGGTCTCAGTGTGCTTGTGAATTCACTAGCAGCCCTCCTCCCTACCCTACCCACCTATTGGTACTATAAGTTATAACCCGGAGTTGCATCGTCGGTGTCGACGCCTCCAGACTAGATGCCCCCTAGAGTGACTTCTGGAGAAATCGCAGAGATGACGAGGAGAAAGAAAAAGTGCCCTCTCCTCTCTTGACAGAACTGAGAACTATCAGTATTAGTCATCTTCATCAGAAGCTCTAACTGGTTTACGGGTTAGCATCAGCCAGATCCGCGTGGTCACACAACGGGCATACTCTGGCCTAAGTGCGACTGCCATTAATTCCTAACCAAACCGAACATATCAACGGTTGCGGGTTTTGGTTTTCGCGCGGATTTATTCCACCATTTTGGGCAATTACAATCGGCTTCCAAATCGAAAGTCCATCAGTCAAACCGCTTATCCGTGCACATCAGTCATGGCAGCGGTATTTTGAGGCCACTCGGGCGGGAGGACCTGTCTTTTTCGGGTTCATTCTATCCATTTAAAGCCAGGATTTGAGAACAATAGCAACCATACATCAACATCAAAGACACCACCATCGGCATAGCAAATCATCTGTCAATGGGACGATGACATTAATAAATCGATTTCGAATTGATTACACCGAACCTCGCTCCTCCGACAAACAGCGTCCTCGCCACATTTATTAATTTGTAATCACCCTCGCAATTGAAATGACTCCCCAAGCTCCTGCGACGAGGGGGATTTTTATTTTCATTATTTGTGTATTTTTTTGCTGAGTCGCAAGTAATTATTTGCGATTATGCCTGCACCGTCGGTCAGGAACCCATTACTCATGGAAATCAGCCAGCCCCATATGGGCTCGAGAGCGATTTATCTGACAGTTTGAAAAGCTGCTTATCGTCGTCAGGATGCGACAGAGACACCGAGTCCCCAGGGCTGCAGGGAGTGACAGCCGCCGCCACAGTCCCGGCCTTCAGCTTTGTTTTATTTCATAATTACTTTGTTACTTGTAACGATCGCTGATTGCTGATTAAGTGAAATGCACTTTTTTGTGTTTGCCTTAATTTAAAATCAATATTGTTCGCCCAGTGCGTGTGTTTGACACCAGCGTGTCGAGGGGTGAGAAACGTCAACATCGAATTCCACTCAACGCGCGAAAGGTGCGTTTAAAAACGTGAACGTTTCGGTATTTTAAGTGCGATCGAAATGCTTCGCAACTTGGCTGAGTTCATTCAGTGGGCACTGCTTGGCTCCTCGAGGATTTTAAACAGTACTTCTTCGGAGTGGCACAACTCAGTGCTCGATGCCATGTGATATCTACTCTTACGTCGGTTATTCTTATCAACTGGCAATTTAATTTGAGGATTTGAGAAAATTAGTTTTGGATAACTCACTGATTGCATGCTCCACATTTCGACTTACTTATTGCGTTCAAAATAGTTTAAATTGTTCCTGGAAGGGAAATTGATTCGAGATGAGGAGCACATTTCATTATATCAGCAATTTCATTTCGAATGCTTGCATTAAACATCCTGGCTGTGGTTTGTTTGATGGTGTGCGGCTTGTGAGCACTCAAATCAGAGATGTTTTGCTGCTTTAGAATTTATATTTGGAGCTACCGGAGTATTCTATTCATTAGATATGGAAGAATGCCAGGATGCCAATGCTTTGGATCTGGACATAGGCAGATATCAGACATCGATGTGTGGGCAGAGAATTGGTGCCTCCAAATTGCAGCCAGGTCAAGCATCGGAATGCGAACATTCGCACCTGATTTCTAGGTTTGCACTCATAAACTTTGACTGAGATTAGGAAACTAGGCAACAACCAGCACGAACCAGTTCACACCCGTGTCTCCCTCTCGCTCTGTCCACGCAGAAGGTCACCGTCCTATGCGCAGGTCCAACGCTAAAATGTGATTCCACTCCCCCATGCTGGGTTGTGGATCGCCAACACCAGAGGCACGATGTTCCAAAAGTCAGTGTGCTGCTGCTTGCTTACGCGGACGACATTGACGTGATGGGACGAACACAGCGAGCCGTCAATGAGGTGTTTGCTGGCATTGAAGCGGCTAAAATGGGTCTGGCATTAAATCGGTGCAAAACAAAGTACATGCTGTCATCAGGGAAGGACGCACAACATCAACCTTTCGGACAGAGCGTCATAATGGGCAGCAGAAACTTTGAGATAGTCAAGGACTTCATCCACCTCGGCTCTACAGTGGATATCTCAGGGACAGTACCACCAATACCGAGATCAAGCGCAGAATTACTCTTGCCAATCGCAGTTTCTCTTAGCTCCATCTCTCAAAACACCAAGCTGACTTTATATAACATGTTGATCCTCCCTGTCCGGCTCTATGGCGCAGAGACATGGACGCTATTGAAAGCGGATGAAGGGTTGCTTGCGAGAAAAGATCTGCATGCGATCTTTGGTCCTCTTTGCGTTGATGGCGTCTGGAGGAGAAGATTCAACCACGAACTGAACGGATCGGAGCTCCAAATAAGGAAGAAGACTGAGATTATTAACGAATACTGGGTGAAATAGTGCTTTGGGAATGAAGAGGAAAATTATTCGGGTGATTCTCGGTCCCCCCTGCAAAGATTGCGAGTGGTGGAGAGAATATAACAACAAACTGTACGAGCTGTTCGGTGATATCGGCTTAGCCAGATGAGAGGAGATCTAACGAGAGAGATGGCTAGACCATGAGAACCACTGCTCCGACCCGGAAAGTCTTCGAATCCACTCCAGAAAGGGCGTTAACGCGGAAAAAATCATCTGTAAACTCCAAACCAGCATCGATTTGAGTGAAATTTGAAACCTAGTCCAAATGGTATGCGTTTATAAAACAGTAGAGGCATAGCTCAAAAAATTAAGATATCATCATCTGCTGACCCGCATAATCCACTAAAGGGTCGTGGGGTTAAACCACTCAAGAGAGATCTCCAGGCAACTCGATCCTCCGCCATCGACTCTAACTCATCAGGAGTTATGTCCAAGCGTAACCAGGCGAATTTTTGGTCTAACCACCTCATCCTGGCGGTCGCCTACCTGATGGAATAGCATTCAACGCTCGAATGGAAGTCGTGAGCAAAAGGCAGCTTACAACAGTTTCCATATGCCATCAGAAATCAATTCAACATTTGCTTTTTGTGTACGTCTTTAGTTGAGTGATGCCAGGGCAAATTTAGCATCATTTAAAGTAGTTTATTTTGAGATACTTGCAGTCTTTTTGTGACTGTTAGAAATAATACACGATTCCTTTTATATTTTGGATATTTATTCACAGTTTATTCGTGTGCTACAATACGTCACAGATAGCAAGAAAGGAATGACAGAAAGGATTTGACTAGAGGGCGAGCACAGTTGACGAAAAGCGGTTGCCAGTGTGGAATCCTAACGAATGTGACCTTTCGAACAGTCACCCCAGACATGACACCCATGTAGCATCCAATCAAACTATGAATGATCATCTTATTTTCAAGTGAAAGTAACGATTTCCTATTAATAAGTGGGCATAACATTTTTGTTGCTATCCCAAACTTTTTAATTGTTTAACTAATGTGATCATTAAAAGTTAGTCTCGCAACTAGATGAATGCCCATCGGAGAACGTACGAAGTTCTCCCATTTTACAGACAATCCATTTAACTGCTGGAACAAAGCAGAGCTTTCCTTTTCGTGTAAAAACGACAGCCTGCGTTTTTTCCTCATTCAATTTGGTATTCCATTTGCGGAGATAATTTTCCTAGTTCTTTGGAGGAAAATTTGGCGGTATTATCTGAGACATAAATATTTTACGAAATTGGAGCTAGAACCGAACCCTGTGGAACACCACTGTTCAAGTGGAATACAAAAGGACGACGATTTAAAAAAATGTTTGGACAATTTTCCATAAATACGAAGGAAACCGGAAATGTATCAATTTGTACAACAGTCCGTCGTGCCAGACAGTATAAAATGGTTACGATCCTAATTTCGAGGAAATTACCGGGGTTACTGATACTATGAAATATTATAGAGATAGCCAGGTTCAAACCTGATTGACCCCTCGCCCATAGACGAATTTCAGACAGTAAAAAAACTTTAAGTTTTGCTGTAGAAAGCGGCATGAAAAATGGTTGTCAATAATTTCAAACGGCAAGAGGTAGAAGTCTATCATTCGTTACTTCATTTCTGGTGGGAACATACTAAGGGAATGCATTGGGTCTATAACTTAATTCATGCGGTGTGCTAAGAGATGGCGTAGCTTGTATTATTCCATTGGAACATGCGTTGGAAAGCTACTGTCCTTGTACGTCATTTCAGTATATGTCATTCATTTGAAGAGCAAACAACAATCTTCTTTTTTCACTCAAATATGTCGAACTTTGTGCCTGAAAAGTGTTTTTGCGGGCAGTTCTTCTTCATTAGTTTAATATGAAGAAAACTGCTGCCGAAAGTCATCGTATTTTGGTGGAAGTTTATGGTGAACATGCGCTAGCTGAGGGAACGTGACAAAAGTGGTTGGCTTGCCCAAACAGCGCAATCAACGGAAAGCCGACTATTCATGGCGCGAAGGTAATGCTCTGTATTTGGTGGGATCAGAAGGGTGTTCTGCATTATGAGCTGCTAAAACCGGGTGAAACCATCAATGGGCAACGCTACCGAACACAATTAATCCGTTTGAAGAGAGCAGTAGCCGAAAAGCGCCCGGAATATGCGACCAGACACGAGGCAATTATTTTCCATCAGTGGATGGGAAGTTTTACCCCACCCGCCTTATAGCCCAGACCTTACCTCTTCTGACTACCATTTGTTCCAGTCGATGCAGAACGCCCTCACTGAAATACGGTTAACAGCAGAGCAGAATATCAAAAATTGGCTTGATTCATTCTTGGCTGCCAAGTCGGCGAAGTTCTTTTGGGATGGGATCCACAAATTGCCAGAAAGATGGGATAAACTCATAGCTTCAGATGGGCAATACTTTAAATACGATTATTGTAAATGTTTTTCCTAAATAACCGCACGATTAATTTAAGTTACAGACCCAATATATGAACTAAAATATTGTAGTACTTAGAACTGCAGTCGGCTAACAAGAATGGGGCACGTAACCGGTGAAAATGAATGTATTTTAAAATGAGTCACAGGAAATACTAGTCCAATTAACTGGAAAACGCAATTAAGCAGGATGCAGTTAAACGGAATACACTCCATATATTTTGAATGAAATTCTTAGTTTGTTTGATTTCGAACGCAATTAAGCGGGAAGTGCAATTAACTGGGGACTACTGTACAAGCATTCAAAAAAAAAAAAAAAAACTTTGCTCCACTTAATCGCCTCGTTCTCCCAAAGTGCACTTTGGCTTTCGGAAAAAGTTGGTTTCTCGTTAAAGCCTCTTGGGGCATTTTCACTACAACCCATCAAACATTGAAATGCTCCCACAAAAAGCGGCTTTAATCGAAAGTCTGTTAATAAAAGTTGGAAGGAACGGTTGATGCAGTTTGAAGGCCAAATGTATACCGTTTAAAAAGAGGAAGATCCGAGGTATTCTAATTTTAGGAAATATGCCACGTAAAATTTGCTTAAAGATGCGTCAATTTCTGTAAACTTCAATGTCCCAACTTTGAGCTAACTGTTCTCATATTTTTAGAATAGAAAGACCTATACCAGGGTTGCCGCTATGCGACTTTAGTCGCAATTTTGGCACTTTTTGTAGGCCGCGATGCGTCTAGAGACCATAAAATGACTTTGACTACTATTTTATATAAAACCTATTTATTTCACGAAACACGTCGTTAAGTTTATGAAAAAGCAATGAACTCAACACAAATTGCAAGAAAAAGCAACTAAATGACCGCACCACTCCTAAGCATGATAAAACCTTAAAATTAGCAGCGATTTCGGACAGGAGCTTGTTTCGTCCCGAGACACTTTTTTGTGCGACTTTCTCAAACAACACTGGCCTATACCATTGGGCCGAGAAAAACATGTCACGTCGGGTATTTATTTCCTCTGCGGGACCACTGTGTTGCGTTGCTCTAAAACCTTATGAAATGGTCTTCAAACTAAAGTTGTATGCGTGTCCATGCACCCTAATCGGCAATTAGCAAGAGGTTTTGCAACGGAAACCTGAACATCTCGGTGTATATGATTTCTGCTCTCTTAAAGCCCCCATACACACGACACTTATGAGCACACTTGTGTCCTTTGGACCAGTCCTTTCACCGATTTCTCGACGCGGCACACTGTGAGCACACAATAAAAAGACATTCATTTCATGCGTCGGTCTTCCTCAAATTGTGATGTGTGTGGGCTTGTCAGCACACTTTCATACAGAGCAACAGTCGCATTCCGATCTTTGAAGTGTGACGAGCTCTGATATTGTGAAGCGGTAACAGGGACTTTTGGCGGAAAAGCGACACACGTGTGAACACCGAAGTGTGCACAAACGGGTCATGTGTATGGGGCACTTTAGGCTGAAAACACAGCAAACAAAACGAACGCAACAAAACAATGGTGGTTCGAAGCTGTTTTGCTTCGCTACTGCAAAACGTCTCCAGAGCCTGAAACGATCGATCAGACAAAGTCCGATGCTTTGTAATTTTTTTCCCCACTCCCTAAGCACCACTCGCAACTCATTTCGAGTCAACGCTTGGACAGCAGCCATAACTCTGAATGACGAATGGGAAAACAAACTTCGTCCAGACCAGTGGACACATGGTCACGGTCTTAGACAATCCAAACGCTTAATCAGGCCTTATTCATCTAAGGACATACTCCCTCATAGCAATGCTAACGAGCTGTCTTACTGGCCACTGCCGTCTGAACTATCACCTTAACAGATTAAACCCGTGCCAAGACAAGGTTTGTCGGCTTTGCCTCGAAGAGGATGGGACGACTGTGCACATCATGTGCGAATGTCCGGCACTAATCTGTTTAGGGAAACGCATCTTTCACAAGGAGACACTCACTTCAGGGAGACACACTTTCAGAAATTACTATCTTTCATGAGGGAAGTAGTTCGTCTCTGGATTTAACTCCAACCCTTCGATACAACAGATCTATCCTGGGCGCGATGTCGTTGCCCTTACGGCATTGGTTGTGCCAGAGAAAAATAAAGTAAGACTAGAGTCAACCATCACCATCGAAATCACGAGGTGATTTAAAGACTAAACTAGACCTGCGTGGTAAGTAACACAATGTGCCTGCGTCGGCGTAAGTTTGAGTGCTGCATGCTCGCAATCCGCCATCTTAGCCGAACCTATCGGGTTTCTTCGCTGTTCTGGCAAAGTTCACTCAACAACAGGCACCAGTGCCCAAAGTGGCTGAATGGGTGCGTCCCACTTTCGTCTTCATATATCAGCACCCCCCGAGATTCAGCCCCTGCCACGCCATGGTCACTCCCCTAAGGGAACCTTACCATTTCTTGTCTTTGGATGCGTCAAAGTCGGGCGAAGATGTCAGAATTTCATCCAAGAGTCCACTTGTCGACTGCTGATAGGATTTGAAAGAAATCTAGCCAATTTCACTTCATCACGAGGAAAGCATTTCATTTTCCACGCGAGCATCCCTCAGACTTCCTCGCCACGTGACGGAAGGAAGCATAACCCTACCCATTCGCAATACAAAAGACCTGCACTCGCACTGTATTCTCCTCTCCCTAATCATTGAGTGCTGCGGAAGGCAGAATAATGCTGCACGGTATCGCCATCAGCTTCTTGCGGTTTCGCGTGCATGCCATTCTTTCAGCGATTTACCACTCAGGTCATGAGATTCCTATTGTGGTGCCACACGCAAGCTTAATCAACATTTCGTAGAAAGCACCACCCCCTCTGTGTGACTGCAGTTGAGTCACAGCCCTACCCGTTGCTCTCACGACTTCTTTGAATCATTTGTTGACGCTGAAGTTCATCTCAAAATCCACTGTATCGCTGGCTGGGAAGATACAAAAAAGGACACAACAATGGTAACGACCTCCTTCAGCAATCAATCACAGAGCTGGCTGTGTCTTACAAGGTCCCTGTCCCCCGCCCCTAATCCAAAAATGAACACATCCATCCTCATTTGCTCGGGAAAAGAGTCCGAAAAAGGCAAATGAAAGCCACACGACAAGTACAAATGGGTCTCATGCAGCTCAAGTAGAGCAGCAGCCGTGCCTTGTTGGCCGCTCGAGCAAAGTGTATCTCCGCTTTAAACAGGAGAGGTGGACAGTGTCCTCCTTTAATGCACAATTTATAGCTCGACGTCCGCATGCTGCGGCTCGTCGACCGGGCCGACAGAGAATATCCCCGGCCATGTCACCTGGCAGGACAGTTAATTAATTACACTCCTAATGCAGCAGCACATCCAGAGGCGGCCGATGATTTATTTGAATTTAATTACATTGATACCACCATTCAACAACTAATCCCTCATCCTGACCATTCCAGATGCAGATACACTGACTGAGGCCGCAAAACCAAAACGAGGATCTCAGCAGCAGCAAAAGCAACAACCTCTCGCCTCTCCTGCAAACTACAGAAACAACACAGAAGCCGGAACTCAACTGCATCCCAACCAACCCAACCCATGGGGCTCGGGGTGAACAAATAAATTACAACAACAATGTTTTTAGCTATAAATCAAATTTGGCTCTCGTCCAAACGAAAAAACAGCGACAACCAGAAGCCGGAGAATACACCAGCGGCAGCATCAGCAACAACAATCCCCGAGGGAATAGTCGTCCCACAAAGATCCACTGCGGTGATGACAGACAGCAGCGAATTGCCAACGGGGTCGACAATGTCCTTCGTTTCGACACCGACTTCCGGTCGGAGTAATACGTTCAATACCAATACAGCTGGCGCTGAATTAAACGGGAAAAGTGAAAACAAATACCACCACCACCTCCAGCAGCAGCATCAACAGTACGTCCAGCACAGCGTCCCTGAGAAGGACGACGACGAAGGTGTCGGCGACGGTGGCGGTGGCGGTGGCACTGACGTTGGCGGCGATGACACAGAACTGAAATCCGGTCGTCGTCGATTGAACGATGATGATGCTCTGAATGCCGGTCGCGTCTTCTCCGCGTCCGCGTTCGCGGCCACCTCCGCAGCTCGGTGCCAGTGTCGGTGCAATAGCCAATGTGTAAATAAGGATCCGGATAAAGCAGCAACACCAGCCGCCGGCGGCTATGGTCGTGGGGGTGGATGCTGTGGCGGTGGTGGCCACTCCGGCAAGGGATCCGGTGCTGTTGGATCACATTTATTCCTTGGCGCGATTGTGTTGTGTGTAGCTGCGATGGCAGTGATTTTATACTCGCATGTGAACAGTGAAACTGACGTGTTGTGGTTTAGGGAGAATTTTCGCAACGAATTGCTGCAGAATGACCAAGTCCTTCGATCGATTGTGATCCAGATAATTAGGGATAATCAAGTTATGCTGAGCGACGGCAGCCGCAATCAGTATCCAATGGCAACGAGGAAGTTTGACAGGTGAGCGAAATCCACATCTCTGTTTGGGTATTCGATTTTGTTGCTTTTCAGATCGGTCGGCACGGCGATGAGGGGCCTACGGCTTTTTTGTCCCATCCACTCGTGTCTATTGGCGAATATTGAAAATTCAATTATGATTCGATTTGAGTGCTGAATTGTGCCAGCTGGAACAGGCTTTCACTTGTGTCGCTCTCATGGTTTATCCGCTTGAAGGGGGTGGCTGTGTTTGCCCACGTGCTCCCATGGGCACGGCACTGGTCCGCTTTGATGTCCGCGGGTGTGTATGGGAATTGACGTTGGACGAGTGCTGAAAACGCCCCACAGCCAGTCCCTTGTGTGTGCTCGTTGGTTTGCTGGGATCACTGGGCAATTATTGTGTAGCATCACTAGCTGGACACAGTACTGTCTGTTATGGCAATGTATCGATGGGCTGCGGGCATAACTTCGTTTTGTGGTGTCGTCTATGTGCGTCGCATTTTGTGGTGCTTTTTCCCCAGCATTCGTGGCTTGGTTCGAGTTGCGACTAGCGAATTATGATTTCGATTATGCATCAATTGTGTACCCAGTGTTGCTTAAACATCGATGGTTTTGGTAAAACGAGTCGCACAAAGGCTAGCGCCTGATGTTACAGAGAGGGTGCGATGACGCAATGCGTTGATCAATCAGCTGTTCCCCCTCTCTTGTGAAAAGTGCTGAAAACTCATCTCTTGTTGTCGTCAGCATTTATTTCGTGTCGTCTGGTCTCGTAATGCTGGGTGGAGAGTTCGGAAAAGAAGAAGGACGAACGAGAGAAAGTTTGACAGGCCGAAATGTTCAGTTGAATCGGAACGGAGCGTTTTACTCGGTGTGTGTTGGTGCTGCCAAGTTTGTTTACACTAATTCTCACATACCTAACAATTTACAACAATATCATTTTGCTGTTTCCTTTTTGTTGCTGCTTAACTGTTTCCTTATTTAATCTTCATCATCTTCTGACCCGCATGCTCCACTAAAGGGGGTAAACCACGCTCGAGAGATCTCCAGGCTACTCGATCCTCCGACTCTAACTCATCAGGAGCTATGCCCAAGCGTTTTCGGACTTGGTCCAACCATCTCGTCCTGGGTCTGCCAGGCGGTCGCGGAATCGCATTCAACTCCAGCTTCGGAAGTCTTGATGGCGGGGACACTCGTGCCACGTGACCAAACCAACTAAGCATAGCCCTCTCCGTTCGTTAACTTCCCATGGAACAGAGAACAAAGGATAAGAGCAAGGATTTTGACATGTTTTGGCAAGGATCCAACATTTCGGGGGAATCGTATATTTTTGGTAGATGCACGTAGATGTACACATCCGCACAATCGGCTCTGCCACTTGAGATTTCTACCTCTTATTGCTATTTGTACCAATTTAGAGGTTACAATCGTTGTCCCATTCCTGAGGTGCCCCGCTTACAGAGGTTCAGTTATATGAGAAAACCGAGTGTGAATTAAACACGCATTCTTTTCCGTTTTCCGCTGTGAGGGACGTTACTGACGTTACTCAGCCCAAAGTCAACTTAAAACTAAACTTGCTCTACTTATTCCAATCGTTTGATGTCGTTGAACGATGGCCTTGATGTTATTCGGTCCCACGGGGGATGGTCGGCGACCCTCCCACGGTGGTGTCGAAGTCTTTCGCTGCGTCTGGCATCCTCGGCTTAAAACGCTGAGCTAGCCTCTGGCTGTTCACACACCTTGCAACTTTGAGAGCGTGTTAACTTGTATGCATGAAGTGCAATTCATTTTGGACCCAATTACAGAGAGTTCCAATTCGGAGGTTCCACTGTATATATGTATCTCGGTCTACGTCACCAAAAATTGGACAGATACGAGGGGCGTTCAATATATTCTCGGTATCGATTTGAAGGAAAATGCGAATTCAATTTAAATTGTTTTTATTTTTCAATATAATCTCCCCTAACATCAATGCATTTGTTACATCTTGAGATAATCTTTTTTTAATCCTCAAAAAATAAATTTCCTCTTTCTCTGCAAAATACCGATTTATTGTCAATTTGAGTTCTTCATCATCCGAAAAGCTTTTTCCACGAAGACATTTTTTCAAATCCGGAAACAGGAAATATTCACGGCATGGTCTGGGAGGGTGGGTGTTGGATTTCTTCGAAACCACAATCTCGCACAGCAGCCTTGGAAACTCGCGCCGTGTGAACAGGAGCGTTGTCATGAAGAAGCAAGCTTTTCTTTTTAATTTTCTCCCGCAAATTATGCAAAGTGGAAGCGTAGGATGTGGCGTTGATGGTTTCACGTACTCAATGAGCAAGATTCCCTTTGAGTCCCAAAAAACTGTGGTCATGAGCTTCCCGGCAGACGGAGTGACTTTGAACTTCTTCGGGGGGTCTGTTCCTTTTTTATGCCACTGCATGGACTCTTGTTTGCTTTCAGGGTCATAGTGGTGGACCCATGTTTCGTCACTAGTAACAATTCGATCCATAACACCGTCCGCGTTCCCACTACACATCTCCAAAAGCTCTCTGCAGCATGCGATTCTCAGTTTTTTCGAAGGCGCTGTGAGCATTCTTGGCACTGACCTTTGAAAGGTTAAGAAGAGTGGTGTGAATGGTACCAATTGAAAGCTTGGTGATCTCTGCCATCATTTTCACCTTTCGGCATCAAGAACAAGTTTTTCGACTTCTTTGATGGTGTCTCCCGTTCAAGCAGTAGCCGGGGCGCTGGAGCTGGGGTCGTCTTCAATGCTCTCTCTGCCTCTCTTGAACTCACTTGACCACTTTTGCACAGTTGATAACGAAGGTGCGGAACCCTGGTAAATAGCCGCCATCTCTTCATGAATAGTTGTTTGACTTTTTCCTTGCTTAGTGAGAAATTTAATTACAGCGCGCTGCTCAATTTTCACCTTCATCGTCTCAGTTGCCAGTATGATTATGTTTAACTAGAGATAAAGCGCGAATTAATAATCACATTTATATGAAAATTTACATGAATGCACGAAAATAATAGTATTACTTGATAAATAATTTATATATACAATCACAGCTTCACCCCTATACCGAGAATATATTGCACGCCCCTCGTAGGTGGCGAGCATGGCGGATTTTCGAAAGGCGTAATCTTGGAAACATCATTCTTGCATAGACACTATTTGTCGATATCTCGACCGGCTGCCTTCTCCGCCCACCTAGCCCACCTAGACCGTGTCCAATTTGTTTTTCTCATAAAACAGGCATGGATTGGCTTTTATTCACGGAAGGATATTCCCCTGCTGTAATTCTCCTATTCCTCCGGAATTTTTCTCTTTTTTTTGTCTAAAAGCGAGTCCCGCTGTTTTCCGTAAAAGACCACGCAAATCAAAATTGTGAAAAACGCAAAAACAGGTCGATTAGATATTGAAGCAAACTGTTGAAACTCCGCCCCTACAAAAATGCCAAAAATTGCTTTTCGATATGTCGAGGTATTTAGGGTGCCCTGACGGGCTATTGGCCGCGACTCACCTAAACCATTGTGCCCATATTTTGGAGTAATAAACTACCGTGAGACCTGCTGTAATCGTAGAACCAGCCAGATTCGTATGCGAATCCTAGGAGTTCTTTTTTAAGCCAACGCCGATTAGGTCCTCTATCTCTGGTATCCTCTCTCTGAATTGTCCTAGAAGATACCGTTTTTTCATTGTCAGGGCTGGGCATTCGCTGATCAGATGGCGGATGGATTCTATTTCTTCCTCGCCTTTGTAGCTTTGCGTGTGCACCTATGGCACAGTGTCCGCGGAAAGGACTCCTTTTAGCGAACGTACGTCCCTGTGGCTAAAGCCGATTTATCATGTTGATCTCTTCGTGTTCAGCTACGATCATAGGGCCCTTGCTGTGGCTGTAGTGTTCAGGCTGAGTCAGCTCTATCCAGAGCCTCGTCTGATGCTCGTAGGGGACTGCCAGATATTCTCCCAGCGCTGAGCCCTTCTTTGCGGGACTGTTCGCCCTTTCGTTGACGCTTTGGTATTGCCGCTGCGCTATCAGAAAAAATGGTGATCGATTCGCTAGTAACGCTTTGACCTCTCAGAGAGAGTGCCGTGTCGCCTCGTGTATAGCAGCCACCGCGGCTTGAAAAACGCTGCAGTCATCCTTTAGTGCCAGGCATTTTTCGGAGAGGTCGCAGGATATCCCTGCCCATCTTTGAGCCATCGGTGTTAAGGGCGATCTCCCCCCTCTGTCGCAGCAACTCGTTCTGTTCATCGTTCTCGGTCCGCGAGTCGCTGAGCGAGTCCGGAGCCAAGGTTGTCGGAAGGTAATCGGTTTGATCTACGGTTTGCGCTGCTTGCCAACTTCTTAGTATGTCTCGTCCTTCCAAAATACCGCCTCCCTGAGCCTGAGGACAGAGGAGGTTGCACTAGGGCAGACAGAAGAAGTTGACAGGAGAGAGGAGGAGGATGGCCTCGCGGGTACAGAATAAGTCGAGAGTTGGGAGGAAGGGGATGGCCCCAAGCGCTGCCGTCGGCCTCGGGGGTACAGAATAAGTCGAGAGTTGGGAGGAAGGGAATGGCCCCAAGCGCTGCCGTCGGTGTTGTTCTAACAGCCTGACAGCCTGTTATGCCAACGCAGGCCGTTCTTTGTATTTCTGTAACCCGTGTGAGAATATATCTCTTCTCCATTGCTTTTGCACCACACCAGAGAGCCGCAGGTTAAGATGGGTCTTGCTATCATCGTGTACGACCTGTGGTTTAAGAGGGGTCTTAACGCACGTTTTCTTGTACGGTCCTCTGCATCTACTTTCCACTTGAGTTTGGAGTCAAGTATAACGCGGCAGAATTTTGCTGTTTTTGAGTCTCATTTCAACTCCGTTTAAGGCTGGGCGGGTAAACTCAGGGATTTTCTTCTTATAAGTGAAGAGCAACAGATCAGTTTTCCTTAGGTAGACAATCAGTCCTCGGGTCTGCCTCCAGTTAGTTAGTCCGTAACTGAGATGCTGACTAAGCGTTGAGGAAATTCGAGGTGAGTATAATCACATACTTCATTCTTCAACGTCTTTAAGATTTCGTCAACCACTAGGATCCATAGGAGAGGTGAAGCTACTCCTCCTTGAGGTGTCATTCTGCTCGCCTTCCTTGTGCAGCACAGATCGCCCAGTGATGACCTAATCAACCGTGAACGCAGCATCAGCCCGACCCAATCTCAGAGTCCCGCATCGACTCCTCCTCTGATCAGACTCTTTTGAATCGCGTCGTTTGGCAAGTTGTTGAAGGCGCCCTCTATGTCGAGCAAAGCGCCCGTCCTTCTGGTGCAGAGATTTTCCACGGCGGATACAACTTGATGTAGATTGCGTCGATTCGGAGAAAAAGCTATGGCCTATGAGCAGTGGTATGGCTTGCCTTGCCTGCTTTGGGACGAAAGTTAGGACTAGCAGTTACATGTGGGCTAGTATGACTTGTCCAGCATATCGTGTCTTCAACATTGGGGTCCTCTATTACGTTGTCCAACTGGTTCGGAGCCGAAGACAGAGCGTGTGGGCCGGAGCTGAGTTGCAGCCACGCTCTACATGGCCTAGCCATCCGTAGACGCCTGTCTAGGCTAGAGCCCGTACAGTTCATGGTTGAATCTTTTTCTCCAAACATCCTCAACGCAAACAAAGGGCTTCTGCTTTTGGGACTGCCTAGGCTTCCGCCCCGTAGGCAGGGATGATCAAGCTGTTATATGTTAGCTTGGTCCTTTAAGAGAAGGCTATACTACTTAACTGCCCGTTAAGCCCAAAGAAAGAGCGATTGGCAAGAGGTACTGCGCTGGATCTAGGTACTGACGGCGTTCGTACTATCTACGTTGCCTACCTCAAAATTATAGCTGCCCATTGAGACGCTCTGTCCTAGATGTCGATGTTGTGTGTCCTTTCTTGAGGACAGCACATACTTCGCTTAAGCCTCTTTCACCGCCAGACCCATTTTAGCCGTTTCCGTCTTAATGCTAGCAAACACCTCGTTGAGGGCTCGCTGTCCCGTCGAATCCCCCGTCATCCGGTATGCTTTTTTGAAAGATCGTGCCTCTTGTGTTGGCGAGTGAGTTGTGCTCGACCTTCTCAAGAATGGTGTTATCAGAGTCACATGACAGTGTGGAGTGCACGGAACCACATCTTTAATGAGACTTCTTCTTCTAAGTTGAGACTTGTTAATCATCAGGAGCGAGACGCATCTACCCCGTCTTGGGTCTGCCACGACTCGCCCGGGAAGTCGTGATGTTCGGCAAATTCGAGCCACGTGACCAAACCATCGAAACTCAGACCTTTCCGTTCGGAGAAGTAGCTGCTGAGTACGTCGCGTACTGCCGTGATTTTCAGCCAAATCTCAACTCGTCAGCTTGTATCTCGTTCTTTCCGCCATCACCCAAATGTCACGATCATAGGTGAGAGAGAATGAATGAGTTAAGATCCAATACTTTTTTTTTTGACAAACCAAACCTTGCATCGGCAACACTGCTTGACACTTAGTTGCACGCCATTTCCACAGTGACCTCAATTTTCCATTTGATCAGAAAATAATCATTTATCTCTTAATCCTTCCAAAAATTGAAGTTCTCAAAGCAAACGAAGGTAGTCCACGTCCAACAACCGGGCCACAACGAATAAATAACAGTGAACTGGCAGCACCATCTCTATAACAATAAATCTCGGGATCTTCTTTAATCCGCCCTGCAGTTCGAAACATTACATGCATATATCACACAGTTTGGGGTTTATGTGTGCAAACAATCGTCCTCGATTCTTGGCAATGGGTCTGAGACCGCGCTTCACTTTCCACTGTTGTGCGCCATTTATTCTTCGAATCTCCAGGTCGTCTGTCGTTCGCTGTTAACCGCTACATACCACTCGGTTAGCTATTCAGCTTGTATCAGTGTCCTTGTTGCAGGGCGGTATTAAATTGGATTCTGGCCCCTCCGCTCGTTTAAGATGGGTAGAGATACGATTGGGAAAGAAGTGGACCGCAAAGTGTAGCGCATGCATCTACTGACGCACATTTAAACTCATTGTGGCGTATCCATTTGGCCATACATCAGGACGTATTGAATATCCCAGTGGAACAGCGTCAGTTCGGTTTTCATGGTGGTTGCTTTGATTGATTTAAGTTTGGACTCGTTCTTCGGCTGTCGGTTGAGGTAGTCCTACAAAAATTGTCCTCTAATCAATCGGTTCATTTTCCAAGGATATTTTTCAGGACTCACAGGACAGCAAACCACTCTTGTTGTGATTGCAGTTCTCGCTCGTCTGCCAACTAGAGTTGTGCTTAACTGTTCCGGCGACGGAACGGACGTGGGACGATTCTTTTCGCAGTCGGAACTGATTCCCGGAGACATATCCCGGGAACAGTGTAGTTCCATGGATATGCCTTTGAACATGTCCGCGGAAGTGTGGAGTTCCGTGAACTGTGTCGTTCCATGGATATGCCTTTGAACATGTCCGCGGAAGTGTGGAGTTCCGTGAACTGTGTAGTTCCATGGATATGCCTTTGAACATGTCCGCGGAAGTGTGGAGTTCCGTGAACTGTGTAGTTCCATGGATATGCCTTTGAACATGTCCGCGGAAGTGTGGAGTTCCGTGAACTGTGTAGTTCCATGGATACGCCTTTGAACATGTCCGCGGAAGTGTGTAGTTCCGTGGACTGTGTAGTTCCATTGATATGCCTTTGAGCATGTCCGCGGAAGTGTGGAGTTCCGCGAACTGTGTCGTTCCATGGATATGCCTTTGAACATGTCCGCGGAAGTGTGGAGTTCCGTGAACTGTGTAGTTCCATGGATACGCCTTTGAACATGTCCGCGGAAGTGTGGAGTTCCGTGAACTGTGTAGTTCCATGGATACGCCTTTGAACATGTCCGCGGAAGTGTGGAGTTCCGTGAACTGTGTCGTTCCATGGATATGCCTTTGAACATGTCCGCGGAAGTGTGGAGTTCCGTGAACTGTGTAGTTCCATGGATATGCCTTTGAACATGTCCGCGGAAGTGTGGAGTTCCGTGAACTGTGTCGTTCCATGGATATGCCTTTGAACATGTCCGCGGAAGTGTGGAGTTCCGTGAACTGTGTAGTTCCATGGATACGCCTTTGAACATGTCCGCGGAAGTGTGTAGTTCCGTGGACTGTGTAGTTCCATTGATATGCCTTTGAACATGTCCGCGGAAGTGTGGAGTTCTATGAAAATACCGCCGTTGGACATGCCCGCGGAACTATGTACGGTGAAAGCTCCTATTACGGACAATCAACTTGAGTCTACAGTTTCTCAATACCGTAGACCTTGAATTGAATGGACGGACAACTCCCTTAGCAGGACAAAAGGGCTGCGACCGTCCCTATCCGCCTATGGGATGTTTCACTGTAGTTCCATGGATATGCCTGCATTGGACATGTCGATTGAAGAAGAGCGACTTGTTGTTCATGTGACCTCTATGTTTGATTTGTGCGTGGCTGTGGAGTATAGACAATTGTGCTCGCATCGGAATTTGTTGTATTTCATGTCCATGTCCAACAGATGTGTGGACGGATGATACACGTCTATGTCCGCACATTGTTCCGACTCAGGTGCTCACAACCTTTTTTTCAAGGATGTGTCATTCTTTAAAAAGACACTAATAGTCCGGGCTATCAGCATGCACGATTATGCGGAATGGGAATACGCCTACGTGCAACCAAACACACTTCTACCGCCCAGATCAGAGGGCGTGAAGTATTTCTTGCATCAATTAAGGAGACCTAAGCATTTCGCAGCACTTTTGGCGAGCTCAAATCATAGGCAGGGAGGGAAGGTGGAGGCACTGGCTCTGGGATCGGAATTTTAAAGACACTAGAACAAAATTCATCTGCGGGCACCTATGCCTCAAATGCGTGTCCGCTCGAACAAAGTGTTGTGTTGACACACATACCAACGACGGACTGTTTTCCGGTTTCATCGACATATTCGCCATTCGTAGACACTGGCTGACTATCAAAGGTTCGCTTGAGTGACACCAGACAGACAAATTTCACACAGTTGTTCTTTCCCCAGTTTATCATGCTGTCAATATCAGCATTCAATGTGCTTAACATACCCGCCGTTCCAATTATACGCTGCCGAAGGTCGTGAGTCTTGGAACGAATATGCAGCAGCTGAGATCGTTGTTGAACTCGATTAGAGTTAGCAGCAAGATATGATTTTTAAAAATGAGAAAGAGTGTCGGACACGGAACAGAGCCTTGGGGAACACCAGCGTTTATTTGGTGGACATCAGACTTGATCCAAAACAATCTGAATTGAACGGTTCGAAAGGTAGTTCCTAATCCACAGAAGAGCAGATTCATCGATACAGTAGGCACGCATTTTCGACAAGTTCCTCTCTGGTCATGGCGGCTACCGCAAGTATCTTTACAGATTTGGTCTGACAACTCCTCCCAAACCAGGAGGGGCACGTGAAGCATGTAATTTCCTTTTGCGGACGCCAGATTCGCCAGAGGTCCGACAAGAGAGCTTGATGTCAAACTCTGTCAAGTGCCTTAGAGATATCAAGGGCAACGATCTTGGTTCCGTCTGCATTGACGAAAGATTTGGTCGCACTTTTCGGTGAGATAAGCTATCAGATCACCAGGGGATCTGTTGCTGCGGAAGCCGTTCTGGCGGTCATTAAGAAGCTTCCGCGATTCAAGATATTTCACAAGCTGACAGTTTATCAGCGTTTCGATGACCTTAGAAAGAAGGCAAGGTGAGTGACAAAGACTCGCCGTTTTTAGCGACGGGCTGGGCAAATGGTTTTCTCCGTCTGCTCGGAAAGAGACCTACAGTGTAGGCTAGAGGAAAAAGCTTACGCAGTGGTTTTGCCAGCCCAGACAAACACCTCGTGAGAAGTATAGGGGGAATACCATCCGAGGCAGCGTCGTCGAGGTCTTTAAGTGCTCTTGAAACGATGCTAGTCCGAAAGAGGATTTGTCCCATGGTGAAGTTAACGCTCTCAAGTACAGGTGGGGAGTTATTGGAATCTGGCAGTGTTGAGCTGGCTGCGAAAGCGCCGCAAGTAGACTGGCTTTGTCTAAAGAGCTGACAGCTGGGATGTCATTGTAAATGAGCGTGGGAATCGAGGACGAGGCGTGATTCTCGTGGAACTGTCGTAAGGTATCACTTCGCGGGGCTGGCAAGTAGTTTATGCTACTCTGGTATTCCTATTTGCTCGGCTGATTCTGCTGCACTCACCTCTTTCTTATCCTTAGCTCGGCCTACACGGTTTTTACCAGTCCGCAGATGTCTAGCCAGTAATTCTCCGACCATTCTCTTAATAACCTCTGGTGGGTCTGGCAGATGTGCTCTCCATTTCGCGGAGCGTCCACAAAAGGAAATTGCATGCTTCACGTGATCCTCCTGGTATGGGTTGTCCACATGTCCAAATCTGTAAAGATACTTGCGGTAGCCGCCAGAGAGGCACTTCGTTAGGTGGTAGTTGCAGTTTCCTTCCCCTCTGTTCATCCATACATCGATATTTGGAATCAAGGCATGAGACGATGGCGAATTTGAAAGGGCATCACACACGGGTGTTGTGAGGGAGTGTGGGATTGATGGTCCTCTTCTGAGGGCCATTCAGTCTCTATCCACAAACTGTAGCAGCTGTGTCAGTTCATTGGTCCTCGTCATCATCTTTTTGCAGATGACTTAGTGATCATCACATCATCCCAGACGGAACTCCGGCGCGCACTCGATATGTTTGTGGGCGTATGTGGAATGAAGGTCAACGTGGACAAATCGGAGGTTATGCTCATCTCCAGAACGCCTGTTCAATGCACTCTACAGGTTAGTGGAGTCCCATTGAAGCAGGTGGAGAAGTTTAATTATCTCGGAGTGATGGAAGGAGTAACGTTGAGCTTTTCTCTAGAATTGGCTAAGCTGGGTCAATTTTAAAACAACTTGGTGGACCTGTAATCATGAAGGCCGAGCTTGGTGACAAAGCCCAGTTAGGGGTTTTCAACTCAGTATTTGTTCCAACTCCAACCCATGGCCATGAAATTTGGGCAATGACCGAAAGACTAAGATCGCGAATACAAGCTGCTGAGATGAGACTTCTTCGTGCTGTTGTGGGAATTACTCGCCGGGATTGGGTGAGAAACACCGCAGTGCGAGAGGAACTCAACATTGAGGAGCTGCTTCTTCGAACGGAGAGGGCTATGCATCGGTGGTTTGGTCACGTGGCTCAAATGCCCCCTTCATGACGACTTCCGAGGCTGGCGTTGAATGCAATTCCATCAGGTAGGCGACCGCTTGGCATACCCAGGACGAGATGGTTGGACCAAGTCCAAAAACTCGCCTGGTTACACTTGGGCATAGCTCCTTGAGTTAGAGTCGGAGGATCGAGTTGCCTGGAGATCTCTCGTGCGTGGGTTACCCCCGAGACGCCTTTGGTGCAGCATGCAGGTCAGAAGATGATGATGATGATGGCGTGAGTCGATCGGGCTTTGTGGTACTATCCCATCGATATAGCCCTATGGCAATATTGAACGCATCCTTTCTTCCTCTGTCCTTCTCCTGACTTCCCTGGCCTCGGCTGGCATTGCGGTTTTTCTGCAGTAAATTCGTCTCACCTCGTCCGCGATGATGCCGATGGGAATCATTGGTTTGGTCCCAGATCGTCCGGTAACCGCTTATGGTCCATACTGCGCAGAGTCGGTGTCCTTTTTTCTCGGGGTATTATTATTATTGTTAAGCCTAAATTACACCGCGACCTCGACACATCTATTGTGCCCCCGATTCACACCTTTGCTTTCGAAAAAGCTCACCTCTCATGCAGCTCTTGTGGCCCACAGAATCGACGGTCTATGGACATTCTTAAGCCGCCACTGCCGACTTTCCCACAATAATCGTGTACATCCAGTTTCCTGATTATGACTCCTTATCTTGAGCATTCTCGTGAACTTCAGCAGCTTCACGTTTTCGCTCTTGATGTACACGTGTACCTTTGAATTTCCGTCAAATGACAGTGATGACAGTGTTGGCATACGTTTTACTTTCGTTTTCACAACTCCAACAACACCTTGGTGTTTGGTTCCCCTGCAGCATACCAAACCAACACACTTCACAAGAACAAGGACACCCCAACCTTGCTTGTATCGGTAGAAAATGGCTTTTCAAGGAGAACCAAATTCCGAATCAATCGGTTTCCCTACTCCAAAGCCTGATGAAGCGCATAATAACTACTCTCTTTTGTAAACAGCATTCAAAATGCACAAGCAATCTCGGAACGGGATGCTTATCGGAATCTCTTGATGACATTTTGGAAAGCCGCCAACATCTTCAGCCGAAGGATTATCAGCAAGGTCACAGTTGGACTCCTACGGATGGTCCTTGTCATGGTGATGTGAAAAGGAATTCAATTTTCATCCGTGCGCTTCATTATTTGCGAAAAACAAAATGGAACGCGCATCAACGACAATAAGAGCACTCGGTCAAGCGCACGGCAGAATCAGGTCAACCCCCAACCACGCCGTGTCGTGTTCAAAGCAACAAAGTTGCCGAGCGCAGAAATGTGTCTTCCTTAAGGGCGACGAACATATTTGCTCGTCTGCCTTCACGGCTTTGCTTCTGCTGAGTTCCCTTAAAAATAAATTAGACTGCAAAGGAAGCCCTTCCCCGAACAAGGTGCGCCCTAATCAAATTTAAAAAGAATCCCTTGTAGGAGCTTACTTGGCAGAGAGGATTCCAGACGAGGCAGCTAGGTACATGTTAGACATTAATGATGAGCCGGGGAAAAAAGAAGGATCCATCGGACGGATGGAAAAGTTTTCGCGTTAAGCTGCATATGCTCGGGGTATACATATGGGTGTACTAACTTATGCAGGAGAACGCAGGATGCGAACACTTTGACGTGAAGTGCGCGGGAAAGGGTTACGCCATAATGAACGACAAAGGTTGCGGGACGGTCTACTCACCCTTCTCAGGCACTGTGGTTCTGGCGTGTGTGGAAAAGGATGAAAGGAGAAGTGTGGAAAATCTTTTATTCAATTAATGTGTGAAACATGAACATAAATCTGGGACTCCCGTGGAACTCAAGCCCTTACTTACCGTACTTAACATTGTACCACACCCCCTGTTATCCCGGGCAGTTCGAGGTATAATGATGCCTGTTGGCTTATGCAAGATGACTGGATGTATCGATCCTCCTCCCCTCTCCTCAGTCTCTTAACTCCAAGGAGTCTGCATTTGTAGAGCTTGTACAATTCGCGGTCCTTTCTTATTCTGCATTCGCCCTCCATCCAGACAAGGTCGAATTTCCTGTGAATTTGACCGCCGCAGTGGTCATCGGCCGGATTTTGGGTTTATCTAGCAAGACGGTAAGAGTAAGGACATTGCGGAGCACAAGACTGCTTCACTTGTTATTTGGGGTACAGAAAGTGAATGCTACCAACTACCAGCAGGTACCTCTTCTCTCTTTCTCCCTCTATACCTTCGGCCCGTGCTGTGTCTTGATCCCGGACACTTAAGGGTGTTAACAAAATCGTTTGGAACAAATCCGTTTGTGTGCTAGGGTTGGTAGTTGTCTTCAACTTCTTGCTTGTGCGTTGGTACAGCCCGGGAACTCAATCAACTAATCACTCCACCTAGCTGATTCTACTTGGGGAGAAGTGGAGAAGAGGCCAGTGGATCATACGGTGTTGTATGACCCCATTTGCGCCCTAGAGCCCTTTCACAGCTGAAGACAGCCGTGGAGGCCTTCTTGGAACTTTCCTGGATATTAAGCTTCCAGCATGGCTTCGTGTATAGTATGAGACTTCAGAGTCTCGCGCTATCGTTTAGGAGGGCCCTGGGTGAGGGTCTTCTCCACTTGGGTTCCCCACCTTAGATGCGAGCGTAGTCCGATGCGTTGCCTCAAAATCTCTGAATCGAACACTCTTCCTGGTCTAAATGGCTACCAGCCACCTTCGACCTTTGGAGGCCTCTTACCAGTGGTGGCTTCCTTACCAGTTAACCTCGGAGCACTCCTCTCACAACGCCCTTAGGGTGACTAACAATACTGTCCTGTGGGCTATCAACTCCTTTGAACCCTACACAAGGGCAGGACCAGATGGCATTTCTCCCCATCTTTGAAGGATGTGTAGATCTTGGCCACGTACCTAGAATTTGAAGAACGACCACCGTGGTCTTCATACCCAAGACCGGAGAATGATTGCATGTCAAACCAAAGGACTTAAGACCCGTATTCATTCGACACACAGTCACTGATAAGCTTTCGATCTCTCAGCACGTCGACAACAAGGGCAAATCTGTGGAAAGAGCTGCGGAGACATCCCTGGAGCATACGGAATTTACCATCACTGCGTCTCGAGGGAGCCTTCAATAACCCAGATCCCCAGGCCATAACCTCAGCACTCAACAGACTCGTGGTCGAAAAGCCCATAGTGACTTTAATTCACCAGCTTCTCAATAACAGAGTGGTATGGTCGAAGTTTGGTGATACCACGATCTGCAAATCTGTGAACAGAGGTGTACTCCCCCTCTAATCTGGAACGTAGTGGTGAACGAACGGCTTGTGACACTCGAAGGGACTGGGTGCAAGGTCATTGCCTAGCCTAGCCTAGGCCGCCTAGGCGTCAACCCCCAAAAATCGGACCTAGTCCTCTTTACTAGAAAGTGCAAAATCCCTAACTTCGACCTTCCTTCACTATGCGGGGCACTCCTAAATGATGACTGAATGACTCTTAAGTCTCATATTGTACACCAAGCCATGCTATGTATATAGCACCAAGAAGGGTGCTATAGGTGGCTATAGGGTGCATATGGAGACTACAACCCCGTATGATCCAGTGGCTATTCGTTTCGGTAATCAGACCCATACTGCTGCAATCTGGTGGACCGCCCTCGAAAAGGAAATCAGCCTCATAGCGAAAGCAGGGCGTGTGTGTGTATCAGCGGAGCATTAAGGGCTAGCTCCTCTGAGGCACTAAACATACTCCTCAATTGCCAGGCAGTACGGCGATCGTTTTAAGATCCCTGAATAGCTGGAAAGAACTTCGGTCTGGACAAACAACGCTCCCATAGAGAGGTGCTGCCTGTGACTGTGCCTCTTGAGCCGCTGTGGGCGTGGGTGGGAAGTCACGCCATGCACCAAGCAGTGCGTGCGCGGAGCAAAAGGCAACGGAAAACGGCATCGACTTAGGATAGGCACATGAAATGTCTCATCGCTCACAGGAAAGGATCTCGAGCTAGTTGAGGAAAGTTGGATATCGTGGGTGTCTCTTCAACGAAGCAAAGTTGATCTAGGACTGTGGCCCGGGACGAGTGGGAGCTCTTCCTTTTGGGAGTTGCACCTCTAATGTCTGCACTGGCGGGAGTGGGGATACTTACGAGTCCCAGCTTGGCAGGCAGTGTATTGGAGTGGATATCATTAGGAGGGAGATTGGGGATCTCAAAGCTCAAGTTTGAAAGGTCAACATTGGCTCTAGTGCAGGTGTATGCACCAAATCTGGAGTCAGAGTACTCGGCTTTCCTGGATGAAGTTGATGCTGTCCTCGATGGGGTAGCGGCGTTGGATTCCTATATCCTGATGGGTGATGTCAATGCTCACGTGGGTGTGGATGTAACGACTTGTTGGGCTTTTGGTGTGCAAATGGCAAGTCCATCATGAACACATTCTTTCCACACATAAATGCACATGGTACCGTCAGAGTCTTCAACAGAAGTCGTTGATAGATCTGTTTGTGGTACCATCGCGTGAGAAACGGATGGTTTGTGACGTTCGTCTGATGAGAGGGGCTGAACTGAACCTCGCTGATAATGTACCTCTCCTGTACCCCAAGGCGGAAACCAAAAGTTGTTACGCGCATACGATGGGAGAAACCGCAGAACAGTGAGGTGCGGCTAAATTTTGCGCGGCGCATATCTGAAATTTTTGAGCGACTTGACTTAATATTCTCGTAAGCCTCGTTGGTCATAAAGAATAGTGATCAAACGGTGTAACAACTTTCTGTGGAATTCCAACAGAACATTATGAGCTTGTGGCCCACCTGTCATGGGCGCATTTTTCATCCACAGGATTCCATCCCTATCGGACAGAAATGCACCACCAGCCACAAGCCACCTCATCTTCATCATAGCCTCTTCGATGAGAAAATCGACCTCCGCATCTGCTTCCAGGTCTTCTTTAGTGGGCACATTGTAAACGGTCTTCGATGAATACCTCTTCATTTTCGCGTATAGCCAACAGTTCCGCCAACCTTTCCTTTTGCCACAGACAAGGCATTGAAGCGAAAATGACGATGCTCATAAACCAACTCGCTTCATCCTTGTTTCTCGAACAGTTAAGGCGAGGAAGTCATGGAATCTTACGTCGAAATTCCAACCAGTTTTCTTTTCATCCACAGTCAACATGGGCCTCACAACGCCCAGCCATCCATCTAGGGCTTGTGATCTTGAAGCTCACGACATGAAGTGTGGGTACGTGATCAAACCTTCGAAGAAACGCCGTTTCATCGATGTCTTGTTGAACCTCTCCACAGAACGCACCCATCTTCTGCGAATTGCTCCATCTCCATGAGTCGCTACAGTCCAGTGTCACTTGCAGCCTCTCCAGCCAGCAAGATCTCTGCCTCCAGCGGCACACGCCAAGTGCTGACAATTGCTGAATTTGATGACAACAAAAAAGGTGTCAGGCTACCATCACCCATTTTACAGCCTGTAACAGCTGCTGGTTAACTTTCGAAGTCTGCTTCTTAAGCGCCTCCAGCCATTCACTTTGGCCGCAGACTACAAGGCAGTCGAAAAACTGCCCCGCACGCCGAAGGAAAAAAATAATCTCAACTTTGAAATCCATAAAATTCAACCCCCGCTCGTCGATTAAATTGTTTCGCAAGCATAAATTCGAATCGCATTCGATTCGGGACCCCAGGCGCCGGCACGGAGGCACAGTCGCATTAAAGGCTTAAATCGTAATCATGTACACCTGTTACTGATATTTATGGTCTTTGCGGAACGACTTTGTGGGATTTTCTTATTTGAATAGTCGCCTGTCTCCTTAATGGGACGGGGCAAGCGAGCAAGCGGTTACGCCTCTCTTTCACTTGCCCACTCCAGAGCTTCGAGCCTGCCGTCGGTCGTGTATGCTAATCCGATATTGAATTGCAGGGACCATAGGGATTGGCAATAAATACGAAAAATAAATGTTTATTCGGTTTTTATGCTTACCCCGACAATGGGGGGTGTGGGCTGAACGATGCTGAATTTACTTCTCTACAAAAAGGATTGTGGGTCAGTTGGCGACCCGGAGGCAGGACAGAATTCCCAACGACTATCGTCCATCGGACACAACTAAACAGAAATTCATTCTGTCGGATTGGATTCGATTGGGGTTGATATTTGCTCGATGGGTTGGTTATTCCCAAAAGGCGATCCCGGGGTTTGTGATACACGAATCTCGGGGGATGGTGGGCTGCGTTCTTGGAAGCTTATCAATTCGGTTTGATTGTGTCGAAAGGAATCAATTAGCAATTGAATCGTTGACTACAGCTGGCAACCGGGAGACACCGGCGGCTCGATGTAAGCAACTTCTCACCCAATTAGCAGAAGACTTAAGTCGGGCGAAGAGGCGACTCAAGGTTGACCAAGTGGAATGGATTTACCGATTCGTAGGTTGTGGTGTGGATGGAGCATGCAGCCCTACGGGGGGCATTATGGTAAGTTAATTAGTTGAATTGGTTGATTAGATCAAGTGAGGATTGGAGCATGCTAACTCGAGGGCATACCAATCGCCCATGTACATCTGTCATCGCCAATTAGACTTGTGTTGGAGTACAGAGCGACTCGGTCGGAGAGTCACCTCATTTGAGGAGTTGAGCTGAGGTGCGCTCATCGACTGTCTGGCTAAGGTGTCCAATTAGACTTGTGTTGGAGTACAGAGCGACTCGGTCGGAGAGTCACCTCATTTGAGGAGTTGAGCTGAGGTGCGCTCATCGACTGGCTAAGGTGTCCAATTAGACTTGTGTTGGAGTACAGAGCGACTCGGTCGGAGAGTCACCCCATTTGAGGAGTTGAGCTGAGGTGCGCTCATCGACTGATTGGCTAAGGTGTCCAATTAGACTTGTATTGGAGTACAAAGCGACTCGGTCGGAGAGTCACCTCATTTGAGGAGTTGAGCTGAGGTGCGCTCATCGACTGACTGGCTAAGGGTAAGGTTTCTAGTAAATAAGGAAGCATCTCAAGAAGAGAGAAGGTGTGAGATGGGTTCTGTGCAACTGCACGGTTGACCTATTGTGAAGGCGTCTGTGGTAAAGGCACAGTGTCCAGAGACGACGCCAATTGGGTCCCGAGTGTGTGCATACTCAGTCTAATCGAACCACGTGAGAGGTTTGACTTGAAACTCGGTCGAGCACGCAAGGAAGATCCTGAACGATTAGTGGAATCAGTCCGTTCAACAATTATGATGTGTTTTGAGCCGGCTGGTGGGCAGAAAAGAGTGATGCCCAGCAAAGCTACCCACCGTCCACATGATATGGATGCTAATGGATACGAATCGGGCGCCATTTCAGTCTTCGAAAAAATGTGACTGCATCTACAGACCTGATCGTCGCCTGGTTGTCCGAGCCAATTACCTGTCTTCGGTATCATTGTGAGCCGAGACAAAGGTTCCTTGACGCTACAGTTTCCGGCTGCTACGAAAATGTAATTGAATGCTTTCATCTTTGGAGTAGACTCCTGGTCCCAAGCCTTGGTTAGGATTAGGACCGTGTGTAAATATTCGCAAACGACTTTTCAGTGGCTGATAGGCAATTGAAAATAATAATAATATGGGCGCCGCTACAGCCACCTCAAATTTTTGCCTCAATTTTGACTCAAAATTGGCCGTTTGGACTTTGGAAGTCGGCATAAAACTGAAGGTCTCATCCGCTCGTCTCCGTCTCCAGCACAACACGAGTGGAAAAGACCTTCAGTTTTATGCCGACTCCCAAAGTCCAAACGGCCAATTTTGAGAAGCCTTCTCTAAACAGCTGTTAGTCTTTGGGCATTGTCAGTGATTTGAAAGAGGACACTTAAGGGTACTAACAATCCTATGTGCGCGCGCAAATTATAAAAAAAAAGGTGTGGACGTGCAGGAAATCGACCCTATGTCAAAGTACGCAGGAGTCGACGCGAAGACCCACAACGTTGCCACGTGCCTTTTAGTTTGACTTGCACAGTGGCTGATGGTTAGACTTTGATAAAAATCAAGTGGAAGGGTACTTGAGAAGTTATTCCGGCAAGGGAGCATGCCTAAGTAGCATGAGCTTGGAGTTGGATGCAGGGGCTTAATTTAAGTCTGTCGATAAATGTGGAATGTCTAGAAAGGAGTTCCGCGCAACTACCCAATTTGGCAGCTATGCTTACCGCTATCAGTGACAGAGGGACTTATCTGTAATGCTACGTTCCCACCGTACCAAAACCTCGAGCTCCGGATGAACTTAAACTGAAACCTCAATAGGCCCTTCCCACCGAGTTTGAAGTAGTTTCGTTCTCAACTTCTTAAGTCAGTCGCTCCCAATTTATAAGTGCCCGCTAAAAGAAATGTCACTCGCTGTCAATTTTTAAATGGCCGCCGGAACAGCTGTTTGTGTCAGGACGTAAGAGAGTGAGAACACCAGACAATAGAAAGAGACGAAATGAGAAAATGAACACCAAAATAAACAGAAATTCACGCTGTAGTCTTGTTCGGTTTGACAATCTCTCATGGGCGGATGAATTCAAGGTGCAGCGCCCTAGGTTTATCAGAAACCGCTAAATTTTCAGACCACGAAAATGTATCGTAATCTTCGGGGTTTCAATCGGTAGAAACGTAGCATAATGCTCTGCTTTCCGATGCACGCGGTACTCTAGGTCAGGCATTCTTTAAATCCCTAAATGATGTGGCCGTCGTGAAACCACAACATCTCAAATTTCTCACTTGAACATTCTGCTTAAATAAAGCTACAGTGGGCTTTCACTTTGGTTTACTATGGGGCAACAGGTCTATGTGAGGCTTAGCCTTACTGTATATTTCATCATGATTTGTTTCAAATTATTCAATTTTTGAACAGCTGACTGACTGACTCAAATGTCATAAATGTCGCCTGTGCGGCCAAGTTTTAATGATACATTATTGAGCACCGATTGTCGTTTATTTTTTGCACTTATAATGGCCAAATTACAAAGAAGGAGTTCGCGCGTTCGGGCGTTGGTGAACGTCGGTTCGCGTTTTATAGAGTTTACGAGAATGTTATGTCAAAGCGGGGCAAATGACTTTATTGATACCAAGACCCAGGCACCATGCGAGGCTATAGTCTGCAGCAGTACGAGGTAGTACGAGGATGGCGGCTTTCCTGGCATGCTCTTGGATGTTAGGTTTCCCCTTAGTGAGAGTAGACCTGATATACGTCTTAGTTCTTTTCTTACAACATATGTAACTAAACTTTCGAAGTGTGAGATGACAGGCTCCATCTTACTGAGAAGAGAACAGGCTTAATAAAGGCAGCCATTGGACAGGGAATGAATTCGATGCGAAGTAACCGAGAGATCATCTCTATTTATAGATCACAGCACAGGGCTTGTAGGCTTCCTATCTCCATAACACGGTTACTATTAGGAGCCGTTTTCTTCAACACGTGGAGACAATCCTAAAGTAATGATAGATCCCTGAAATGCACAAGCTAACGATAGGATAAGCGTCGTGCGCATCTAATGTAAAGGCAATTTCTTAACTTTTCCTCATGTTTGTGGGTATGTTTGATTTGAAAGACTGTAGCTTAAACTTTTGATCCCAAGTGTTGATTAAAATACCCTTCCACCTAATCACCAATTCGATCTTATGGTCAGTTCTATCTGCTTCTCTGTCACAAGAGCTTACGTCAAATTTGCACTCCACAACGTATGATCTTTTAAGCCACTTTGGTTTTCAGATTCAGCGGGGGTGTCTAGAAAACACATTTTTAGCCAGTCTTGCTATATGAAGTCGAAAGCAGGTCGATAAGCAGGCGACCAGAAAGATGAGAGTACACTCCTGCTTGTAGAGAGCTGTGCCAAGGAGTGGATGTAGTCGCGAAGGCAAAAGTCCGACTAGGCCACGATGACACAGCCACAGCTAGGATGTTCTTCAAACGCGAGCCTCCAGTTTCCCGAAGCAGGAATACCGAATCTCCTCCGGTGTAAAGATTAAGCAAGACAATCTGGCCTTGATGTCAGTCAGTTAAACAAGAACAAAACCCTCGTCACAGTGTAACGCCTTCTCCACAGCCGCAAAGCCCACAAATGCCTCCTCACTAAACGAAACGACATAAAGGAAGCCTCCCCCCCCTGAAAGAATCGTTAACCTTAAAAGTCAACACAGTGTGAACCGTGACCCGGCACTTTCAATTCACCCACCCCAGCCCCAACCCTGTGCCGTCCTTCCGACACGTAGTCCGAAAAAATAAAGTCCGAAAGATAAACACACTTAACCGTTGCCAGCTTGCATTGGCATAGAAATGATGTGTTCACCTAAACGAAGTGGACTGCACACTGCAGTGGCGAGTGAAGGAAACGGAAAACGCTTACAACATAACGCCATTCATCATTATCACCTCCTTTCGCCAAAACAAATCCCAATTGCAGCACTCTTGCCCAGCAGAAGTCAGTAGCCACTCCAGCCGAGTGTCGGGACTACGAACCGAATTGGAAACGAAATGAATCCCAGCCCAAACGACCAGTGACCGACAATTTTCATTTAATTTCCAAAACACTTTGCCGAGACAAAAGAAATCTTGCCGCACCCAACCCCGTGCTCGAGAAGAAAACCGTCCCGGAGCCACGTCAAGGAGCAGGGCGGTCTCCGCCGCACCAGCAAGCAACCAGACCAAACACCAGCGACCAACAAGAAGATACAAAAAGGCAACGTCACCCTTCCCCATCGCCCCCCCACCCCCGAGAAATAATTATTTCAAGGCGAAGCGCAAGGGTGTAAGCAAGGAAAAAAGAAACTGAATAACTTAAACGAGATGCGAAAAGTAATTTCCTCCACCGAACCCACACCACTCCGGGGGCGCACTCGGCGAGTGTTCAAGGAGAAGCGCTAAAGTCATTTTCTGTTGGTGCTTGCGATTTGTTTGCGGTATTCTAGGGCTGCAGGAAAGGGTGGAAGGAAGACAAAAAAAAAAAAAAGGATTAGCTGCCAGCGGCTACGAGGAGACCCTTATCCTTAGACAAAGGGCGTGCACAGCGGCACTGCAGTTCTCCCCGACTTGAGCGCGGCGTTTCAGTGGCCAGAGGCTATTTATAATTAAACAAATACTCCGCTGCGACGTAATGGGCTGATTTAGACCTAGATGGAGGAGATACACGCAGGGTTATCCTGCGAAGGAGATTGAACTTAAAAATGAGACATTAACCGCGTTGCCTTCCACTGATCCGCTTGCAGTTTCGCCCCCACCTTGGCTCAGTGATTTGTTTTCTTGGCCTTACGACCGTTATCGGAGTAAAGGTCTCGCCGGAGGGCAGATGCGATGTCACGAAAGCTACTTAAGACTTAGATGAGTTTTTGGCACTAATGGCGGTTTGAAAATAAACCCTAATCGTCTAACTTCGGCTGGCGATTAAGTCCAGTCGCTAATTTTGATCGATTGCGCAATGGATCTGGACTCGGGCACACTTGTGGGGGGCATCGTTTTGAAACCCATTGGGCGTTGTCCTTTGAATTTTTTTACTGCCTTATCTGACATCAATTGGCACTTGCTGAGTGAAGGGACTGCACGGCGAGACCCGGAAATGAAGGCTCAATGGGACATTCATTGTGTGCTTTCAAAGGTACATAGCCTTTGGATCCTGCCACGGACGAAAGGGATGTAATTGGAATAATATAGGCACAAGCGAAGAGGAACCTGCTCGGAAGGTTTTTATGCTAGCCGACAGCGTGCTAGACCATTTAGACGCTGGAGAGATGTCCCAGGCCAGGATGCCCGAAGCCTTGGGGTGCGATGCTGGAGAGAGTGGCTGATGGAGGGCAGGTTCGGATCCCGGTTGTCGATTCATGTGAACTTTAAGCCTTGTAGATAGGCCGAATTAATTATTATATAAATTCTTACAGCTTACGACAGCTTACGCGTTGGCGAACGTCAAACACGAAACCTCGGGTTTCAAGATGTCGAGCTGTTAACGGACGAGACGTGACACTTGTCTCCACAGCCTCATCTTTGATGACAATTTATCATCCAAACAAGAGATAATGGATAATAGAGGTATCCAACTTCCAACCCAGGTAGAAGTGACTGGCTGCTGCGCAGAAGGACAGCAGGCATACTGTCCTAGGCTAAGCATAGACCCGTTGTGTTATCGTCAGATGAACATCTCTATCCTCCATTATGTCTGATCGAAACACTCATGTCCAAGCACTCAATTGGCGTATGTTCTACGCATTCCGTGGTCCGATGGAGGATGAGTTGAGGTGTGCACGAGGGTAAGGATGTAGTTGACAGCCAAATGGAATATGCAAGGAGCTAGTGCTGCGCTCGTCGTGAAAAGATTCTCGAGGCATTGAAACAACTGCAACAAAACCAGTCTGCGAGACAGACACTCTTCGGATGGGATCCACAAATTGCCAGAAAGATGGGAAAAAGTTGTAACTTCAGATGGGCAATACTTTGAATAATACTAATGTACATGTTTTTCTTAAATAAACTTTCAAATTTTGAAAAAACAAAAAAACGCACGAATAAGCTTATAGACCCAATAATATTGTCACTCTCGATAAGGTGCCGACTTCTCAGCAAGCGCTCATGTTGTACCTGCCATTGTTCTTTTCGCGTGTAGAAGGAACTTACACTCTTATGCCGACTCCGAACGGCCAATTTGAGAAGCCTTTCCTAGACAGACGCATTGAGTATTGTCACTTGTCAGTGCCTCGAAAGAGTAGGGCCCATGAAAATTATGGTGCTCGTACCGAGAATCAAACCTCCGACACGTAGAGGACGATGAACCGACCCAAAACGCCACGGCCGTCCACCTACTTAGTCCCAATTTATATTTTGACTGTATACTCTGTCTCATGGCAATGAGTCTGTGGGTGACCTATCAGTATGAAGCCCATTTTCGTCATCCTTCACCGACTTCTATTGGGAATACAAATGCTACTGTACCTGAACAGACCACCAAATTTATGTACTTTAGGTATAACCGTTTAAAACAGTAGACATCACATTATTTTGGGCGGCATAAATTGGGTCGGCCTCGGGCGGCCCCAACCCACGCTACGCCACTGGACCGAAATATTAAGATCGCGAATTCACCACGACTTCCGAGGCGTTCCTTATAAGCGATGCCATCAGGAAGCCTGCGGCTTGGCAAGAGTACGATTTTTGCATGGTCTTCGGATTTAAAGACCTGTTTTTTGAATACATGCTTTCGCTTTAAAGTGTCTGCGAATGAATGTGACGAGTATGAAAACACCGATAGCATCGATGGTACCTACAACTGACCACGCCCTGCCCTACAAAGACTCAGAATGATAAACAGATCATCCACAACAGGGAAAGACCTCCAACCATGTAGAGGAGTACAATTTTTGAAGGCTTGCTGCCTAAATCCTGCACCAAAAGATCTTGTGTCCTGTAATGACCCACCCCAAGCGCTTCAATTCTTTTCAGCTATTCGGCGATCTTAATCTGATAGCCGTGTCTGCAGATTAAGGAGTATGTTTATTGCTTCGGAGGAGATAGTCTTTAACGCTCCACTAATGCATTCGCCCGTCAGCCTCCGCACTCTAGCGAGTGGTGTCATGTTGATTTTCTTATCGAATGCGGTCCACCAAGTTGCGACGCCATATATCAGTGTGCTGCCTAAATCCAAGACCAAAAGATCTCTAAGTTCGAACTACAAGAGTCTTGTAATGACCCATCCCAAGCTCTTCAATGCATTCAACTTAATTCAAGGCATCCGAAGCAGAGCCACTCCCTTCGAGTAATTTTGGGGTTTATCGTTACTCACCATGGCATATTTTAATTGATTTTAAAGCCGCATGCGATATCACATTCGATGCGACGATCGAACACGGGTTTCCGTGAAACTTGAACCGATTGCGTCACGCTACGCTGAATCAAAAAGGTGCGTAGATGCAACGAATATGTACATTGAGCCAACGAAAAGTTCATTAATTCTTGTCCGATGCCTTGTTCGTTGAGTCAACGAATGGCAGTTCGTTAAAAAATTATTATTATATGTCTAATGAATTGTTCGTTGTTTCAATGAACAAATTTCATTGAATCTATGTTCATGTACATTAATCCAACGTACACAGTACATTCACCAAACGAAGGACTTCATTAAATCGAATAGCCACCTTACCACCCCTCACTTCATATTTCTCAGGATTTTTTAGCTTTTAGGTGAAGCTAAATGAAGTATACAAAATATTACAATAATTCACTTTGCTTATTTTTCATTTTATTTATTTATGCAAAGGTTATGAATAATGCCCTTTTTTAAATGTAAAGGGTGATTTTTTAAAAGCTATAGGAAAGTTTTTCAAAAAAAAGAAAAACACAGAAAATTCAGAAAAATGCATGAAATTTTTATTTGAATCGATAGCACGGTGCAAATAATTTAATATTTGAAGATTATTTCATGCAAATGTTGACCTTGACTGCGCCTCAAATGGCCCATCCGCTTAGTCCAATTTTGGCATACTCTTTCCAACATTTCGGCCGATATCTCACGAATAAATGCTTCAATGTTGTCTGTATAGTGGCTTGTCTGTATAGACATGTGCTTTAAGACATGAGCCCCACAAAAAATAGTCTAAAGGCGTTAAATCGCACGATCTAGGCGGCCAATTGACCGGTCCCGAACGTGAAATAAAATGTTCACCGAACTCGCCTCTCAATGAGTCCATTGTTGAGCGTGCTGTGTGGCATGTGGCACCGTCTTGTTGAAACCACATGTCATGCAAGTCAAGCTCTTGCATTTTGGGCAAAAAAAAAGTTGGATATCATCTCACGGTAGCGCTCATCATTCACAGTTACGTTACGATTCGCATCATCTTTGAAGAAGTACGGTCCAATGATGCCACCAGTCTATAAGCCGCACCAAACTGTGACTTTTTCTGGATGCATTGGTAGCTCTTGCAATGCTTCTGGCTGATATTCACTCCAAAATCGACAATGCTGCTTATTTACGTACCCATTGAGCCAACAATGAGCTTCGTCTAAACAGAGCACGCATTTCGATAATAAAATTCAATAATTTGCAAGCGTTGTTCGTTTGTAAGACCAAACTGAAGATGTTTGACAGTGAAACAAAACACGAAACGTGCTTCAGCTGTTTAAGCCAGTGTTGCCAAAAAGATAATAGCTAAAAAATCAACCTTTTCAATGAGCACATTTACTGTGGACACTGGAACACTTTTTTATAGGCCTTAAATATTAATAGGTATTCTTCTTTAAATACTCACACGACACGTCACCGCACAATTCACAAAAAAAAAAAAAACAAGACTGAAGTTAGCTCTTGATCTTGTCTCCAGCACAACATCGACTTTAATACACGAAAACGTTGGCTCAACGAACTGAAGCTAACTGAATGGACTTTTATTTCGCTGGCTTCGTCTCGAGCAAAACTGTTGTTCAACAAAAGAATTCGTCGTCTCAACGAACGATTTCGTTGGCAGAACGAACATTTTCGTTGAAGCAGCGTGCTATTTCGTCCGACATAACGAACTGTTCGCGTTCTTAGAACCAATCAAAAATTGCATTGGCTCAAGGAACGCTTGGGAAATACTTACGGAAAATGTTTGCTTTTAACGAACGCTAGTTCATTGAGCCAACGAATCGTACGTTAAACTACCTTCATCCATTTGTAAATTTATTCGTAATTTTAACGAATAGTTCGTTGAGCCAACGAAGGTGTTCATGGAGCCAACGAAAATCACTTCAACGAACGCTGTTCATTAATGTTACGAAAAATGTTTGGTTCAGTGTACGGTTTAGAGACTGACAAGACGGTTGAAACCTGCTCTAGATTTCGGTACGGAAGGAGCGCTGTCAGGCGGCTTCTTCAAACTCTGGCACTGGATGAGGTAGTAAATGAGGAAGGCACATCTTCTACAAATCTGTCCAAGTGTTGGGCAACGCAGGAGACATCGACATCGTCGCTTGGGTTGAAACAAATTAACAGAGATTATGCTTTTTCAAGAAAATAAACATACAGACTAAACAGACGTCTCAACCTCCACCTCCACCTATCAGCTCCAGATGGAACAGTGAACAACAGGCGCTACTGAGCGTAAACACGTAAACAAATGGCAAGGAAAAGGACGTAAACAAAAAATACGGGGTGTGATAATTTGCCACGGCCTGTGCCATGCTGTCGATTGAAGGTGTCCAAAACATGTTGCGGCACGTAACTCGTGCGGCGTAGAGGGTGGAGGGTTTGGCAGGTGAACCAAGCTGGTCTTAAGGTCAATGACAACAAAACGAATTATACGCTGTCGAGCAAAAATCGTTGCGTCACATACCACCTGGGATGAAAATCACGATTGACTCGGTGAGTCCACGTCTCACAGAGGTCCTGTCGGACCCATTGCGATGTCCAGGGGGGTGAAAAACCTTTCCTCAGTCCTTGTTATTACAGAAGCCGTTGCTGTGTGGACTTAACCAACCATCCAGAGATCTTGATGAACCTGCGAATAGATCTTATTGGGATCTATGCTTTATCTTGGCAGTCCTGGAAGAAGAACTGTGCCAGTGTTCTTGGTCTACTGGGGCACTGACTAAGATAATGAGGAGTGTCCTCAATTTCCTCTTCGTCCCCACAGCCTCTGCATACGGTAACATGGGTAAGTCCCATTTTTTGTTCGTGGTGCCCCAGGTGACCAGTAATCTCTCCGACTACCATCCGCAGCAGAAGTGTGTCGGTCTTAACGCTATTGTACCTATAATCGAGGGTCTGACAGGTGGGAAGAGAATCCCACTTTCTTCTTGACATTTGTCAGCGAAAGATCAAAACATGGGATGGGTCGGTCACGGCTCCTTTCCTGGCAAGCTCATCTGCTACCTCGTTGTCGGCGAAGGATCAAAACATGGGATGGGCCGGTTACGGCTCCTTTCCTGGCAAGCTCATCTGCTACCTCGTTGTCGGCGAAGGATCAAAACATGGGATGGGCCGGTCACGGCTCCTTTCCTGGCAAGTTCATCTGCTGCCTCATTGCCAGCGAAAGATCAAAACATGGGATGGGTCGGTCACGGCTCCTTTCCTGGCAAGTTCATCTGCTACCTCGTTGTCGGCGAAGGATCAAAACATGGGATGGGCCGGTTACGGCTCCTTTCCTGGCAAGCTCATCTGCTGCCTCTTTGTCGGCGAAGCATCAAAACATGGGATGAGTCGGCTACGGCTCCATTCCTGGCAAGTTCATCGGCTGCCTCATTGCCGGCTTTGTCCCTATGACCTGGGACCCAGCACTGAGTGACCGAATGCTGCGTGCCAAGGACCTTGATCTCTTCGCGACTAGCTTCGACTTGATTTCTAGTTCGCTTGACTGTCCATTAGAATGGTTATATCAGCCGGCGGTATTTCCAATCATTTTGGCCGCTCCTTTGACCGCATGTACCTCCGCTTAGAAAGCACTGCCGTCGTCAGGATGTCCCTTTTCCATCTTCGACCCATCCGTGCGAACGTGGATGGATGTCGAGTTTTTGACGGGTTCATTGGAGTTCCACTCCCGCCTTGTTGGTGACATCACCGGAATGGTGAATCGAAATCACGGGACGGCAGGCAGTAGTCGCTCGCTGCTCTATTCTTCGTCTATGCTGAATACTGACAATTTTTGAGGCAGTAAAGTAATTTAAACGTGAAATCCACTAGCAACATCCTAGTGGAGCACCGACGTGGAATCGCCCTTAGCAACCACTGGTCTGGCCAAGCAACTGGGTACAACTGGGACGTCCTGCAAAAGCCGGATGGTCCTTGATGCTTTCGAAAGAAAAAATCCTGCGTCGGAAATGCGAATGGATGAGAAGACACAACCGCAACTTGGGGTGATTGAAGCAGGGATTTTTAATCCGGACCAACTGGTATGATTAGTGTCGTACACGAACCAAATGGAACCTTCTGGCGTTTCGTGTTTCCGACCACCAGCACTTATTGACAAGACCGCTACTGCTGTCGATGCGAAATCATGTGCACCCTCAAAGTAATAGCTTCCTGTCCGGAGTCTCGTGTGTGCGTTGCTTTGTATCCCATTAACATCCGGCAACGGTTGCAGTTGCTACTTCCTCCTCGTGTGCACGAAGAGATAATGGCTTTGATGATGTTTCCCAATCAGCCCCAACCACTGGTGAACACTCCACTCGATGAAACCTCCCAAGCTCACATGTCGGCAAATCAGTGCGTGCGGCGCTAATGGAAATCATGTCAGCGACTTTGATGGACCACTCAAAGTTGCCCGGAGACGGTGGAGGAGAACATCTATTTTCGTTTCCAATTTACCGCCCATGTCCACCTGTCACCTGGACAGAGGTCGAGCGCCGTCCCTCTCAATCACCCACTGGTAGATCTCCCGCTGTTTTTTTAGGTTCCCTCCGGTCCGTCTTCCTTTTCGGACTGACCCCCTCCACGGCCATTAAACGTCCACGTGGAGGCCAGTAGGCCTTGGAAACAGCAATCAAACCTCCCAACCACGGACACAGGCTCGCCCCGCCGAATCCGAGGGAGATAATGATTTTCTTCGCAGCTACTCACCGTCCAGTTCACCGTCTGCTCCTAAGCAGATTGAATTAATTTTTCAAGAAAAAAAAAACTTAATTTTTTCCTTGTCTTTCCTTTCTCTGCCCTCATCGCCAAGAGTTCCAAAACAAATTCCTGCTTGTCCGGCTTTGCCTGTGCCTGTGCCGCCCGCCTCATCGTCCCCCCGAAGCCTTGTTCTTATTTGTGTTAATGTTTCCGATGAATCTCGGTATTGTCTTTTTTTGCAACTCACTTTTCTTCCTTTTCCTTTCAGCTCATCGCTGCCTCACGATGCTGCTGCCCCAGAAGTTGTCCGCAACGAAAGGAAGTACTCGAGCAGCTTTGCCAGACGAAAACGCCGAGATATTGCCTCTTCAATGCACGGTGAGTATGAGACGCTGACTATGCAGCACCCAGGAGTAGTTGCTCTGGCGGGGGTGGTGGTGGTGCAGCGGCGGATGATACTTGGTCTGTCGGTCAGGCGAGTCGCTCTTATGCAACCCATCACGGAGCATGGGTATGCAGAAACCCTGTGCGAACTGGAAGTGGGCGTGAAATTTGAACGTCCTTCCGCAGCCCCCTCCCCGGGTTGCTGGCAGAGGAAAGTTGTAGTAGATTGTCAATTACATTTGAGAAGTCTCTGAGTAAACAAAACAATTTCCTCATTCTTTGAGATTCATCACAGTCGTGATGCGGCGGTCGGTGGTCGGTGGTCGGGGTGGGTTGCTGGGCGATTCCAGGAAATGCACTGCCACAACAAGTGAAATGCTCAGTCTTTCGTACCAAATGCGACACAGAATCACCGCCCTGGAAGAAGAGATTGTGACCTTTTTGGCTCTGCTTTATGTGACTACAGTTTTGAGGACATGATTTTTGATTGAATTCAATTTGTTGGCCTTTGTGTGCAGCTGTGTTTGATTCTGTGCAGAGTTCGCCTCTCGGTTTTGAGGTAAATTTGATTACAACACCCCTGAGTGGATCCCAAAGACACATAAATTTGAAAATGAATTGTGTTGCTGGCATTCGTCTTTTGTCGCCAACAGTGGGGAGGGCAGACGTCGCCTGCTGTTGTCACGTCAAGCATGAATTTGGATAGGAAACTCGAGCACTCGTATTCGGCTCTCACTTCAGCTGGACTCAGGACTCAATCAGGTGTGCTCTGTCTGAGGAATCACTCCACAAACAAGTGCTTAATTCCAGGCAAACACAAACGCAAATATTTATCAACTGTAGCAACTTCATTGCGGTTGACCGATGTTTTTCTCCGCAAACAAATTGGAATCAGCCACTGTGTCTGCAGGCATTGGGCGTTTGGCATTTATGTGACTAAACGGGCTGTGCAAAGAGTCTGGTTTCCTTGGAGTAGCAAACTGATTGCCGTGGATGTGGCATTGTTGTCGGCTGGATGAGTTGTGGCGAATATTCATGTGAACTCTTCTTTCACAGTCGCAATCTCGGAATTGTCGGAGACGTCAAAAGGAAGTACGAGGAAGACGAGTCGTTGGAAAAATGCAATTTTGAACAATAATTTCGTAGCAGCTACGGTTTCCAATGAGACTTTCTGCGTGGGTTGCGGTACTCCGCTCCGCACACCCATGTGCGTGATGCTTCAGAGGATTTCGCTGCATCAGCCTTCGTCTTTTGTCACACTGGAGGAACGTGTTGGGACTTGGCTGTAGTTTGAATGTGAACTTGGAAGTGCTTAAAAGGCACCTGCCTCTGTGCACATTTCAAATCTGCAAACATGTCGTGCTTGATCTGTTGAACTGCTGGTTCTCGTCGATGTCCACTTAAGTCCAGGTGATCATGGAGACCATACTCTACTTGTTAAATGGGAGCTCATAATACGGACTCCCTTTATTCGGACAATCCCCTTGAACGGATAATTTCTCGCGAATTGACGTTCTATATTCCCTTTGGCGGACACCCTTAACCCGGGTGAGGACAGGGATTTTCATATTCGGACAAAATTTGTTTCAGCAGAAACCAGTGGCTTTTTGCAAGGAAAGCAAGCTGCTGAGATGAGATTTCTCCGTGCTGTTGTGGGAATTACTCGCCGGGATAGAGTGAGAAACACGGCTGCATCTTCGAACGGAGAGGACTATGCTTCGTTGGTTTGGTCACGTGGCACGAATGTCCCCTTCATCACGACTTCCGAGGCGGGCTTTGAATGCAATTTCAAAGCTGTAGGCGACCGCTTGGCTGACCCAGGACGAAGTGGTTGCACCAAGTTCAGAAACTCGCCTGGTTACGCTTGGGCATAACTCCTGATGAGTGAGAGTCGAGGGCGGAGGATCGAGTTGCCTGGAGATCTCGCGAGCGTGGTGTACCACCTCAAGTCGAGCATACGGGTCAGAAGAAGATGACGATTTTTTTTTATGATTTGCGCGCACACAAGGGATTGTTAGTACCCTTAAGTGTCCGGGTTCAAGACACAGCACGGGCCGAAGGTGTAGAGGGAGAAAGGGAGAGGAGGAGGAGAGGAGACCTGTGCACATTGGTTTTAAATATCTGCGGATTGTATTGTGGGGGGAAATATTAGGCTGGGAAGGGCGTTCCATATTCGTGTGGTGCGGCTAATGAATGAGTCTCTAAATTTAACTGTGCGTCCGAAAGTAGGCTTAAGGGTAAACTGATGAGCATTCCTGGCGAGACGGGTATTGCGGGTGAATTCATGGAGAGGAGGAATGCAGGTGGCAAGCTCATAGCGATAAAATACGGATAGAGACGAGACGGTACGTCGATGTTCGAGCGAGTCTAGTGACTCTGCAATATTGTTGTCTAACATAAGCTTTATCGCTCGCTTTTGAATTCTGTGGTGCAGGGTGGTCTTGGGGGGCACCATACCCCGTATGAGCGTTACACTCAAGTTTGGGGCATAAATAAATTAAAGCCAAATCAGAAGCGGTGAAGTATTTCTCGCATCGATTGAGGAAACCTAAACATTTCGCAGCATTTTTGGTGACCTCAAATGTGTGATCGTTCCAACTAAGTGTTGTGCTGATACACATCCCAAGGATGGAGCTTTCCGGTTTCATCGACACAGGTGCCATTCATGGATAGTGGCTGATTAGCAAGGGTTAGCTTGAGTGACAGCAGGCAGCATTGAGCTTTTGAAGCATTGAATTCTACTCGGTTGTTCTTTCCGCAGTTAATTATGCTGCCAAGATCGGAATTAACATAAGCTGCCGTTCCAAAACTACGGCCGAAGGGCGGGGTCGTGAGTCTTGGAACGAATATGAAAAGATTAGGGTGCTGAGGGTCGTGAGTCCTGAACAAATATGAAAAGCGGAGGGTGCTGAGGGTCGTGGGCCCTGGAACGAATATGATAAGCTGAGGGTGCTATCATCAGCGAAGGAAAGGATCTGATTAGAAGTAGCAGAGAAGAGGTCATTTATAAAAATGAGAATGAGTGTCGGAGACAGAACAGACCCTTGGGGAACACCAACACTTATTTGGTGGACATCAGACTTGAACCCATCCAAAACAACTTGAATTGAACGGTTCGAAAGGCAATTTCTAATCCATTGAAGAAGAGATTCATCGACATCTGATGCCACGGCTTGATGCCAAACTCTGTCAAATGCCAGAAATAAATATCAAGCGCAACGATCTTGTTTTCGCCTGCATTGTGCAAAGATTGGTTCCACTTTTCGGAGAGATAAGCTGTCAGATCACAAGTGGATCTGTTGCTGCGGAAGCCGTTCTGCCGGTCATTAAGAAGCTTCCGCGATTCGAGATATTTCAAAAGCTGACGATTTATCACCGTTTCCATGACCTTAGAAATAAGGGACGTAAGTGCTATGGGTCGGTACGAGGTGGGTGACGAAGATTCGCCCTTTTTAGGGACGGGCTGGACAAATGCTGTTTTCCATCTGCTCGGAAAGAGACCTAAAGAGTAGGATAAATGGTTTTGCCAGCGCAGAAGAACACCTCTTCAGAAGAATAGGGGGAACACCATCCGGGTCAGCGGATTTGTGCACGTCGAGATCTTTAAGTACTCTTGCAACTGTACGAGTGCGGAAGTGGATTTGTCCCATGGTGAAATCAACGCTCTCAAGTGCAGGTGGCGACGTATTGGAATCTGGCAGTGTTGACCGCAAGCAGATTCGCTTTGTCTAATGAGCTGACAGCTGGGATGTCATTGTAAATGAGCGTGGGAATTGAAGAAGAGGCCGAATTCTTTACGTTTTTTACAAATGACCAAACGTTTTTGCCACCCTTGGGACATTGTAGCACTTTTTGCCTCAACTTTTGTTCATACGAGAATTTCACACGTCTTATAATTGCATAACAGTCGTTTCTGGCCCGTTTAAACTTATTCCGGTTTTCCTCAGTAGGGTTTGCTGATGATGATGATGATGAAACAACAGAACAGCAACAGCAGAGGGTGTGTGTGTGTGCGGTGCACGTGCCATCAAACCAGATGCCAGATGATTTACACAAACCATGGATCAACATGCGTTCAATAACGATTTACTGCATGACCCATTTGTTCCCATTTGTTCGTCTAATTACGTCAATGTTGTCCGCGTTAGCAAGCAGTTGAACGGACTTCTGGAAGATCGTGCCTCTGATGTTGACATTTGAGTTTCGCACGATCTTCTCAAGAAAACACATGACAGCGTGCCCCTTGTCTGAAACCCTTTTTGACATTGAAGGGATCAGTGAGTTCGTTACCGACCTTGATGGAGCAGTCAGAGTTCTCCATCGTCATCCTGGACAATCGGACGAGTTTGGCTAGAATGTCAAAACTAGCCATGGCCACGTATAGCCCGTCTCTATGCACGCTGTCATATGCGATCTTTCTATCCACGGATAAGTGGTGGTTGTCGTCCTGCATCTCTGGTCTTTTCCACGGTCTTTTCTAGAACCGGACGTAGTGTGAACATTTGGACGATGGTGGACCGATCAGATTATTGACGAATGGTTTCAGGATTTCACACAAAACCGCAGAGAGGATATTGGTCTTCCAGGAGACTGATCCCTCGGTAGTTGGCACAGTCAAAGGGATCTCTTTTCTTGTGGACCGGAGAAACGACGCCGGGATTCAACTCTTCGGGCATGCTTTAATCCGAACATATCTTTCTGATCACCAACCAGATCGTCTCCAGCTACTTCAAACAGTTCCGCGGACACTCCGTCCGCTCCAGTAGTTTTGTTCGACTGACCTCGTCTAGTTCGGGGGACGAAAGTCTTGTGCATCCTCGCCGAAATTAAGTGGAACATTCTGCCTGACAGCGCGATTTGTATGGCCGTTTAATGGTCTGCAGAAGTGATTTTTCCAAATTCTCAGCATCGATTGTAACTCTACTACTTTCGTTCCAGTAGGCTTCGATCCGAGGTCAGTACCCTCCGGATAACTGCTTTACCTTTTGGAAAATTTTTCGGACCTCCTTCCTGCCGTAACACCTCTCCATCACCTTGTCTGTCTTTTTCCTTCTGACAAGCCGATTCTCTCCCCTTGTCTTGTGCTCGTAGAGTTCACGAACAGCTCTCGTTGTTCGATGCAGCGTTGTCTTGTAGGACATTCAACGCACTAGCCGTGCAGAAACACAACAGCCAAACAAGTTACAGCTTGTTTACGTCACGTGGTCAAACTAGGATGTACAGCGCTGTACATATTCTGTTCTTGACGGTATATTCGCTGGATATCCGGGTATCCGGCAGACGAATATGTGGAATATCCGGTAACCGGTTTTTGGTCAAATCAATACTCGTTACGTCTTTATTGGCTACAATAAGGATGGACGGAACATTTTAAAAATATCTCTGGAATATCACTTAAATTCGTCTTAAGTTCCTGTGGAAGGCCAATTCGACTTTTCTGATTGAAAGTGCTTGCTTAAAGTTCCATTTATTCATTTACCATCTTCGATCCATGATGATCGGTGTAAATCCTTATGATTACTAACCTACTACGGACTCAATCCTTTACCAATCGATGTTTGGGAGCATGTGTTCAACTTGTGCCTAAATTATGAGCGTTTCTCTTTTTTGTCAGAGGGTGAGACATAACGACTGCCAGGCAACTCCCTGATCGACCACTCCTGTGATAGTGCTTTTAATTGGATCCCAACGGAAAATTGTGGCTTGACCCATCAATCATCATGGCCATCAATTTCCCACTCAATCCAAGGCTTCGTCCACTGATCCCGACAAAAGCATTTTCACTCAGCTTTCTAATGGAAGCTCTCTCTCTAATGAAGGGCAGGCAATTAACCAACTGTCGTTTCCCTTAAGCAGCAGCAAAAGAAGCTTGAGATCCAACCCCTGGTCCAGCCGATTTTCTACGCACTTTGTGCAGGGGGCGCCTGCCAGGCTATGTTCCCTGGTAGCAAGCGACTCCAGCTGTTGGGGAGGTGCTTCTAGACGTGAAAGGCTCTGTAAACATGCAAATGCCTGGGAAATATTAATTCTCATCCCCGTCAGCCATATAACTGTGCTCTGACAAAAGTTAATACAGTGAAACTTCTCTTTGCGGACACCCCTCTTGAAGGGACAACGCTATTTACGGACACTTTGTCATCGTCCCGGCATGTACTCAAGGCTTGCTATTTGGTTTTCAGTCTTCAGAAGGCTCATGAACTCACACACACGCCACTAAGCTATACTTGATGAACAGAATTAGTTGACGAAGCCTTGGATTGAGTGGGAAATTGATGGCTAAGTCTGGACATTGTATGTGCCCATGACCGGCGCTGAGCAAGAAGAGATCATCATCAATATTTTGTTTGATTTGAGTAGGAAAGTAGGATCTGCGACTAGAAGTTGGGGGGGGCCTACATGTGTCGAAGGAGGTTTTTTCTGGGCATGCCGTCGCACCGGGTTGCTCATACCACATGCGCCTCTGACCCACAGGGCATGTATAAACCAGTATGCCTATCCGTCGAATTGTTTGTGTTCTGCTACAGTACGGAGCAGGGTTATCCTCTGAATGTAGTTGATCACACTTATTTTGTTTGGGTTCCTACCCGTTTGTGTGCGCCATCTTAGTCGCAACAGTCCTTTGTTGCGGTGTATCACAGGCTCGGCAGCATACATTCAAAGTACCCTGTGAAGTCACTCACACACAGACTCCCCCTACCACCACCCACCCCCACAACACCCCCTCCCCCATCACCCACCACCCTATAGCTACCATCTACGAGAACAACCTCCACTAGCAATGGTCCCAAATTTAAGTGGAAGTTTGACAATCTGGACTATCGTCTGCTAAATGGCACAGACGAGACTGGAAGAGCGGCTGTAGGTGTTTATTCCAGCCAGCTTACCTAACTCAACAGACACGGAATCGAAGACTCTTCGCGTCGGAGCTTGGCTGTCCGTGCGATCAGCATGTCGCAACTCCCTTAGGCGTTGGATCCGTTGGCGCCTGACTAGAGGCGTGTGTGTCCTTCAGACCACACATGCTGTCAGTGTACAGCCATTGGCTGAAATGTGTGCCTCTAAGTCGAAGTTGACCGTTGACCGAATGTTCTACTCCAGACCAGCTAATCAAAGATCAGTCTCTGCGGGAAGCTTTGCAAACCCCTGTCAGGAAACGGATGAGGAAACAACTCTCTATCTCACTTGTATGTCGCTCGGCAGAATGCCACATCTGGGAGCGTATCTATTTGACAATCAACTAAACAACTGCGACGCTGAAACGGGACGCATATCACGCATCATGACGACCGATGTTTCATCTCAACTCACTAGGTCAACAGCTAGAAAAAGCATGGTGTGCAAAACTCGCGAAAACAATCAACATTCAAAGCTGCCACATCCGCTGCCTCTAAGGCACTCTTGTACTCTGTACACTGACATCATAGCGGGTCTGCCTTGGATTGTCTGTGAAAGCAGCCACTTCATGAGCACCCTTTGCATCTCCATCTTCACTCGTAAGAGTCTCGAAGCTCAAAGGCACCAAGAGTCCCTGAATTATGTTCCCAAACATTTGTGACTCGATTTTTTCAGAAATCTCTTCAAGTCCTTCCGGCACTCATACCTCAGAGAAAACTCCCCGGTCCTCAAGCAGTGGACCTCAGTTCAGGATAAAGTGGACTGAAAACTTGAAAACAGTACTTCCTTGCTGGCACCGTGCCCAGACATGGTAATCACCTGCTCCATGCAATGGGTTCCTGATGACTCTCACGACTTACGAAGGGTTAATTTGTCTGCGTTCCAGCCTCTTTCCAGAATTCAACTAGTGCGCCATCCCGGAGTACATTCGAAGACAAACTCCCCTTCCTTCAACCGCACATCCCCGCTGACACTTGGATCCAGCACAAGTCCGCAACACACCCGCCGGCCATATCTGAAGGGCATCTCGAAAATAATTGCCTGCAACGTAAGAAGTTGAAGTTTGGCCCAAGGCCAGTCTCGCTGTTGCTTGTAAATTCATTCACAAAAAAAAAAACTTCTTCCTCAGATTGTCGCAAGCCACTCCATGCCCTGCCAGTGTCTCCAGTTGCATTCTCAGCAGTCCCGGCGCTCCTTGCAACTGGAGCTTAAATGTAATTGCCACCAATTACTGCAGAGACTTTGCCTCAACAAAACTGTCCGTCATCCCAGCAGCCATCCGTAAACATATCCATTACCCTCCCTCCAGCATCACGAAATCACATTCAATTCAACTCCCTTCGGACAAAGTTCGAGAGGCAAGAGAGAACCAAAAATTAAATAAGTTCAAATTTTTTACCATCGTCAATTCGTGCCGTTCATCATCATCGGGGGCAGAGGCAGCGTCATCGGTCGTCGGTCGTCGTCATCTTGCACTCCGGTTGATGGCCATAAGATCCACTCCATAGCCACTGTCTTCCTCTTCATCTGCTTTTGGTAGTTCCCCAACAACTGTTTCCACTTCAGTGCATGGCATGGCTCCAAATCTTTTTCATGTGGCAGCAAAAGAAAATTATTTCCCATCTCGTTTTGCCCGTTTCTCTCTTCAAGTCTTGCGAGAGATTACTTCCACCCCTGACGCTCGGCGACTGTTGAAAAAAGCCAGCCACCCAGTCGTGTTGCCGTCGTCCAGGACGAACGGGAGACCCAGGTGACACGGAGCGCACACTTTGTGGATATTGTCATCATCGATTAGGACTGAGCCAGCGAAACCTCGGACCTGGGAGCTGCAAAAAGGTGGAAAATGGCTATTTCAACCTTCTTTGGGAATTATCTTCCATCTGTTTTAATTTATCGCCTCGCCGTCCGCCTGCCAAAGCAAACAAAGCCATTCACACCCAGACGGCTGTGTCTCCCCCCCACATCTTCTGCAGCTCCTAGTCAACCTGAACTTGGGTATTAATTAATGGAAGCATCCGCCTCGGTGTGAAATATTGGTGACAACCACGATGCTGATGACGGCGGTACTCCCTTTTAGAAATTAATTGCAAGTTGTTGCTGTTTTCTCCTCGCAAAGACAGAGCCCCTTAACTCCGCTGGGAGCCAAAAGGTGGCGGCAGGGCGCAGCGTGGTGTGAGAATCGATTTTCTAAAAAGTTTCCGCTTCCGTATCAATATCAATCTAGGTGATTACCATCATTGAATTGCAATGCAGTGGTGCATTGTTTGCCCCGACAGAGCCACTCTGCGCTCGAAATGACCAAAATCCTCGACCATGGCATCCCCCACTCGAAAGTCGGCCACCCCCGCACGTCTGCAATGCATTCAAATGCACTTTTCATTTAAATTGATTTTCCCTCTCTCTCTCTCTCTCTGTCATTGTGTATAGCTGAGCCATTCATCGAGTTCTTCAATCCGAATCATCGCAAGGTGCTCGAGGAGCAGGATGTGGAAATAAGAAAGAGGACCGGACTGAAAGGCGCCGCACCAGGTGGCGACGACTGGATTTATCTGAACACTTACTGTCGAGTGCCGGTGAGTATGGGCGGAGGTCGGGGCTAATAAGGGTCTCAATGGAATTCAATTTGATTTTTAGGAAAAAATCATAACCGGCTTCTGCAAGGGCACTCAGGAGTACTGTCCGCCGAGTCCGAGAGGACCGCCGGGTGTGATCGGTCCCAAGGGTCCGACAGGACCGCCCGGCTTGCCCGGCATACCCGGGCCGAAGGGCAACCGCGGCGATGTCGGACTGCCCGGTGCCCCGGGCATGGACGGAATCGAAGGACCGCTCGGACCGAGGGGTCCCAAGGGAGACATTGGCATTCCGGGTGGCTCTGGTCTTGATGGGCGAGATGGTGTGCCGGGCGAACCGGGCTTGGATGGCGTTCCCGGCCGCGCTGGAGCGGATGGCATTCCCGGTAAAGACGGCAAGGACGGCCAGCCTGGCCGAGATGGACGTGACGGTGTCAACGGCAAGGACGGAGCTCAGGGGCCAAAAGGAGCCTCTGGGCCGCCTGGCGAAAGAGGACTTAAGGGTGAGTTGTGTTATTTGATCTGGGTCATGTGTGAATGTGTACTTAAGTGAGTCTGACTTTCTATGGAAATCTTGTGTTGAGGTGGGGCACGACTGAAAGGTTTTTCCAGCAGCGAGACCTGGCTACATGCGACTTCAGTCCGATGAGGACTTGAGTCCACGATATCCATCGTCTATCCGTGCTGCGGTTGTCGCAAGAGCGAAAGTCACCCGACGCCACAAAATTTCACCGCTCTATTCCCACTGGCTTCACCTGAGAGTGTTGATCAGTGGAGCTGTCTTCGAACTGTAAAAGGAAAATGAGTCTTTGGTCTGCCAGCGAGGTGACCTCTTCCTTGACAAGAGGGTCCAACTTAAACATGCAGCGTTGGTTCCTATCTCAATTCTCTTCTACGCGGCTCCTTCTATGTGATGTTCTCGATGACGGATGTGTGGAGTTCAGTTGCACCTGGAATGGCCATTGTACTCTACTGGTGGGGATCATAGAGCTGAGTTAATAACTTAGCTCAGGAGAGTCGTTGAAAAAGTGCGCAAAAGTGACTTTGTATTGGCAAGACTAAGAGCTAAGTGGGATCAGTGGAGGTCTTTCTACGAGGGCTGTTTGACAAGTCTATGGAAAGCTTCTGCCGTTTTGTGTGAAGGCCTAAGATAAGCCCAAGTCGTCGTAATAAGGCAGATCATCGAGAAAAAAAAACATAAAAAATGTGGATCGACACTAGCAAAGCCTCGAGGTATAACGCACCCTGTTTGGTTTTGCCCTTCTTGAAATTCGCCAGGTTGTGCAGAGTGACGTTGGGGAATTCTCTCTGCTCCGTCGTTGTCCGTTACGAAATCACAGAGACCAGCAACGTCAAAAATGGATTTACACAGGATTACGTCATGTCACGTAACTTTTTTAACATAATTGCGGAGAGATCGTGCAGAACTCACAATAGGCACGGTCTTCCTGGAAAGCAGGGATGACAGTGACGTGGTTAGGCGGTCGGAGGCATCCGCAGTGGACTTAGCACGAATCCTAATTCCAGGAGGGACGCACCAAAGCCTTTGTCTATTTCGGCTTTTAAGTATGTTAAGGTGCAGGCTAACACTGGCCAGTGTCTCTCTCTGAATGACTGGATGACGCAGTTGGTTAAGAGCCTGGCCTTGGTTAGTGGGGTCCCCGGTCTGGTTTTCAAATCTGGTCCAGTCACCACTTGCCGTTGAGATCAAATTAACAGCAACAGTGGTCGATCAGTGGTAGCAGTCTGACTGTGGGTATCACAATGGACCAACATGGCCACTAGCAGTCCCCTTCCCTACCCTATCCTTACCCTGACGAAGGCAATCAAGTTGTAGAGTCATCTCTCAGACCATCACTCTGACACCCTGTTCAACGGGGTCCTGCTCTATGGTCGGAAGCCCGAGGGAAAAATTCCACGTCTTGTTCGTGTTGATGGCACTTGGAGAAGAAGATCTAACGAGGAACTGTGCGGGCTCTACAATGAATTGAGCATAGCCAGGCGTTTACAGATCCAACCCCTGAGATGGCCACAGCACAGCTCTAGCCCGAAGATTCTTCGACTCCGTGCCAGTGGGACAAAGGAACAGAGGACATTCTGGCGAATTTTCAAGAGTCGCTTTGCTAGTGTCGGTCCACATTTCTTGGGTTATTTTTCGAGGATCTGCCTTGGGCTCATCTTGGGCCTTCACACAAAACGACAGAAGCTTGCCATAAACCTGTCGGACAGCCCTCGTAGAGAGACCTCCTCTGATTCAACTTACCTCTGAAGGTTTACCAGTAAACTCACTTTTTCAACGACTCGCCTGCCCCACGAAACCGATGGCGCAGATAAGTGGAGAAGGACTTCAGTCAGCTTCGAAGCACCAGGCCAAAGATCGTGCCAGCAGACGTTTGGCAGCTTGATCTGCAGACCGTCTGGAATGTGATCGTTCCACAAGTTCTCGATCCAGATCAGGGTCATTACAAAATGCTGACATTTTGACTTTTAACATAACTCTCCACAAGTGTGGTAAGAAGCCATATTTCGTCCATGTTCATGAACAGACGTACGCCGTCGGACCCACTTCAGCCTTTCCCCAGTGAAAGCTTCAAATGGACCTTACTGAGAACGTAGCCAGCAGCTGAACGGACTTCTGGAAGAGCATGCCCCTAGTCTTGGCCCGTGACTTTTGCACGATCCTCTAAAGAATGATGTTGCAGAAGTCCCATGGCAGCGCATCGCCTTGCCTGAAGTGATTCCGTGTCTGCCCTTGATGGAGCTCGACCTGTTTTGCACTCTCCATGCGGCATACTCGTGTAACACTGATCTCGACGAAGAAGTGTGCACTCCTTGATCGCCCTTTCCAGTATCATTGACATGCATCATCATGTTCAAGTACACTTCATTCAAAAATCCAAGCTAATGATTGTCCCCCAGATAACCAGTGTTGCCGTTCTTCATTGCCCCTAGTACCTAGTGTTGCCTAGCACATGATAATAAAGTAGTAACGCATAAGGATCAATGTGGCATATTTTTACACAAGGGAAAACTTCCCATGAACACGCGAAATTCTTCTATCTGTGACTTGACTTCACCCCTTGACGTCTGGCAGTTGGACACAAGCACAGATGCCCTTTTCCCACGTTTTTTAATATTGAGTTGATGAAACCCACATTAGCTTGGTGGCGGTAAATATAGGTTAAGACCCAGATCCATCCCGGACTGCAGCGTCATCAGAGGAAGGAGGTGTTGAGGATTTAGGGATTTTTTTGCTTGCATGTATGCAACCAGTCATGTCCATGCCCGAAGCTCTGAGTAACCTAATGCGGTTTGACTTGGATTTATATGCCCCAGGGAACTACACTCAAAGGGGGGTAAAAGAGCACGCCTCTAAAAGCATTTCCGCAGTTTATTCTTATATCCTTCGTAGATCTATTCGCATACTTGTCAACATACAAAGTACGGTGAAAGGGACGTATTTCTCTCTCAAAACTCATTTGACGCAGCTACTTGAAGGAATCCCTTGAAGGATTCAACTGCGTGTATTCCCTTTGTGCTTGTAAGTGGCATGCAATCACTCTTCAAGTGTTCATGGTTCCCACAATGACAAATTTGCCGTGCCACTTTAGAGCATCGTATGCCAGATGCGGTGTCAGATAATTGAAGAAATTTAGTGCGAAATCCATGCAAGGACCTTCTCATCTCGGGACACAAGACCTTGGAGCTCGAGAACGACCACCGCGGTCCAAAGACCAAAGACAGGGAAATGCTCTCATGTCAAACCCAAGGCTCGAAGACCCATAAGTCGTACAGAAATAAGGTATTACAGAGACGGCCAACTTCCACATCTCTTGCCGGTTAACATTTTTGACCACCATTTTGTATGTCTCATTTTTAAGCCAAATTGAGCAATCAGAGAACGGCATTTACGTTATTTCGTGAATAACTGTCAAAAAGCCACCGAAAGTTGTCAATGTGACACCAGGTCCATCTGTAAAGGTGGCGAGCTGCGAATTTGGTCTGTTGTCGTATGACAACTTGTCAATCCCTCAGCATGGAAAGATTTGTCGAAACAGACTTATTGGCTTGTTGTAGATGCCCCTTGAGCATGGTGGATGTTCACCTGGGCCGCCTTAAGTTTGTTGGAGCGGAGCATATTCCTTTTGGTCGTTGGTAGCTGGTGTCCCGCTTTCCACCTGCTGTCAGCACCGCTGTGCTCTTTTCGGAGTGGGCGATCCATTTTTGCCGGGTTGTCTAAGAGGGGGTATAGGTGGACAGTAGCGACTGTTAGTCATCGCCTTGGTCACAGAGGACTGAGGGGTCGCGGAATTTTGAACGTGGTCCGCCTCCTCTTTCTCTGCTTTCCCTCGGGAAGTTAGAGCTTTGCTCCTTTTTTCGGCAGAGCGAGCTCTTTTAATGTGTTCTTGCCTTTTGGTGGGCTTTATGTGCTTTCAGCTTTCCGGCTGGTGCACGGTTGCACCGTCCTTCCACCACCTCAGTGGCGCACCTGAGGCTTGGCACATGGGGTTTTTTCGTTAAGCCTCTGCTCAACGCGGCTCATCCCCGCCATCAGAGGTTGCCCCCTTCACAGCTAGCCCATTTTTTTTCCGTTGTTTTATTTTCTATTTTGTCTATTTAGTTCCCACCGGTCGCTGAGGAAATTAAGGTCATCCACGCCAAAGCCTCACATTAGCATGGTCAGGTCATTATTACTCACCAAGGTGCCCCGGTCTTTGGGAGGCACTAGTATTACCCGCTGACTGCAATAACCTCAGCACTCAACCGGCTCGGGAGCGAAAAGTCCCTAAAGGCTTTAATACACCACCTTCTTAGTAACAGAGCGATAAGCTCGAAGCTAGGTGAGACCACGATCTGCAGATCTGTTAACAGAGGCACACCACAAGGTGGTGTACTCTCCCCTCTCTTGTTGAACGTGGTGGTAAACGGACTGCTTATGACATTTGAAGCGGCTGGGTGCAAGGTCATTGGTTATGCGGTCAGTGCAGTATCTGGAAAATTTGTATTCACAATCAGGAATATTTTGTAATCTGCTCTCGCGAGTGCTGCCTAGCCTAGGCCGCCTCGGCGTCAACCCCCGAAAACCGGACCTAGTCCTCTTTACTAGAAAGTACAAAATCCCAAACTTCGGCCCTCCCTCACTATGGACGGCCCTCCTAAAGCTTGATGATATCGCGAAATTCTTTGGTCTCATATTAAACACGACGCTTAGCTGGAAGCTTAATATCCAGGAACGTTCCAAACATGCCTCCACGACTCTTTACTGCTTTAAAAGGGCTATAGGGCTCAAATGGGGACTACAACCCCGTATGATCCACGATAGTCAGACCCACACTGCTGTCGCAAATCTGGTGGACCGCATTCGAAAAGAAAATCAATCCCACAGCACTCTCTAGAGCGTAGAGGAGGGCGTGCGTGAGTATCAGCGGCCCATTAAGGACTACCTCCTCCGAAGCTCTAAACATACTCCTTAACCTGTCACCGATAGAATTAGTTGGTAGACATTCAGCCGATAATACGGCAATCAGACTGAAATCACTATACGACTGAAGAGAAACTCGGTCTGGACACTCAACGATCCTCCGGAGGAATAGTGCTACACCCGTAGACGCAGACCTCACCATCAGAAGAGGTATCTCAGCCAGCACCCCCCCCCCAGATTTTACTGGGAGTCTGAACACCGTACGCTGGAGGGTCCACTGCGAATTTTCGCAGATGGATCGAAGATGGATTCAGGCGTGGGTGCTGGCGTCTATCCAAGGATCTAGGCATGAGGCTAACTTTCCTATTACCGAATCATTGTAGCGTCTTGCAGTCTGAGACTATGGCTGAACTACGATTAAGGAAGCTATGTCCTGACTAAAAGAAACCAATGTAATACGGGCAGCGATCACCCTGAAGTCATTGACTTTCAACTCCAAGACTTCCCTTAATTGCAGCGAGTTGGCCAATTACATGCTTTAACATCCAACTGATGTGGATGCCGGGACACTGTGACATCTCAGAGTTGCTAGAAAGGGCATAGTCTCTGTCTCGGTGGCGACCCATCCTCCATGCTTATCGCTAAACATCTGCTAAGGCTGGAAACACTTGCTCAAATGCATCGAAGATGGGAAACTGGCACAGGATGCCTGCAATCGATTCTAACCTGATTAGATTGACAAGGCCGAATCTTAGAACTTAGAAAAGGGCGACTTGCCATTGGAACTCACGTCTCTAGACTAGGCCATCCTTACAACGACCATTGGAGAAACCATTGAACACTTGCTGCATGGCCACTGTGCCCTCATCCCGAAGATTAAGACTTCTGGAGATAACCTGAGGAACAGACCTCTCTCCCGGAAGACTATGTTGACTTTGGATAAGCCCTGGATCATCCCCGTCCTGCGCAGAGGCATGGCCTATATCAAAAGCGGATGAAGAGGCTCTAGGCTCTTGGTCATTTCGGGAGAAAAGAACTACGCGCGTTCTTTGGCCCTGCTTGCATTGATAGGACTTGGAGAAGATGGCTAAACCATGGACTGCAGCGACATGTCTACTTACCCAACGCCTAAGATGAGCCATGTAGAGCGTATGGACAACTTTCTGCTCCGGCCCGAAGAATCTTCGACGCTGAGCCTGTGGGCAACGCAACGGAGGACGCGTACGTACTAGGTGGCACACAGCGAGAGGGACCTCAGCCGGCTTGGTGTGCTTGGTGTGGAGATCGGCCCGGCTGGACAGGCATGTTGGGTGAGTCCTACGTCCACCCCGGACGCCCTAAGAAGAAGAAGGAGAAGAATTGGTTCGCGGAATGGGAATTCACAGACCCGCGTGGTAGCACAATGGGCCTTTGCTGGCCCGAGTCTGCTGTGGCTGCTGTCTTCCGGCACAGCAGTCGGCTCACCCCAAGTGAATGTCATCCTGTTGCCATTACGCCGTCTTTCGGAATAATTCTGTTTATGGTGAACTTTCTAATCTCCGCGTGAAAAAACTTCAAACGTTCATTATGCACGCTATCTTGGATTTCAGGAAAAAAAAGAAGTAAAAAAGACTAACTGGGAGATCTCTGTCTTCCATCCACTCCGTACATCAAGTATAATGGCCCTTCTCCATCACCACAGCCGTGAGATGGAGACGCTCGCTCTCAGGTTCTTAAGCAGGCAACCACGCTTCACATGTGAATAATTTACCCGTCGCCATGGTGTTTACCGTGGCTTGAGTAGCTGCTCAAGGACTTTCTCTTCGTCCTGCACAATCACACGCACACACATGCACACAGATGTGTATTAATGGTAAATAATTCAACATCACGCGCATCCGGTTAATGATATGAAATGTGTGACTGGAGCGCAGATATGAAGCAGCAAAGTGCTCGTACCCCAGAGCAGAGTGTGTCATGCTCCTCAGTCTCGGCGGCGAGGAGGACACGTTTTCTCAGTAAAAAATGATAATAGTAGTTCGGTATGTCTCCTAAGGACACGTTGTGTACCCGGATGGAATCGTCGTGCCCTATCTGCGCAGACAGTCCTCTCTGAACTTGAGACGAATGTTGCAATCAACTTTGTAATCTAATTAACATCGCCTCCGCGTCGCGTCGTTCTCGCGCAAAGCATCGAGCACACGCGAGGCTTGCACTCATCGTCGCTCGCAAGCGAAAGTCGCTCATGACCGCGAGACTTCAATGCCCCAGCACTGCGCCAGTCGTATCATGTTCCAATTAACTGGCGAGTGTCTAATTAACGGTGTGCTATGGAGAAACACAGAAAACGCTGCGTATCGATTGACGGATTAATATTTCAATTAACGCTGTGCCAAGTGACTAGGAAAACAGCACCGCGTTAGCCAAAGCCTGAGCTCTGGCGGCTGACGCGGGAACGCCAAGTGAAGCATCTTCGCAGCATATGACGGGTTTCCCTGGGGGTTGTGGCGGACTGAGTTGCCTAAAATGTGCACACGTTGCAGGCTGTCCCGCTCGATGGTGCGGGGATCCATCGATTGCGGTAAGCCCGATGGTGTAATGCGCTTAATGGGCTGGTGGGCGGGTGGGCGGGCGGTCCCTCTCGAATCTGCATACGCGAGTTGAATGCATGCATGGGTATGGGTGCCGCGGTTTTTTGCTTGTTGCTGCAAAGCCAACAGATGGGTGTTGGGGCTTCCAAATCGAACCGTAGTGCAGATGGAGGTGAACGAGGAAGAATGAGTTACGAAACCATTTTTGCTTGATAGACGCCTTGCCGGGGGAGGAGAAGGAATGAGAGATGTCCCAACATTACGGCACCCTTGCGGAACAGTCGAGATGGAAATTTACGGCTGGGAAGTGAAAATGATGTCGTAACTTCTGACAGGTGGCATTCTGTTACACTTTTAATGAGGTTGAGCTGGTTGCGGTGCGGGTGGCTGTGGGAGTGGCGGGTGCCGTACCCTAGACGACGGGATGGCAAAGCAACAGTGTGTCTCGTTGAGAGTCCCATCAGAAGTCGTTTTCGAGGATATATGGCACGCCTCGTGCACAGTCCGGTCTCATTATTTGTTGAACATTCGTCCCAATTTCGCCGAATCGCTTTTTATGCAACATTTTACCGAGAAACGAGTGCCCGCTCGGATTGCTTGGGTCTCCTTAAGTCTTATATTCATGCACTCACGTCGGATTAGTCGGAGAAATGAACGCGTTCAGGTGGTGGGCTTCATGCCGTGGGAGGTATTCGAATGGGGCCGTGAACGTCGGATGTCAGCAGATGAAAGGGTATGAATTTGTACAAGTACAAGTCTTTAGTACAGAGTTAACCTGGGGATCAAACAATGAATCTCCCCAACTTGCATGATCTCTGTTGGTTGAGGTCCTTATCCAGGAGAGCCTATAGTGGGTGGCGGTACAGCCCGTGGGACGCCAGGGCATGGCTTCTCAGCAAGCACACTATTCCATCACGAGTGGATGGGACCTACGGCTTTATGCTCACTCCGAACGGCCAATTTGAGGTCGTTTCTCTAGACTCTTTGAATATAGTCAGTGCCTCGAAAGCGGTGTCGCCGAGAAAAATGATGCTGATCGCACCAGGAACAGAAACTTTGAAACGCAGGCTCGAGTGCGTAGGGACCAACCCACCCACCCAGGACCAACCCACCCACCCAAAGCCACCAACCCCAACGCCACGTTCGCAGCTCAGTAGAGCATGGTACCTTCAGTATGAATTTCCTCCATTGCGTTCTTTACGTCGTGTAGAAGAATAAATATTAGGCGGAGTCTCACTTGCACGACATAGTGTAAAGCAAGATTACATAATGTACAGTACCGTTTGTCAGTCAAATATTTGGGAAGATTTGAGAATTGGTGGAATTACCCAAATTTTAGGAAAATACAGGCCAGGTATCTATTAAAAAATTTGTATACAATTAAGTAGTTTTTATATTTTTTTTTTGAATTTATTGCTTGTGAGAAACTTAGCACGTGCTTCGTGAAAGCAATATTGTTCATATAAAATAGTCGCTGGAGTCATTTGATGGCCTCTGGACGAGTCGCGGCCTCGAAAAAGGATCAAATTGCGACTAAAGTCGCATAGCGGCAACACTGGCTTTAGGGTTGCCAGTAAATACTAGCTTGCGTCGTAGAGGCGTGCAATGTTTCCCACAGCTGTCTTCGAATTACCGCCTGGACGTGATGGAATGCACCGGTGTCATGTTCTCTTAGGAGTTCAAATAATTCCTTTCAAAAACGATTCTCTGGGTTCAGCCGTTCAGGGAGTTGATTCCATAGATGAATTGCATGAATAAAAAACTGGCGGGTACTCATCAAATATCTGTGTCTTGGCCGTGTTAAGTTTAAAGTCCTTTCGGATTGCACAAAGCTTAGTCTCGAAAATAGGTAAGGTTGTGTTTTGCTTCTTAAAATCTTAAACACTGCGAGGACAGTCCGAGTTTTTAACAACTGGGCTCTGGAGCAGATTCGTTTTACATAAGAAGAATCACAGCGATGGACACTAAAGATGAACCTGTTGTTGCACAGGCGACGTTTAGCTTTCTGGCAGGCACAGAGTCGAGGTTGGAGAAGATCTCACATCCATAAAGGATAGTAGGTAAAACATATGCCTTAATAAGCTTCAATTTAACTTTGATCGGTAGATATTGCTTGGAGTGTAAACATGTGCGGTGATAGCTGATGTCATTGGCAGGCAAGTCGGTTCCCGCACGTCGACGCTTAGATTGAAATCCATGCGCATGTGGAACGAGCTGAGCACCGGACACTCTACCATCCTCGATAAATTTGGTTCCCTACCAGGATACACCAAGCTCACGTTACTTAGGCTCATCTTCGAGTAAAAAGTCTCCACCAGCTTTAACTACATTCCTTAACCTCCCGCCGATAGATCTCTTCGGAAGGCAGGTCGCTCCCAGCTCGGCGAATAAATTGAATTTGCTGCGTATGTGGAAGGACATTCTTTCATCCTCCAGGATACTCACGATACCTAGTCTCCACCAGCACGCACCCCAGATCTTACTGGACGTCTGAACCCCAGACGCTGGACGGCCCCGCGCGAAATTTCCAAAAGGATCGAAGGTGGGCGAAGGAGAAGAAGTCTACTCTAAAGGTCTGCATTCCGACTACCTTCTCACTGTAGCGTCTTTCAGGCAGAGACTGAAGACAAGGCTGAACTGCTTGCGACGCATTTCGCAGCCAGTCCAACTCCGCCAGACTGTAATTGGATCCAGCGGTACTAGAGACCGCAAAATTCGCTTTCGGACTCCGACAGTGGAAAGAGTTCTTAAAGATCTCGACGTGCACAAATCCGCTGGGAACCCAATACTTCTGAAGGGGTGTGCTATACCACGGCGTAAGATTTTCGCCTTCCGAGTAGATGCGAAAGAGCATTTGTCCAGCCTGTCCATGGACTCATCTTCGTCACCTTCCTCGTACAGGGACTTGAATAGGAAATGCCAAGGTAATGGCGACGCTGATAAATCGCCAACTTATGTCTTGAATCGTGGCAGCTCCTTAATGACTGGCGTTACGTTTTCCGCAGCAACAGTGAATTGAAAGCATATCTCACCGAAAAGTGAACCTATCATGGGACAATACAGGCGAAAGCAAGATCTTTGCGCTATTTCTCTGACATTTGACAGAGTTTGGCCCTTTTGTCCTGCGTGCCAGTTAATGTAATCCACGACTTCAATGGTTGAAAATGTCTCCATTCTTGTTACAATTTGCATGCAATCAGACTCATTACCACAAGTCTAAGGGGTTGCAAATTGGAACTATTTCGGATTCCCAACACTCTCAGCGTTGAAAATGAAACGTTTTCCTACCCAAAGCCCAGCTCATGCCACTCCAACACTACCCGCACGATGTGCAGAGTTCATAAAGCCCGTGCAAAAGTGTCCCCAAACAAAGAGATGTCCTCCTTCACATATCAAACCAACTTAAATGCACGGCGTATAGCGCAAATCGTGTACAATCAGTTCTGTCTCAATGCAAGCGTGTGTACCCCGAGATCCCTCGCAAGCCCGCATTTCAATTCCCAAACAAGCCCACAAAATATAAAAAATGAAAAATTACAATAAAATATCCATCCACGGGCCACATTACCACGGGCCTGTCTCCTCCTCCATTTGCCAGCATTTTACACTCACAAAACACAGTAACACAGTGCAAAAAAAAATAGAGGACGTTCGCAGAAACTAGTGGTTGGACGTGGTTGCAGTGCGGACCAACTTTACGAGGACACCTAGGGCGGCAAAATAATGAAGGGAAAAAAAATTGGGAAACCCTTTGACATACAACTCGGTGAACGAAGTGGTTGAGGTGGCTTTGCGGTTTTTATGAAAAACCGAAACCAGATACCAGGACCATGCACAGGAAACTTTGTCCACAGAGTGGGTGGAGCGGTCGTGTAGACTCGCATTGTTTCATGAACAAGTGAGGCACTCTGGCATGCATGCCAGCACTGATTATCTCCTTAACTAGATGAAGGTTTCCAGTCACGTTGTGTTTCTATGGCAAGAGTGAGCAGGACATTATAGCTCACCTCTTTAAGGGACTTAGACAACGATGTTGCCAGTGATGGACAATGAATGAGGAAGGTCAAGTCTGTTTTTGTGTTGCAGCATGTCTTCTATTGTGAATTGTGGGCGTGTGGGTACACCGAGGTGAATATGCAGTGGAGCCTCGTCATTCCGGTCCGGATTACCGGGGTGTCGGGATTAGGCAATGTGAGCGAAAAATGCCGATTTATAAATCGTAGTCCAACTCCAGTTTGGTCTTTTATCATTGCACATAAAAATGGGAGGAAAGATCGGTGGGTAGACGCGATGGAGCCACGGACCCGTCGTGATGCCCATAGGGGGGATGACAGCCTTTCCAGTCCTACTGTCGTTGTTGTTCTGTCCCGTCCAGCCACCCAGAGATCTTGACAAACCTGCAAATAGATGTTGTATCGAGGGGTCTGACAGGTGGGAAGAGAATTCCACTTTTCAGTAGCTTACTCCGTGATTATGGTCTCCCCTTTCTTCTTGACATTTGTCAGCGAAGGATCAAAACATGGGATGGGTCGTTTTCGGCCCCTTTCCTGGCAAGTTCATCTGCTACCTCGTTGTCAGCGAAGGATCAAAACATAGGATTGGTCGGTCACGCCTCCTTTCCTGGCAAGTTCATCTGCTAGCCCATTGCCGGGCCCAGCATCGAATGCTGAGTACCAAGAACCTTGAGCACCTGGCAACTTGACAGTCAATTAGAATGGCGGAACCAACGCAACAACAGATAACAGACAATCCACAATAGATTGCTGAGAACTGCAAGCTAATTTCCGAGAAATGCTTCAAAACGCATTCTCTCTTGTTCTCCTCCGCCCACTGCAGGCATGTACCGAAAACCTGTCTGTCTACCTCTGGTTTCCTTTTCCAGTTCTTCTTTGTTGTCTTGCAATTCTAGTGAAATTATGTCCCCATCTGTAAGCAGTTGTGCTCTCAAGTCAGCACCTGCCACCACCACCTTCTCTGACTAAGATGTTCATCTGCAGATATCCTCTGCAATAGAACCGCCTGCGGAATGCTTCCCATTCAAATCCTGCATCAGCAGCAGCAGTCATATCATTAGTTCATGATTTTTGTATAAGACTTCGAGGCACGTTTTCCCAAGCAGCAGCCAACTCAAAAACATTTTTCATGTTAAACTCCTTAAGTTTCTCCAAGATTGCAGTTGAGATAGCAATGATTTCCTGGAACGGAGTTTGATGCTTTGGATTGCGTGGAGAGGCTGAGGATTTTCCCATCTTCTCTTGGCAACTGTTCTTCTCATGTCCAATAAAAGGACAGCTTGCTAGCTGATTCCTGAGGCTTAGAATAAACTCTCTCTCAAACCAAACGAGAAAAATTGATCTTGCGACTCAAGCTTTTTTTACCTTCACAAGATACTGAGAGAGTAGTTGAAGCAAAAGCACGTGTTTCTTTGGCTTTTCCAATCACCAACAGACGAGCATGTTAGACGGTCTGTTTCTCTGGCTGACGCTAATGTCTTGTCAGGTAAAACTCGCCAAAATAAACCCTATTCGTCGGTCTTGTAAATTTGTTCATGAGTGAGAGCCTTCACTTGGACTATTTCTTGTAACTTCAATCCAAACAGTTCAACCGTAGCTCCGTTATTTGATGGAATTTCTCCGGTTACTTACAGCTGTCTTATCCCGTGTCATTTCTTAAAGCGGTCTTCCCAACCGCGGCTTGCGTTTAACTTCCTAGAATTGGTTATCCTTTCGCGAAAGAAACACCGCTTTTCGTGCTAGAATTTCTCCTGAAAACGGGACGTTAATCTGTCTGTGCTGAGCCAGCCAGGTTCTTAAGATTTGCGTGCTCGGGCTTTCGCAGTGTCTGTCAACAGTTTTTTTTTTATGCCAACATCAGTTGACTTTCCAAAGCCAACATTTTTTGAAACGTGATAACTGACGGTGCCGAGACATTGTGCCAAACGACATAATGCCGACTTGGTTCAATGACGCTTTTGCAAGTGTCATTAGGCCGACTATTAACATTTGGCATAATGTCACTTTCGTCATAGGGCCACACTAGTTTGCGACATTGTGCCAAATTGGGTGCAGGGTCATAAGTCCACGGGCCACCAATCCACAATCGCTACATGAACCATGCCCGATTTATGAACATGATGTGAAAAAATCTAGTGGAGGCAGAAGAATCCATTCGAAAACTAACATCGTATCGGAAAATCTAGACTGTACGACATGGCATGAGCTCTTTTGAAAAGTTTGACATGAGATTTGAGGTTTTCCTTTATGTGCATGATTTTGACTGCTTCTTGATGTTTACGCTCTCGCAGCCAACGCTGAAGTGAAGCGACATGGCATATCTTGCTCACGAAAGAAATGAGCGCGGATGGCTGTTCAGATCGTGGTTGTGAAGTTGGGCAGAAATATGTCCAGTTGTGACGATGTGTTATAACTAATTTAGTTCCAGGCGACTGCTTGACAGTTGTTGACATACCCTTAGCGGAGCGACGAAATCACGTGAGCGCTTAATTTTGGAAATAAGGCCGAATTTGAAATTTAGCCTGTATTTAAATTATGGGGTTGGTGGCTCGCTCCGATCGCTAACAGGATCTTAATACTAATTTCCGCAGGGTTTAGGCCGCTTACACGACTTCGCCGAAGCTCCGCTCCTGATTACCGAGATCACGGGTTTAACGGTGCTCCACTGTATACTTAAAATCCTTTTCGGCAGCGAATCTCACTTCATCACGGGAATAGAGGGATTCAATATAGTTCGTTGGTTGAGAATAATTGCCGTTGTTAAGGTGCCGCACTTAGGCAACACGTGTTTTCAGTGAAGTCATAATGGTTGATATTCGACTATTGACAGCCCACGAGTGATGCGTGATATGTGTTAAAGCCAAAAATATACGTTATAGGGCCCATACACGTCTGTGTGGTCTAGATTTATGTCGCATGCTTGCATGAATTGTGTATGGTCTGCAACGACGTGTCTGCGTCGTGTATGATATGAAAAAAGACCCAGAAAGGCACGAATAGATAATCCACTTTTTATTTTTTGCCAAAGCAATGATTAAGGCAGAACAAGCAGTGTCGACATTTTTCCGATCAGACGACCACGACGAAACCATACAAACTAATGTCTGTGCAGATTGCCTGCACCGTGTGTAGCGAAGGGGTGTTTGCGGCGACGTGCTTGTGTCGTGTGGGCCATACAATTATACGTTTTATAGCCAATGAATTGGACGTCCAGATCTTTTGGGAAAGATACATCAAATCTCTCATCCATGCCAATGGGAACGTGTCAATTGCAGCCATGGGTGACAACATAAGACGTATTAGTAGCGATATATACGGCAGCTCGCTTACAAACCTCTTAGCAGACAGGTTCTGCGAACCTAAATCATCAATCAAAGATATTATACTTGGCTGCAGGAGTTATTAAACTGGCTGGCTGCCACAAATCACGACAACCACCTCTAATTTTGAACACCCATGTGGCGGTACAATGGGCCTGAGTGCATAAATGACACTTTCTACCCGACCTACATACCTAGCCCAGCGATGATAGTGTGTATTGAATATTCCCTTGATGGCATTTCATGAAAAAGTGAAATAAAATGTTCATGTTTGTGGCTAACTAATCCACTTTATATGAATACAAGCTAATTATGTCATGTTTAGCGTTAAAAATACAATGAATCAACAATTTTTTGATTTTAATAATTTAGTCAGTGTAGTCGCAATCACCCACGGACATCTATTTTTTTCTCAGAAATCGAATGTGTGGTGGTTTCACCAATTTTCAATTTTGTTTTCATGCCACTTTAGTATTAATTTCAACCAATGAAAAACTAATGACAAGCAAATTATAACAAAGACGCAATCCAATGTTCCCAAATTTTTCTAAAAGTACAAAAATTACCACGTTTAATCGAACAACCACAAAAAATTGTAGAAAATACGCCCGCCAAAAGGCGGAGAACTAGGATGTCTCAATTTGATGTGAGATGACTGAATGAATATTTATACTTACATATACTTACGATCCTCCCTCAGCCGACACACTGGATTTAAACAGCAGTCGTCAGACCAATTCTAGCATATGGTATCCTTGTCTGGTGACAAGCACTACGAAACACAGTCAATCTTAAAAAGATCAGCAGTATACAAAGGTCTGCTTGTATTTGCTTTGCGGTGCACTCCGGTCCACACCTTCAACTGTCATGGAAACAATTCAAAGAAGCTGACGGCTTCCCAGGCTGCGATTAGGCAGAGGGAATGTAACCGTTGGAGGCAATATGCACAGTTTAGGTCACGTGGATATAATCAAGAATGCGAACATTCCAAAGCCCGTTGTATTTGCTTATAAAACACTGAAAAAAACCTTTAAAACTTTGCCGCCTATCTCTCGGTCAGATGCAACCTTAGTCTATGTAGGGTCCCTGGATTTGCCGCTGGCCAGTAATCAGGACTTCAATAAACCCAATAAAACAAGCACACTCCTAGCATTATTACCGCCCATTGCCTATTCGGCACACACGCCAGAAGGATGGGAACCCGAAGAAGGAAGAGGAAGAAGAAACTACCTCGGCACCTGTCCAGCACTTGCACGGTCAAAATCTAGAAGCCAAGCTTTGACATCGCTTGGGAATGAAGCAAGTGATCTGACTAGTAGCAAGAAGACAGTTAAATAATTTAAGGCAGACGACGAGATATGTTTACGAAGAATCGAGAGTTACTTCGTAGACTTCGGCCGTCTGAGATTGGCCAGAGTCAGAAAAAAAAGGTGTCTCACTGGCAAAATATTTAGACCCCAAAAAAGTGCCATGCAATGAGTGAGAGGAGAAACACCACAAGTCTTTCTAATAGCAAATGTCTGTAGTACACGCGAATGATGGAGTTTTCAGCGGTGAGCTCCTTCCCAGCACCCTAAGCCATGTTGCAGTCTAGGGTGTAATATGCCGAAGTGAACAGCTCTCAGAGTGTTATTTGTGCAGAATCTGCGGACTTGATACAAGCCGCGGATTGAGGAACGAATTCATATTTTGATCAATGTGTATATTTTGTTTCATGTAATGTAATATGGGTGGCGCTACAGCCAGTAGAGGCTGTACTCTCTCACGAGTGGACGGGTTTATGCCTACTGCAAACGGCCAATCTGAGGTACTCTTTGAGCATTTCTAGTGACTCGAAAGAGGGAGGACCGTGAACATTATTTTTGGTAGCACCGGCCGGGAATCGAAACCAGGTAGCGAGTATCAGTTTCGTCGGGGTCGACGCACATACCCACAACGCCACGGCGGCCAAAATTAATTTTATTCATAGGAAATAAAGGGTGGTTAAATTATGAGCCGATTTAAGGCCGATGGTAATTTTGAATAAAACACAAATTATTGTCATTTCTTTTGATTATGATAATATTGGTATGGTCCAACTGTGTATGGAACAAAATATCTGCCAAATGGCCGCCGCGACCTCGGCGGCGCACCTCCCTCCGATGGTCCAAATTTTCGATGACGCTGAAGCGGTTCTATGAAGTTCTATGCCGTTAATGTGCCGAAATATCTCATCCTTTAGCTCGTGCATTGTTGCTGGCTTGTCGACGTACACCATTTCTTTCAAATAACCCCAAAGAACAAAATCCAACGGTGTCAAACCACATGATCTTGGCGGCCAATTGACATCGCCACCACGTGAGATAACACGGCCGTTGAATTTGTCGCGCAAAAGAGCCATTGTTTCGTTGGCTGTGTGGCAAGTGGCACCGTCCTGTTGAAACCACATATCGTCCACATTCATATCTTCCAATTCGGGCCATAAAGAGTTCGTTATCATTCCACAATAGCGAACACCATTCACAGTAACTGCCTGACCGGCCTCATTTTGGAAAAAATACGACCCGTACACCAGCCGCCAGCACATAAACCGCACCAAACAGTCACTCTTCGTGGGTGCATTGGTTTTTCGACAATCACTCTTGGATTATCATTCGCCCAAATGCGGCAATTCTGCTTATTGACGAATCCACTGAGGTGAAACTGTGCCTCATCACCTCACCACTGTTGCCACCATTCTGACCATTGACGACGCTTGAAATGGTCAAGAGGCTCCAGTTCTTGAGTCAATTGCACCTGGTAAGCGTGTAAACGCAAGTCTTTATGCATAATGTTCATCAACGACGAGCGTGAGAGGTGCAATTGTTGGGCACGACGACGAGTTGAGGTGGACGGCTCTTAAGCCACACTATCGCGAATAGCAGCAATATTTTCTGGAGTACGAGCTGTACGAGCATGCACTGGTGTTTTCACATCTCCTACAGACCGGGTTTGCTCAAATTTTTGCACCATTTTTTCCGATTGTACGCACATTTGGACGATTAAATTGACCAAAAAAAATCACGAAGTGCACGATATGCATTCGCCCGTTTTCATAATAAGCCCGGAATAACTTTAACGCGTTGCTCGATTGTGTATCTTTCCATGGTTCAAATTGAGTTAGTCTGAAATTGAGAAATGTCAGAATAAAACTTGACGTTTAGGTGTGGTTCACATTCAACATCGGCCCTTAAATTTAACCATCCTTTAGAATGCCTCGGAAAACAGAATATGAAATATTTATTCATACAAAACGAAACAATGCAAGTTTTATTGCCCTTAAAAAAGAGACAAAAATAGCATCAGCCAGATTTGCAAATAGCGTGAGCAACGCGCCTACCGAAGGACCCGATGAGGTTCAAAGTTTTGTTTTTCGTTCACATTTGGTATTGGTGTGACATACTTACATACGAGTGGCGTTCAATATATTCTCGGTATCGATGTGAAGGAAAATGCGAATTCAATTTAAATTGTTTTTATTTTTCAATATAATCTCCCCTAACATCAATGCATTTGTTACATCTTGAGATAAGCTTCTTGTTTAAACCCTCAAAAAATAAATTTCCTCTTTCTCTGCAAAATACCGATTTATTGTCGACTTGAGTTCTTCATCATCCGAAAAGCTTTTTCCACGAAGACATTTTTTCAAATCCGGAAACAAGAAATAATCACTAGGGGCAAGGTCTGGACTATAGGGTGGGTGTTGGATTTCTTCGAAACCACAATCTCGCGCAGCAGCCTTGGAAACTCGCGCCGTGTGAACAGGAGCGTTGTCATGAAGAAGCAAGCTTTTCTTTTTAATTTCCTCCCGCAAATTATGCAAAGTGGAAGCGTAAGATGCGGCGTTGATGGTTTCACGTACTCAATTAGCAAGATTCCCTTTGAGTCCCAAAAAACTGTGGCCATGAGCTTCCCGGCAGACGGAGTGACTTGGAACTTCTTCGGGGGGTCTGTTTCTTTTTTATGCCACTGCATGGGCTCTTGTTTGCTTTCATGGTCATAGTGGTGGACCCATGTTTCGCCACCAGTAACAATTCGATCCATAACACCGTCCGCGTTCCCACTACACATCTCCAAAAGCTCTCTACAGCATGCGATTCTCACTTTTTTCTGAAGCGCTCTGAGCATTCGTGGCAGCCACCTTGCACTGACCTTTGAAAGGTTAAGATGGTCATGAAGAACGGTGTGAATGGTACCAATTGAAAGCTTGGTGATCTCTGCCATCATTTTCACCTTTATTCGGCATCCTCAAGAATAAGTTTTTCGACTTCTTTGATGCTCTCTCCCGTACAAGCAGTAGCCGGGGCGCCGGAGCTGGGCTCGTCTTCAAAGCTCTCTCTGCCTCTCTTGAACTCACGTGACCACTTTTGCACAGTTGATAATGAAGGTGCGGAAACCTGGTGAACAGCCACCATCTCTTCATGAATAGTTTTTCGACTTTTTCCTTGCTTAGTGAGAAATTGAATTACAGCGCGATGCTTTTCACCATCATCGTCTCAGTTGCCAGTATGATTCTGTTTAACTAGAGGTAAAACGCGAAATAATAATCACATTTATATGAAATTTTACATGAATGCACTAAAATAATAGTATTACTTGATAAATAAGTCAATTTATATATACAACCACAGTTTCACCCCGATACCGAGAATATATTGAACGCTCCTCGTAAATTGCCCCGACCTCGAAATCCTGAGTTAAAGGCAAAAGGGTTTCGTTGACCATTTAAGAAAACTATCTCAGAAGAAAACTCTTCTTTGGCTTATTAGTGTTCGCCATTCCACGTCCAGCTTGTCAATAACGCCTTCTTCTTGACCAATCCAATCAAACCTCTTCTAAATTTTTGGGATTAATGCTTCGCATAGAGTCTTACATGCTTTCGTCGCTGCGAAATTTTATAATGACAAGCATTCGAAGATATTTCGTGCTCAAGCATCTGTACTAGGACCACTACTGTATGTACTGCTGACAATCCTCTCCCAACAGGACCAACACGTACTACTATGTTAGCCACATTTGCAGACGATACAGTTGTAGCTACAGACCTTGCCCCTTCTGACTACCATTTGTTCCGGTCGATGCAGGACGCCCTCGCTGCAGTACGGTTCACACCAGAGCAGAATATCAAAAATTGGATTGATTCAGTCTAGGCTGCCAAGCCGGCGAAGTTCTTTTGGGATGGGATCCACAAATTGCCAGAAAGATGGGAAAAAGTCGTAGCTTCAGATGGGCAATACTTTGAATAATACTATTGACCATGTTTTTCTTAAATGAACGTTAAAATTGTGAAAAAAATTGTGAAAAAACCCCAAAACATGCTGACATAAATGTTTTAAAAAGAAGGAAAAGGAGGAGCACTGTGGTACACAGTAGTATGGATACATTCGACAACACTGGCTGCAACGAACAACGAGAGCTGTTCGTGGGTTCTACGAACAGAAACAAAGGCAAGGACGAAGCCGACTTCGCAGAAGGAAAATAAAAGAGCACGAGAATCGATGAGATGGAGAGGTGCTACGAAACTTTTACCAAACGATGAGACAGCTATCCAAAGGATATCAGGTTCGGACAGTCCTATTTCCGGTCAGCCGACGTGGGAGTTTCCGTTTAATTCCTGGTTTTTTCGAGAACCTTCTTTGAAGTTTTCTTATAAGAACGAACCTGTCTGTACATTTTTTTATAGCTTTCCAATTTGTTTGCCCAATCTGCCCCACTCTTTGCATAAAAATACGAAATATGGACTTCCGATTCCGTGGCAGAGGTTCCATTCAGTACCGCAACACAAAATGCGGCCACAAGATATCTGAGCACCTCCATCATCAGTTGGTTTATCCGCCACTGTGCCCTCCCGTTGGTCGATCTGCGGCTATGGTCGCCGCTCCAATTTCACTGCAGAAGTTCGGAACGGTTCTAGATCGGCTGCATGACCAGAGGCATGAGCTCACGAAATGATCCTTCAACTGCCCCTATGAGGCCCCCCAAGAAAGGTATTCACACGAATTTCAGTCACATGTAAGTTCAAACGTTCATAAATTTGTAGGCGAAGTCGGCTATGTATCGGATATGCTTTGACTTCGTCCTTAAGAATCGAAGATTTCTTCATCCATTGGTGTCTGCCCCCGTGTACTCGAACAAACACCAAGCAGCTGTCGCTCACAAGCGCTGCAGTTGCATAATCCAGGGAAAACTTCGCAGACTTAAACGCTTTGTGAAGAAAATAAACAGAGACAGGCATGCTCGTTATGTTGTCATCAGCAGCCAGCAAATGACTAGAATTACATGAATAGTCGCAACAGTAGTTGGGAACTACAGCAACTTCTCAACTGCGTACCTAAAGCGCAGTTGTGTAGCATTTAATCCCAAAAAACTTCCATCAAGAACTTCTGCGTTTGTTTAGAACAACAGTCGTCTGTCCTCCTTGAGCGAATATGAGTATGAGCCCGACTCTTGATTCCATTCAACGAAAGCGACAACAAACTTACCCTCAGTTGAGCAGCTGCTCAGGATCCCGTCGTTGATAAAAAATCTCCTCCCTAGACTGAAGACAACTGAACACATGTCATTAACACGTAGACACGCGGTCCAGCCATGAATCCATGGCAAAAGCAATATCTCAAGAACCTTTCACACTGCACAGTGTTCCCCTCCACGCATTTACCACCCATCCACGTCCGTATCGGCTCGTGGGTACATGATGACTTTGTAAACAGATTCGCGCAAAGTTACAAAGTCAGTCACAAGTACTCGGCGCATTTCCCAAGAGAGCGGCTCTTAGTCAACAGTCCCCTTTTATGCTTCATACCCACGCGCCATTAGTTCAAAGCCTCATTCAGTGGGGAAAAATGGAACGTCTGCTGCTGAACAGCAAGCACACTCGCAAATGTATCGCAACCCGAGCGCAATGCAATGCAAAGCATCGACCTCCTCTTTGATGCACACACACCCTGCCTGCATACAATTATGTGGCCCTTTAGGATTCGAGACTACTCAAAAATATGAGAGGACCTCATCCCGTCCGCTCGGAATTTATGTGTCATCCTTTCCTTTCACCGAGGGCGCTCACACTCCGTCAACCATGTGTGGTGGGGGGTGGAGAGTGGGCTGGGCTCCCACCACTCCCGAATAAGCTCACAGTCGCAGAGAGTTGTCAGAAAGAATCGCACCAGTCCCAGTGGAAGGAGACCCTCCACCTCCCACCATCTACCATTCGTTTCGTTCTAATTCTTAATGAGTGCTCCGCCGCGCCGTGCTGCACCCCATCGGCCAGCACACATTTTCCACAATTCACCGAGCGCTTAAGTCACATTATCATCTCGTACATCGAACACGGAACGGACTCATGCATGCATCATTAACTTTAGCCCTGGCCATTAGGCCAGCAGCATCACACAAAGGACGCTGCAGCGAGGATGTCTCGCACATCCCGGTTGCACACATTTAGCCTCACCCAGCGAGCATGTGTTTTGCAACATTTTTGTTCGTTTCGTTCGTTTCCGCTCTTTTTTTTTCAAATCCCATTGTATCGCTGCACACACACATACACATACTTCACAAGCATTTACACACTCTCCCCGTCTATCTTGCAGGAATCGCCGGCCCTCGGGGACGTCCGGGCAAGCCCGGAACTAATGGAACACCTGGCATTCCGGGCATAAACGCGTGGAAAGTTAAAATTAATGGCACCTTTTCAAGTGACTTGCTCATTCCGCCATCGATTGCCGGTAAGTGGACACGATGTGGGACGGAAGTTGGGCGGCCAGTTCCTGGCTTCTAGCCCACAGCTTTGCAAGGACCATGCCTGCGATTTATTAATTAAGATAAAAAAAGAGAGAAACGTGAACTGGCGACTGCCCGTGGCAGCGCCAGTGTATCGTTTGCAGTAAATCGTTGACAACTTTTATATCGCTTTACAATGTGTTTCGGTTAGAAGGAGCAGTAGTTAACTTTAAAATCCTTTTCACGCCTCCCCCTCGCCCGCAGATGTCAGCCAACCCGACATCCAGAGGACCATCATCGTCGAGGAGGGCAAGAATCTACGCTTGGCTTGTGCAGCAAATGGTAATCCACTGCCGCACGTTGAGTGGCGCCGTGGCGATGGTCGAACTATAGCCATCGAGGGAGAAGAGTGTAAGTACGAATCAGCTCGGAACCACCTCCTCCAGGTTGTAGTCACATGGATTTCTCTCTTCTTTGTCGAGCAGTGTCGTCGGTGAGCGGGCATACATTGCAGATCAGCAACATAAGTCGCAGTCATATGGCGCCGTACACCTGTTTCGCCGACAATGGCATACCGCCGGTGGCCAATGCCACATTCCTGGTCGAGGTTCACTGTAAGTATTCGAGTTTGTGGGTGGCTGGGTGTGCATCTCGGCGGAATTCGATTTCGCAAATGAGGAGCGGAATGGAATTTTGATTGAAGATTTCCCTTTCTGAATGTTTTCTCTCTCTCTCTCTCTCTCTTTCTATTTCTCGGCAGTTTCACCGATGATAGCCGTTTACAGGCAGATTGTGTTCGCTCTGGAGGGTGGCAGTGCGACGCTGGAGTGCCAGGTGAGTGGTGTGCATGTGGTGTTAAGCAAGTTGCTGCATCTGCCTTAATTACTCTTGTGCTCCTCCGAAGAGTTAACGCAGAATTTGATTGGATGCGCGCAGAATGATTGGGATGATGGGGATGATAGGACGAATTACGAGTTTAGCTCGGCTTATGGATACCCAACGAAGTTCGCTCATTGTTTGCAGTGAACTTTCAAGTGTGTACGGCAACTCGAAGAGGTGTACCCAGCGGAGACCGAACATTTTCCACTTTGGGCGAAATTAATTCGAAGAGTTGCTACGGGCTTTGGCGCTGCCTCTGCATCAATTTTACGATTCTTGGGAACTGGCAGCAACAGATGAAGACAATGGAGGGGACTTGTATTGTTGCTCGCTTTCTAAAGTATTTTCTTAACGAAGTCACTTCGCATAAGCCAACCACATGCGATGGAAGTTATGCCAGATTACCGCTGACTAAATGGATATCAACGGTGTCTAATTATTTTTAAATTATATTGCGTAGCTAAGGTAACTTGACGTATTTAAAGTCAAACAGATAGATTCGCGTCACATATTGGAAGTCGGGTCATGTAACTGAGAACGCGTCACGTAACAGAGGACGCGTCACGTAACTGAGGACGTGCTATGATGTCACGTAACAGAGGTTGTCATAACACTCGTCAATTTATTTAGGACGCGTCACGCAACTGACGAAGCGTCATGTGACTGAGGACGTGTCACGGAACGGAGGATGCGCTATGTAACTGCGATCGCGTCACGTAACTGCAGAAATTAAAAGATGTCTCGTCACGTAACAGCAATCACATCACTCAACCGAGGACGCGTCACGTAACTGAGGACGCGTTATGATGTCACATCACTTAGAACGCGTCACATCCCGGTACAGATGTAACGTAGCAGAGATTACGTCACGTAGCTAATGTCCTGAAACGTCAATGAATACGCGTCACGTAACTTAAGTCGCACCATGTAAAAGATGTCTCGTCAATTTATTTAGGACGCGTCACGTAACAGAGGACGCGCTATATAAATGCGGTCGCGTCACGTAACTGCAGAAATCACGTCACGTAAAAGATGTCTCGTCAGGTAACAACCATTACATTATTTAACTGAGGACACGTCACGTAATAGAGGACGTCATGTGACTGCAGACGCGTCACGTAACTTTGGACGCGTCACGTAACTGCAGAAATCAAAAGTTGTCTTGTCACGTAACTGAGGTCATGTCAAAGTAACAGCAATCACATCACTCAACTGGGGACGCGTCATACAGGATGTCATGTGACTGTTGACGCGTTACGTAACTGCGGACACGTCATGTAACTTCGGACAAGTCACGTAACTACAGACATACCACGTAACTGAAATCACGTCACGTAAAAGATCTCTCGTCACGTAAATGCAATCGCATCACTCAACCGAGGACGCGTCACGTAATAGAGGACGTCATATGACTGTTGACGCTTTACGTAACTGCGGACACCACAAGTAACTTCGGACAAGTCACGTAACTACAGACATAATACGTAACTGAAACCACGTCACGTAAAAGAGGTCGCGTCATGCCACATCACTGAGAACGCGTCACGTCTCTTAACTGAAGTCTCTTCAGATATAAGAAGCTACAGCGAGTTACAGGAGCAACGTCACGTAACTTAAATCATTTCATGCAAAAAGTCACGCCACGTAACTGATGCCACGTCGCTGGGCCCAAGTCCCACCACATTACTGACTCGCATCATGTCATTCTTAACAAGGTCTCTCTAATGTGAACAAAAAAAACTATTTTATTGAATTTCAACTGGAACGGCATTCAAAAACTTTATTTCAACTTCTTAACTATTTTCGCATAGTCACCCTTGCGAGGGCACTTGAAGGTGTCCCTCGTGATGGACACATCGACTGGAATGGCGCTCAGCTTGGCATCCCTCTCATGTATGTATTGACGCAGGCCAATATTTGTCTGGTTGTCGAAGCTGTTTATCGGATCAAAACCCTTCGTCGGTACAGCATCGTTCGTTAACTGGCCACATTCGTTTCTGCCCGCCTTAATGCGATAGAAAACGTCCGTTGTGCTGGTCAAATTCGCCAAGAACTGCTCAGCATTGAAGAACTTCACCGACGAGTGATGGGCACGAGCACGATTTCGAAATCCTTGCACATAGCTGGACGTGAAGATGTCGCAGAGCTTACCGTCGCGCGGTGCATTCGCATAATTTCCTGAGTATTCGGAGAGTTTTGCTTCGTCGCTTTGCTGCGGTGGTGATTTTTCGAAGACTGCACGATTCTCGAACCAGTTCCCAATGAGCGTAGTGTCGTCGTAGATTTTGGCGCTTTTTGTGTCCAAAAATGTGTTGCGCTTGCTCATCCTTGTGAGAATGACGAGAGAATGTTTGAATTTGTTGACTTTTGCTGAACAAGGATACGCGTTCAAATTTGTTTATTATTTACTATTTTGTTGATTGACTGTGAAGATCTGATTGTTGACGTGTCGATAAGGTAGTGATGATGATAAGGTGTGCTGGCGAGTTCGACAGATGTCCGCGAGCTGCGACGGTGTCACGGGAGTGTCACACAAACTTGAAGGCGGAAAGGAAGTAACGAGGAACAACGCTCTTAAAAGTAAAACAAAAGGCATCAACTGGGATGCAAGCTTATGTTGGGGTGGCAAATGAAACGAACTCGCTGACGGTCGGAACGCAGCTCGCTCTCGAAAGCGGGGCAAAGTCCCTCATAGCGTCGTCTCAAGGCCACAAGATGCGCCGGCCACAGACATCGAAATTCATATGTCACACGGTCAGTGCGAATCTCGATGTTCACACGGCGTAAAAATGCAAGCGACACATTTGTTAGCCCGAGTACTCTACTTTGGGGATACTATTACGTAGACGACTCTATGCCCCCTGAAGCATCATATTTGGCCAATGTCAAAAACGAAACCTGTGTGGAGTCGCAAAACTGAAGATGGCTGTCTAGACAAGCAGCACACCTTACCATCCTTCCACCGTGGTGCCAATATTGAGTCAACTAAAGGGTGGTTAATTTTAAGGGCCGATGTTGAATGTGAACCACACCTAAACGTCAAGTTTTATTCTGACATTTCTTAATTTCAGACTAACTCAATTTGAACCATGGAAAGATACACAATCGAGCAACGCGTTTAAGTTATTCCGGGCTTATTATGAAAATGGGCGTTCAAATCAAAATGCATATCGTGCACTTCGTGCGTACAATCGGAAAAATGGTGCAAAAATTTGAGCAAACCCGGAGATGTGAAAACACCAGTGCATGCTCGTGCAGCTCGTACTGCAGAAAATATTGCTGCTGTTCGCGATAGTGTGGCTGAAGAGCCGTCCACCTCAACTCGTCGTCGTGCCCAACAATTGCACCTCTCACGCTAGTCGGTGATGAACATTATGCATAAAGACTTGCGTTTACACGCTTACCAGGTGCAATTGACTCAAGAACTAAAGCCTCTTGACCATTTCAAGCGTCGTCAATGGTCAGAATGGTGGCAACAGTGGTGAGGTGATGAGGCACATTTTCACCTCAGTGGATTCGTCAATAAGCAGAATTGCCGCATTTGGGCGAATGATAATCCAAGAGCGATTGTCGAAAGACCAATGCACCCTCAAAGAGTGACTGTTTGGTGCGGTTTATGGACTGGCGGCTGGTGTACGGGCCGTATTTTTTCCAAAATGAGGCCGGTCAGGCAGTTTCTGTGAATGGTGTTCGCTACCGTGAAATGACAACGAACTTTTTATGGCCCGAATTGGAAGATATGAATGTGGACGATATGTGGTTTCAACAGGAAGCTGCCACTTGCCACACAGCTAACGAAACAATGGCTCTTTTGCGCGACAAATTCAACGGCCGTGTTATCCCACGTGGTGGCGATGTCAATTGGCCGCCAAGATCATGTGATTTGAAACCGTTGGATTTTGTTCTTTGGGGTTATTTGAAAGAAGAGGTGTACGTCGACAAGCCAGTAACAATTCAAGAGCTAAAGGATGAGATAATTTGGCACATTAACGGCATAGAACCTCATAGAACGGCTTCAGCGTCATCCAAATCGGATGGAGGTGTGCCGCCGAGGTCGCGGCGGCCATTTGGCCGATATTTTGTTCCATACATAGTTGGACCGTACCAATATTATCATAATCAAAAGAAATGACAATAATTTCCTAAATAATTTTTGTTTTATTCAAAATCAACATCGGCCCTTAAAATTTAACCACCCTTTATATTTATACATACTAGCTGACCCGGCAAACGTTGTTTTCCCATATAAATTATTTCAAGAGCCTATTTTGGTAGAAAAAACTAACTAATGTATTGTGAGTGTTTGATGATGTGGTCTCTGAGCGAGAGACATGGAGCGCTGTGATCGATGACGGGTAAAGAAAAATATAAAACGCTGAAAATTTAATTTTTAAATTTATTGTAATTGGTTCTTTAAAATTACATATACATCATGTACTATTACAGTATTACTAAAAACCAATATTAATCCCTTACTGCAATAGAGTGTACAATCCTTTTTGTAATCCCATCTTTGGCTAACACAAACAAACTGGATGGTTACCTACTCGAGAGCAGGTGTATACTCAAAACATGGTATACTCAAATCCAAGCCACAAACAGACATCGTTTGGCCTTGAGACTTATTGACAGTTATTGCAAATGCCAATCTAATTGGAAATTTAAGCCGCATGAATTGAATTGCGACATTTGTAGGTATAAGGAATACGCGGTAGTAATAAAGGGTGATTTTTTAAAAGTATAGGAAAGTTTTTAAAAAAAAAAACACATAAAATTCAGAAAAATGCATGAAATCTTTGTTTGAATCGACAGCACGCTCCATATAATTTAATATTTGAAGATTATTTCATGCAAATGTTGACCTTGACTGCGCCTCAAATGGTCCATCCGCTTAGTCCAATTTTGGCATATTCTTTCCAACATTTCGGCCGGTATCTCACGAATAAATGCTTCAATGTTGTCTTTCAATGCGTCAATTGAAGCGGGCTTGTCTGTATAGACATGTGCTTTAAGACATGAGCCCCACAAAACATAGTCTAAAGGCGTTAAATCGCACGATCTAGGCGGCCAACTGACCGGTCCCGAACGGGAAATAAAATGTTCACCGAACTTGCCTCTCAGTAAGTCCATTGTTGCGCGTGCTGTGTGGCATGTGGCACCGTCTTGTTGAAACCACATGTCATGCAAGTCAAGCTCTTGCATATTGGGCAAAAAAAAGGTGGATATCATCTCACGGTAGCGCTCACCATTCACAGTTACGTGTACGTTACGATTCGCATTATCTTTGAAGAAGTACGGTCCAACGATGCCACCAGCCCACAAACCGCACCAAACTGTGACTTTTTCTGGATGCATTGGCAGCTCTTGCAATGCTTCTGGCTGATATTCACTCCAAAATCGACAATTCTGCTTATTTTCGTACCTATTGAGCCAAAAATGAGCTTCGTCACTGAACACAATTTTTCGGTAAAAAAGTGGATCTTCGGCCAACTTTTCAAGAGCCCATTCACCAAAAATTTTACGTTGCGGTAGGTCGTTCGGCTTCAATTCTTGCACCAGCTGTAGTTTGAAAGGTCAAATTATAGACCAAACTGAAGATGTTTGACAGTGAAACAAAACACGCAACGTGCGTCAGCTGTTTAAACCAGTGTTGGCAAAAAGATAATAGCTTAAAAATCACCCTTTATTTATGCAGCTCCAGGTCATTCACATTGTAACTCTGGTTGTGATTAAGTCGCAGCTAAAAAATGTTGATGTCTCTCTTGTGGGGCTTCAGCCAGCGATAATGGAGAATAGAGATACCCATCTTCGGCCATTTTTACCCCTGGTCCACACCGGAGATGCAGTGGTAATCCCTTGTTTTTCACACATACTTTTGAAAAATCCGGGAATCTACCATAATGCGTGAATTTAAGTGGGAAATGGTGAGAGATTCGTGAATTTAGAGGGACAATCGCGGCCGAGTCGTGAATTCATCTGGAAAATGGCGACAGATTCAAGAATTTGCCCACAATCCATGGACTGTTGTACGGAGGATGTTCAGAAGTCGACTCGTATTCTTCAGTTCATTTTGTAACATGGACTTGGGTGCATACAAATGTGATGTTACGCCCAATGAACAGACACAATTTGCTTCAATTTAATGCTGAAGTCTATGTATGGCTGCTCTGGTAGAATCCATGCAACTCGTTGTTCGACATCGTTGGAGAGTTCTGCTCGCTTAGCAGATTTAACGCGCTGAGGTAGCGTTGTCCGGGAAGTGTGTTTCTCAGGTTCTCAGGATGGTTGTTGATGTTTAGTAGCTGCTTTGTGAACAGTGTCACCATGTTCTGCTGCAGGGAGGGTGATGCGTGCTTGCTCGTAAAGCCTGTTGTTGCTGTGGTGCCTTTGACGGTCCCTGTCGAAGGTGAGTCCGGTACATAGTCCGGAAAATTGCGAGCTTCGCCTTGATGGTCTTAGAGATGGTGCGCCATATTTGGAAGCCGTACGTTAAGATCGGCCGTATAAGCTGCTTGTATAGCAGCAGTTTTTTCCTCAGGCTTAATCCATTTTGCTTGCGCATCAAGGGATAGATGCGATGGAAGCCTAGGTTGGCCTTCTTAAGGGGCAGTTTCGAATGACTGTTGAACTTGTTGTTGAAGTTTTAACGCCTTGACCTTTTCGTTAGTTGATGTTTCTGCACCGTTAGAGAGCACTATCTTTATGCTTCGAAATCTAGGTGCCTATCTGCATCCACCTCTGTATGGTCCCCTTAAGCACATACGTACCGAGTACCGGTTTCCCTACTCTACCCCATTTGGTAGAGTAGTCAAATTGTTCGCTGTTTGGATTTCGACCCTTCGCGCGGCTATCTGTGGTGACGTCGGGCTGGCATAAGTCAGCGAGTCACTGTGCTTCACTGTGTCAGTTGGATGTGGTTGATCTGCCGTGTAGATGTTGAAAAGCCACGGTCCCAGCTTTGATCCTTGTGCAACTTCCGCCTTGGTGCTCCGCTCTGTTGACTTGCTGCCTTCAACTGAGACGTAGAATCTTCTGGAATTCAGAAAGTTATAAATTATTCCGATGAGTTTGGAGGGGAATCCCGTCTGGTTCAGCTTGTAGATGAGTTTCTCAGGGGTCCCTCCTCTCCAGACCGTATTGAAGGCCTTTTCTACGTCCAGGAAGCAGGCGACGGTGACCTCGTTATTGGTCAGAGCAGCTACAACATCGTGGTGGAACTTCATGAAAGTACTGAATATCCAGAATGATGTTTATGTCGGTAGACCATCGCTTTAGTTTTCACACTACCAGGTCCTCCAGGATCATGCTTATTTTGCTCAAGAGCTATGTAGGCTTGCATCGTGAAGCACTGGCAGCGTTCCCCTTTTTTGGTATTGCGACAATTTTTGATATCTTCCACTTTCTAGGAAAGTAGCCTAGTAGTAGTTCATGGTGATTGTGATAAGTATCATCACCGTTTGTGGCACTCACTTCAGGATGAAATTCGAAATATTGTCAGCCCCGGCTGCTTTCCTCCTTTCCTCAGCCCCGGCTGCGTTGAATAATTCCCACAATTTCTTCGGCCGTTGCGAGGCCATCGTTTCCTGTCGCGTCGTCCGCTGGCTTGGTTTCGCTGGAGATTATGTCTGCTGCGGATGAAGTCTCTGGTGCATTGACATCGGCCGGTGATGGTTGAAAGTTGCTTTCGAAAAAGGACGAAAAGGCTTCTGCTTTCTCCGCCGGTGTGCTTGCGTCTCCTTCGCTTTTTGTCAGTTTTTGTGGCAGCTTCTTCGTCTTCGTCTTTCCGATGATTTGGTGGATTTGTCGGAATGTGTCGGATCCTAGCTGGTCCTCAGCCTGTTCTCCAGCTGCATATTGTTGTGCGTTTGTACCGCGTTCCGAAACATGATGTTCGGGCAGTTCAACTCACTCCGGCGGTGTATTCCATACACGACACAGACACCTCGTTGCAAGCCATGCAAAATTCAAAAGAATTTGAAATTCGCTGCAAACATGCATGCACACAGACTGTCTGCTCAGACATGTGCACAACAACAAAATGTGTTGGTCTGCAGCGACGTGTCTGTGTCGTGTATGGGCCCTACAACAAAGCAAGGCATTTTGACTTCTTGCTTCGATTGGTGTGCGTTGAAGTAAAACAAAATGTTGTTCAACATGTAGTCGGCCTCGGACGACTAAGGAAAAGGACGCAGAGACTGCTGGGTTCATCCATACATGCGATAATAGACAGAGTTTGCGATTGAAGCTGTGACTGACTACTTGCTGGGATAAATCGAAAATGCTATCATAACTCCGTCTGAGAGATTATTTATAACCCGGAATCAAAATTTAGTTTTGCAAAAAACAACAGGCCAGCTAACGTCAACGAATCATGTTTTTCTGTTTCGCTTTCATTTGGTGTGTGTTGCGCCACAGGAAAGACGGCGATTGCCATCAATGACGCTGCTGGTTCGAAACATTTTCGTTGCATTCGGTGTGTGCTGCTCGTATACAATCCATGGACACACGGACTTGAACAACCCGTTGTAAGCACCAGCCATTGTAGGACATTAAACAAATTTTCAAATCGCTCTTATCGCTTGTTCGTATACAATGGCATGTATTCGCGACAACCACCACCAAACCCTTTAAAACAAAAACGTGTGTAGTCCCAGTAGGAATACAGTTCTCTGGTACCATTGCTTTAACCGGTGTGTTTTCGGCCTAAGTCAAACATTCCATAAATCGAACAAAATATCTGCTCCCGGACTGGACCGTATTACCTTTTTTAGTAGACTGTCTGCACGTGTAGGAAGCCACTTGCCTCTTGTCTCTATTTCCCCTTTCTGCAGCAAGGAGTAAAATCAAAAAACTGCGTCACCCCCTTTTGAGTGATCTCTTTTGCTTGGGATACGCTCAAACGAACACCACTTGACATTTACTGTCTCAGCTCAGATCACCAGGCGCTCATGTGCGGCATCACAGAAGTGTGTCAGAATGCGAGGGTTATTCCCGTTGTCTCTCCTGTCAACGACCACAAATGTCACCAGGCTGATTGTTCGGAAAAATGTCACCCTTCCATGACTCTGCCTTCCGTTCTGTGGCATTTCCGGGAAAACCTGTTTCTGTCAATTAATTACGTTCATATTTTCATAACCAAAATACCGCTGTCGGTTGACAGCGCCCCCGCATGGATCCCTGCGCAAGTTTTGTTCTCTTTGTTTTCCATTGACATGAGCCCCAGCCTGCAATCCGCATTCACATTCTGTTAGTCCATGGCGCAAACGAAACTGCAACTTACCCCGGTTTAACGTCATCCTCCCACTCGCGTGTGCAGTACAACATGAGGGAATTAGACCTTATCAGAATGTAACATCGTGTTGGGCGTGCGAGTTCGTGGCTAATTTGTTGTTATGCCAACACACTGTCAGCCATGGACCACATCATGACGACGATGATTGGGCTGGCGCCCAACCCCGCTCAGATTGCACGGTGGCGCGCTGCCTGTACCACATGCAGAACACTTCCACAGGGACTGACGCCGGATTTGGCCATAATTAATGGCAATTTCCTTCACTTTATCACAGTGGAGCAGCGAGCAGGCCGAGGCCAGGGAGTCTCCCCTGTTCAACAGTGCTTCTTGTGTGCGTGGCCGGGTTCATTTGGCGGCCGCAACATCCCCGCTGGGGGTGTGTTACTTGTGAGCCTCTTTTCTTAATTTATTGCCACAGGAAATTAATTGCTGAATAATAGCATTTCTAAATGTATTTCGCCGAACTTTAATTACACACCACACGGGGAGGCAATCGCATGTCCTGGCCTCTCGTTTGGAATGTCCCTAATGTCTCCACCCATCTGGATCTGTAACAGGTTCACTGCTCACTGGCCGCCGCGCTGAACAGCCTCCTCGCCGCCGCCACCGGTGTGTTGTGTTGGCCGTAATTACACGTGGAATGCTGTGAAGACTTTTGCATTTTATGATTAATTGAATGGGCTTTAATGAACATTCTGTGGGATGCTTCCGAAACAGTTGTCCGTGTCGGTGGAGCGTCGTGTGGTTGGAGGCGCTTCCACGAATTGTGTCTGGAACGTACATAAGTCATCTGATGCCTGGGATTAATATTCAAGGCAATGTCATGATAATGAACTTCGCCAAGTTGAGAGTCTTAGCACTTCAGTGTCCTCTGACAGCGTCATGAGTGCTTGTGGAGAGCATTCCAGCACAGCGACAAGCGTTCTATTCATGGACAATAAAATACACACACAGGACTGTGCGGGGGGCGACGTTGACAATGGAAGTCGATTCTGAAGGTGTGTGTGGATGGGAGAGGTTGGAGAATACACCGCAATGCATTGTAGACAGGGCGACTAGTTGCGAAAGTTCTGAAACTGCGTGTTGCCTTCTTATAGTGCGCGTCCGATGTTGCTCTTGGTGGGCTTATGCGGTGGCGGTTGAGGCAATAAACTCAGCGGAGATCGCAGTGAGTGCAGAAGCAGGGGCTTTGCCAACCCTACTTAGGGCCGTGTCAATGACTGGACGGTTATAAAATTGGCCGAGCACTTGGGTTTGACATTTGCTATACAATTGGAGGTGGTTGCCGCGGTGGAGTGTGTATGGGCGTGGACTCCTTCGCACCTAAGGTGGCTAAGTGGGATGCTCGGATGGCAGACATTTTCACGAACCCACCCCTTTCGAGTCACTGGCAATGCACAAAGAGTGTAAGTGTCTAGAAAAAAGCTTCTCAAACTTGACCGGCATAAAACTGTAGGGCCCTTCCACTCGCGAGAGAACAATGGCACGGACAATACAAGTGCTTGCTGCAGAAGCTTGGACCTGGCCCCCTACGGGCTGTGGCGCCACACAAATTATTATAGGATAGGTAGTGGAACACACACTAAAGCCCAGTTGAAGAAATCGGCGCATTTTTCAGAAGGACTACATGCTTGTCTTTATGATTTCCAATATTCTATGGTTTAAGGGGTATCCAGGATAACCTCAAACATCGGAGTATCCGTCTACATTGCCGAAGTATCATGTATTTACTTCAACCCTTGTGTCAACACCCAAAAAATTATACGTAAACATACACCCTACTCACCTGGGTGTACCCTACGTTTTTGTGTGCCCACGTGCGTCGGAAAGAGTTGGCTGGTTCTGTCAATTGTGCTAAGAATCCTTTGAAGTGCTTTTCCGGTCATGGCAAAACCCTAGTGGAGTAAGAGAAACAAATCGTGCTGAACGTGTGATTGAAGATTTGTGATGCAATCGGTTTCGTGGAAGAGATCTTTTTTGACTTGATGTTAGACTGCGATTTGTCAATAGTCGATCATTTTACCAGCCGCATTTTCTTATCCAAAAGGAAGAGCAGTAAGGTCGCCAATCTTTGGATTTAGCAGCAACATGAGCCTGTGGCCATATATTCCAAAAAAAAAAAAACAAATCGGTTGTGCTTCTGTCCACTTCTAAAGGAAAGCCAAAAATGATACTCGATTACAATGAAAGCAATCGAGGTGTTGACAATATGGGCAAGTGCATTGGTGAATACACTACGCAGGGAAAACGAACTCTCCCTTTTTGTACAACATTGTCATGTGGCAGCATTCGTAAACAAACCGTAGACGGTTGTTCCTACAACAATTGAGTGAACAATTAGCCATGGTGATACGAAATTATCTGTCACGCAGTGGAATTGATAGTATGTTGGACCACCCTAGTGTAGGGGCTTGTGGTGAATTCACCAAACGGAAAGAAAATGTACCTATGTCCCAGAAGAAGACCAACACGAAACGTCTGTAAGAAGCCAGTTTGTGCTGCATGTCCATCCTAAAATAACAAAAATTAAAGTTGTAACATCCCTGTCTGAACCGATTATGACACTTACAACCTTGTAAGCGAGGACAGCGCCACCTGACTGTGGAGAACCAAACTTGAGAGAAAGGAAGAAGTTGACGATCCTCTGATCACGAGTCACATCTGTGTTTGCTGCAACCTTCCGTGAGAAGCGGCTAGACTAGAGGAATTATTCAATAAAATTGTTCTTAAGTTCCGTAGAAGTAAAATAAGATAAAGTTGAATTAAAGATGCAATTTTTCAAAAATAGGAATTTATAATGAAACAAGTGCTTTTCTGCATCTCCAGCTAACAATTTACATCTTCATTTTACCATGCACACCCGGGAGTGTTGGCTGTTGATGTAAGGGGTGAAACCCCCCCAAAAATGCTTGTAAATCTTGACATCTTGAGCTTGAAAATTTAGTTTTTTTTTAAACATGATTGATGATGACTATTGACTCATAATACACACTATTTTACGGATATAAGAAACACTCATATAAGAAAAAAAACCTCTTAAAAGAAACGTAATCAAATTAAACGGTTATAAGAAAAACGCATATAAGAAAAACACGGATATAAGAAACTTGTTTTCATACAACAAAATCAGTTTTTACATGCAAGAATACACGGTTATAAGAAATTTCCTCTTCGCAGTATTAATTTGCATTTCAAGCAACTTATTGTCATATAAAAACGAATGCGTACACGCCTTAAAGAAATTGGAATGTCAGAATGCAACAGTGATGGCTTCAAAAAATTGTGAACAATGACATTAAATCTGTGTTGTTCTTTCAATCTAGTTCGTTATCCGCATCTAAAAAATGTTTAAAAAAAAATATAATAAAATAAAAAATCTCGAAGAAATGAAGTCGGGAAATCAAGGAAAGTTTCAAATTGCGGACAGCACTTTATGTAAAATAATAAAGAAGTCAGACGAAATTGAAACCAAGGTGTTTTGCTGCAAAAATTCAAATCAGAGAAGGGACAGAAAGCCAAAGCACGAAATCTTAAACAAAACTATGAGTAAATGGTTTGAACAAATGTCTGAGAAAAATGCAGAAATAACCAGACCGATATTACTTGAGAAGGCTCAACATGAATTGGATCGCAAGAATTGGAAATAACAGATTTTGAAGCCAATCAAGGCTGGCTTCACCGTTGGAAAAGGAACGAAAATATTCGTTTTAGAAAGCTTCATGGCGAATCGTGTTCTGCTAATGTGGAAGCAGCAGAAAACTTTAAACAGTTTCCCAATCCTGATTTACTGCAAAAATATGCCCTCGAGGAAATATTTAATGCGGATGAAACTGGGTTATATTACAAGGCACTACCTAAGGTCCAAGTCTAAGTCCTTGCTATTGAAGCCAACTGCATACAGACATTTTTGAAAAAAAGTGCTAAAAGCATTACACATGGAAAAGAGATCAGGAAGGCTGGGATTTTTAAAGAAAACGCTAAAGAATGTGGCGATGAAAACTTTACGTATCTTGAAAGACATGAAAAAGAAGACTGTTTCGGGGAGATAGATGAAAGGCAGCTTTTAAGTGAAATGTTGGAAGATGAAGAGGATGAGCCAAAATCGCTGATGGGGCTGTGAACGTCACATCAATGCCACGGCCAACTATTGCTGAAGCAGTGGAATCGTTTTTCGTGTTACAACGACATTTGGATGCGACGAAGACCAAAATTTGCTAAATATCGAAACACTGACTAGTGCGCTTTGAAGAATTTCAATCACAAGTCAGAGATGACGGTCACAGATGACGCTGACAACACTTTTTGAAGATGCAGCAGAACTATCGACATTGGCGTTCTAAATAGTTCGACTTAGGATAACGTAACCCAATTTGTAATCCATCCTTTATTTAATATACAAACGCTTCTAGTGAATCAGGCTGCATTTATGAAAATTATTGACAATTTACATTTTTAACATTTTGTTTATTTTCATTTCTTGCGGATGGATCTAAATCGAGTTGGTCTCACTCGAACCGCTAATCAACATGTGGTATTAAAAATTAGGAATTTTGGCAATCTTGATTCAGAGCCAGTCACCTTAAGCATGGCACGGAGTAGCACGATGCACTGCTCCACAATTAAGCACTATCTACTGGTTTAGCAGTACACCTGCCAATTCCAAAGCCTTAAAAAACAAAAAATCTCATCGAACAGAGTATTTCCGCTGAGCAACGCCCAGTTCTTCTCATAGACTGTGGTTCAATGAGTGGAAACCACAGTTGTTCTTTAGAAACGCCACAAGTCTAGGCTCTAGGCAAACTCAGGGAGCACATAAGGAAACTAGGAGCATCAGAAGAAGGTTTCTGCAGATTCTACGGAGACTCTAATGAAACTCCAGAACATTAACTGGGATTTTGTGAGGCACTTGCCCACAAAACACGCACTAGCACCTAATATCCGAGAAATAATTGAAGTCTCTAGAACCATCTCTCATTCTCAGATTCTTAAAGGAAACTGGCTTCCAACAAAAACAGGAGTCCATTACCCTCAATTCAACTCTAAAACAGACTGCATGTGAGTTAAGAGTTTCCTTAAGAAAGCAACGGCATGAGAGGGCACAAAAGATCTAAAGGTCGCGCTGAAATACTCCCTCAACAATGCTAATGATAATAATAAATATGTAAACCAAAAGGGGGCACTTCTCTCCCGCCCACCGATTGCAATCCTCTCCAAGACAAGTCTCATTGATCTTATCAAATGGCATCGCAAACGTCCATGACACTTCACAAACTCTAGCCACTGTCATGAACCGTAACTATTTGCTCTTCCCTTCTTTAATCACAAATAATTGCCCTGAGCTCACGGAGCCGCCGTAGCTTGCAAGCATCAGGAATTTATTGCTCATGCGCAGCAGCATGTACACACCATCAAAACGGGCAATAATTCATCCCGCCGTTATGGCCATTGTGGCAGCTGTCTCGATGCACCCTCCCCTTCGTTAAGTAGAGTCCGACTCCCATTAAATCCCTAGCACACTTTCCCACCATCGCGATCGCCGGCTTAAGGGGCCACGTGTGGCTGCGAATGCGAACTAGATCGCATTTCCGTCAGCATGCTAATGGCACCATTTTTACGAGCAGCGATTTGAAAGCCCATCGGCCTGCGCTAAGCCTTCATTACGTCCATCAATAACGACTGGCCGAACAAAAGCTGTCACCACCGTCGTTATAAGAGGATCAACAATTTTTTTTTGTCCAGTTTTCTTTTCAAAATCGGTCTGTTGTGAGATTTGAACTTGCCTCGACGCGATAGCGACTGACAGAAGCGGCCAGCAGTTGCGGCAGCCACAGCCAGTGGGCCCGAAAGAAATCACCTTTCGTCACGACTGAGATCGCCGTCGAAATGTAACTAAGTCAGATATCTTTGCGCCCGAAGGCAATATATAAAATACAAAATAATAATATGAGATGAAGAGCGTTTTATTGAGAATCAATACTGAGCTGAGTACTGAGTTCTCAATCAATGCTGAGCTGAGTACTGAGTTCTCAATAAAACACGCCAAATGACATACGCTGTTCTCCCGATAATGTCAATGTCTTCGGCATACGCGAGTAGTTGGACGGACTTCTGAAAGATTGTTCCTCTGATGTTGGCGTGCGAGTTTTGAAGAATGGTGTTAAAGTCGCATGAGAGCGCGTAGCTTTGTCTAAATCGTTTATTGACATCAAACGTGTCGGTTAGGTCTTCACCGGCCATAATGGAGCGGCGTGCAGTCTCCATCGTTATCCTCCTCGAACGAACGAGCTTGGTCACAAAACTAGACAGTGCTCGGTATAGCTCGTCTCTATAGATGCTGTCATACGCGGCCTTAAAATCGATGAAGAGGTATTGGGTATCGATCTGCTGTTGGGGTTTTTTTTCCAAAATTTGTGAACGGTGGATGGTACGGACTGACCAGGTTGCCGAGCGGTTATCGGAGGACTGGTGCGTCTATAGTTGACTCAGTTGGGTCTCCTTCTTCTGGGGATCTGGCAAAAAGTGCTGAGGTTCCGTTCATCGGGCATGGTTTCCTCCGACCATATTTTACAGATGAGTTGATGCATGCTCCTTACCGAGTCATCGCCTGCCCCTATGAAAACCTTGGCCTCCCGAGCTGAGAACAACAATCTAATCCGTGGGACATTGATCCTAGCATCCTCAGCCCGTCGTTGGATTGATATTAACGTCGAAATAAATCATTTTTCTACGTCGCATGTCTCAAATTGATTCAGCTGACGGCCATCAAACATCACCAGCGGCAACAGTGTATTTTCGGATTCGGTTGGCTGAAATAAACTTCACTTGTCACAATACCCGAAATCTAAACATCCACCATGTGTGCCACAGACAATGAGAGGAACCCCCAACCATCCAAGTCAAACTTCAAACGACATCAAGGATTGCAGGATGAGCATTTCGCGAGTACTCGCTTGCACCCATTCCAGCGGCAACGGACGCAATCACAACGGTGCTATGATTAACTTTTTATTCTCGAAGATACCCCAATCGTTGCATACAAACGAAATCATTCATCCAGCATCCTGGCACGACCGACGCCGCCGACACCCTCCCCCCACCGGAGTTAGGAAAATATTTTTCCCATTCATCATATTCACGTCTGCGTGGCGTTCAGCTCCAGATTATGTACCACACATCCGAGCGGGAGCGCCCCCGTCTTCGGTGGGTGTGTGTGTGAGTTCACGGGTTTTTGAGGGATATTTTTGAAATTCAACTCAACACTTGAGAGTTTTATAATTTATTGTATGTACGAGTGCGAGTCGGAGCATTGGCTGGGTGGCATGGAGTGGCGGCAGGACTCGTCAGAGGTCTTGGCCCGAGCTGCGAGTGAAAAGATTTGCAGTAACAGTACTGACATTTAATATCCGCACAGTACATGGATAAGGAGCGTGAAACTTATTACAGCTTTGTAATGTTTTTAATGCGAGACTCTGGAGAGGAGTCAACGTGCTCGTCCTTGTCGTTCTTGTCGTCTCCGTCCGCCTTGTCGTGGTTGTTGTGGACGAAGTGGTCGTGGTTTCAGCGTTCGGCGGTTGCGGAGGTTTTCCAGGACTGGGTTCATTGTTAATGGATATGTGACTTGAATTTGATTCTTTTTTTTTTTTTGCTGCGGAGGTGAACCTTTGAATTCCCCGAACAACATGTGATTGAACCTTTCATTGGAATTGAAGGAACATGTTGGTGTTCAATCGATGAGTGAAGGAGTCCTCCTCAGAGGCATACTCGAACCAGTAATAAGTTGGTTGTGCTGTTGTGGACTAGTTTACAAGTTCCTACGACTTTCTATTACTGGGACTGGTTGGGGCACACTTGCACAAGTGCTACAAGGGCACTTGGAGAATGTATTTTGACGTTAATTTTGGATGAAGAGGTCATCAAGTTGCACAAGAAGCATAAAAAAGACCGTCGTGGCGTAATGGGTTGTTGCGTCGACTCTTTGTGGTGCAACCAATCCTGGGGCATATCAACTCCGGGAACATTTTGAAAATGCAGTCGGAGATTGGATGGAATTTGTAAGGCTTTTTGGTCTCCAGAATTCGAGGCAATGCTTCGAAGAGGCTCCCCAGCAGAGATAGCACTCTTTGGTAATTCCTATCGATGTCTGGTTCCAATTCTTCCGCAAGCTCTTCGTTGGAGACATCAACATGAAGAACTCATGGGCTATGCGCCATATTTCATGTGCCAACAGAGTGTGAACGACTGGATGGCGCGGTTGTTTAAGTGCCTGCCCTTCATTAGTGGGGTCCTCGGTTCGAATCCCAGTGAAAGCGAAGTTAATACTCTCTTATCTGGTTTTCTAATCCGGTCCAGTCACAGTACAGGTCCAGACACCAGTACTCAACGTATAAAGATGCGTGCCTTGCGCTCGGCCTGCTGGAAGACGACAACCAGTTGAAATGTATGCTTGCTGAAGCAGGATTAAACTGTACAGACAAACAAATTCGTCTATAATTCGCTATAGTGTTGACTACATGTTCTCCAACTCGAGCAGAGATATTGTGGATAATCACAAAGATTCATGACTGGTGACATATTGCATCACTCGGTGCAATGATCTAACAATTACACTTAGCGACGCTATGTACAATGAAGCATTAATGAATGAGGACCAAAAAACCATTTACGACCACATTATGCAGTTTCAGCAGGAACTGGCATAACATTCCTTATGTCGCTAATTCTCGCCGAAGTGCGTTGCATCTGGCATTGCGGCAACTTTATTGGATTAAGGCAGAACTGCTCAAGTTTCCACTAAATACTCAAAATAACCCAGACGCAGTGTGCAACATCAAAAAACGATCGTCCACGGCCACAGTGCTGAAACAGTGTAAGAGTATTGTCTGGGATGAATGCACTATGGCACACAAGCATTCGCTTGAAGCGTTGAATAGGACACTGAAAGATGCAAAAAACAACGACAGACTATTTGGCGGCACTCTGATAGTCCTTTCAGTCGATTTCAGACAAAAACTCCCAGTCATTCGCGCGTCCAACATAAGCTGATGAGATCAAAGCGTGCTTAAAATCATCGCCATTGTGGCGCAATGTTGAAAAATTGGAACTGACAGTAAATGTGCGCTTTCAAATGCTTCAAGATCCATAGCCTGAAACATTCTCACAACCGTTAGATACCGGCGATGGAAAAGTTACTACGGATGAAACTGGGTGCATTCAATTACCGACGGATTTCTGCACAATCGTTAATTCGTAGGATGCTCTCATTGACCTGATATTTCCTGACGTACACGCACAATGCACTCATCGTGAGTATCAGCAAAAAATGTGGACGCTAACGAATTGAACTCCAAGATTCAACAGTTGTTGCCAAGAGACTTAGTGTCATACAAACCTATTGACACCGTCTGCGATACCACCGAAGCTGTGAATTATCCGACAGAGTTTTTGAACTGAAAGTTGGATCTCCGGTAATTTTACTTCATAATTTGAACCCACCGCGGCTGTGCAACGGCACGCGATTATTCATTAAAAACTTGATGAATAATGTTATCGAAGCCATCATCTTAAATAGAAAATCGAGGTGAATTTATAAAGGGTGATTTTTCAGCTATTATCTTTTTGGCAACACTGGTTTAAACAGCTGACGCACGTTTCGTGTTTTGTCAAGCTGTCAAACATCTTCAGTTTGGTCTATAATTTAACCATGAATCGTCTTACAAACGAACAACGCTTGCAAATTATTGAATTTTATTATCGAAATGCGTGCTCTGTTTAGACGAAGCTCATTTTTGGCCCAATGGGTACGTAAATAAGCAGCATTGTCGATTTTGGAGTGAATATCAGCCAGAAGCATAGCAAGAGCTACCAAGGCATCCAGAAAAAGTCACAGTTTGGTGCGGTTGATGGGCTGGTGGCATCATTGGACCGTACTTCCTTCAAAGATGATCGTAACGTAACTGTGAATGGTGAGCGCTACCGTGAGATGATATCCAACTTTTTTTTGCCCAAAATGCAAGAGCTTGACTTGCATGACATGTGGTTTCAACAAGACGGTGCCACATACCACACAGCACGCGCAACAATGGACTTACTGAGAGGCAAGTTCGGTGAACATTTTATTTCCCGTTCGGAACCGGTCAATTGGCCGCCTAGATCGTGCGATTCAACGCTTATGTTAAAGCTCATGTCTATACTGACAAGCCCGCTTCAATTGACGCATTGGAAGACAACATTGAAGCATTTATTCGTGAGATACCGGCCGAAATGTTGGAAAGAGTATGCCAAAATTGGACTAAGCGGATGGACCATTTGAGGCGCAGTCAAGGTCAACATTTGCATGAAATTATCTTCAAGCATTAAATTATTTGCACCGTGCTGTCGATTCAAACAAAGATTTCATGCATTTTTCTGAATTTTATGCGCTTTTTTTTTTTTGAAAAACTTTCCTAAAGCTTTTAAAAAATCACACTTTATGAACACAATGTTATGCTTCTTCATATGCACGAAGGTGTGGATTGAATTGTCGAGTTTTTCCATCGAATAAAATCCTAAAAATACTTAGATTAAGTATGTTTATTAGTGATTTTAAATATTTTCTCCACGAGTCAATTATTCTCGTTGTGAAGTGTCAAGTTGAGTTCGCAATACGCAACAGATCCACAAATCACGACCAACAAATCACGATCCACAAGTTCACGATGAAGTGCCTGTTTGTACCCATTGCTCTTTGCGAGTGGGAAGACTCCATATGAATGAAGTGCCAGAGTTAGCAAAGTTCGCAATTCGTAGTGAGCTCATATGAATTAAATGCAACTTCAATCTGCTGACTGCCTCTAGAAGCTAGCCTAACCTACAAGGTATAACCTTGCCTGCTTGGCTTTTGAATAAAACACAAATTATTGTCATTTCTTTTGATTATGATAATATTGGTATGGTCCAACTGTGTATGGAACAAAATATCGGCCAAATGGCCGCCGCTACCTCTGCGGCACATCTCCATCCGATGGTCCAAATTTTCGATGACGCTGAAGCATAATTGAGGTTCTATGCCGTTAATGTGCCGAATTATCTCATCCTTTAGCTCGTGCATTGTTGCTGGCTTGTCGACGTACACCTTTTCTTTTAAATAACCCCAAAGAAAAAAATCCAACGGTGTCAAACCACATGATCTTGGCGGCCAATTGACATCGCCACCACGTGAGATAACACGGCCGTTGAATTTGTCGCGCAAAAGAGCCATTGTTTCCTTAGCTGTGTGGCAAGTGGCACCGTCCTGTTGAAACCACATATCGTCCTTTTCACATCTTCCAATTCGGGCCATAAAAAGTTCGTTGTCATTTCAAGACAGCGAACACCATTCACAGTAACTGGTAACCGGCCTCATTTTGGAAAAAATACGGCCCGATGATGCCGCCTGCCCATAAACCGCACCAAACAGTCACTCTTCGTGGGTGCATTGGTTTTTCGACAATCACTCTTGGATTATCATTCGCCCAAATGCGGCAATTCTGCTTATTGACGAATCCACTGAGGTGAAAATGTGCCTCATCACCTCACCACTGTTGCCACCATTCTGACCATTACGCTTGAAATGGTCAAGAGGCTCTAGTTCTTGAGTCAATTGCACCTGGTAAGCGTGTAAATGCAAGCCTTTATGCATAATGTTCATCACCGACGAGCGTGAGAGGTGCAATTGTTGGGCACGACGACGAGTTGAGGTGGACGGCTCTTCAGCCACACTATCGCGAACAGCGGCAATATTTTCTGCAGTACGAGCTGTACGAGCATGTACTGGTGTTTTCACATCTCCTACAGACCCGGTTTGCTCAAATTTTTGCACGATTTTTCCGATTGTACGCACATTTGGACGATTAAATTGACCGAAAAAATCACCATTTTCATAATAAGCCCGGAATAACTTTAACGCGTTGCTCGATTGTGTATCTTTCCATGGTTCAAATTGAGTTAGTCTGAAATTGAGAAATGTCAAATTAAATGCAGAAAAAGGCTTGACGTTTAGGCGTGGTTCACATTCAACATCGGCCTTTAAAAGCCTTTATTTACTTTTCGCACTCAAAGCGGAAAATTCTCTTATTGTTTGACAATAAACGACAACGTGTCTGTCTACTAGCACTGACCGGATACTAGTGCCTTTATCACAAATTGCCGGAATTCTGGGAAAAACGTCCTTCTGTTTGAAGAAGACCCGAAAGGCGAGTTTGAGAATGAATCTTAAGTACCTCTCAGTATTCTTCGCAACAACTTAACATCGAGTGCTAAGTCAGTGGCCGGGGAACGAATGATGAACCTTCTTAAACATTTGTCAGGACAGCCATATACGAACGACGCACATATCTTCAGATAATGCTCAGATAAGATAAAGATTCCTAATTGCTTCGTTAAGATGTTTGCTCATGTCTAGAGACCTGCTTCTGAACAGTGTCACCATGTACTCATGCAAGGGGATGGTGCGTGCTTCGTCGGAAAGCGCCCTGCTGTCGTAATGCTCACTCAGCGGTCCCTGTCGAATGCGAGACCAGTCCAGTCGCCCAGTCCCATGGCTCAGCTATCTGCTCCAGAGATAAACAACACTTCGATACGAGGTGAACAAGTTCAAACAGAAGAAACCAGGACAGGACAAGCTCGTCTAAGTCCATCATTAGAATAAGAAACCACCCTCACATCAAGTGCTCGAACATCCGATTAATTCCGATTCATCGCCGATTGCTCCCAAAGGGACGCTGCGCATAGAACCAAATATAGAATTCCTGCACACGCCTGTCTCGCGTGGCAAGCGAATCGCGGCACACACCCGTTTGTCATTGAACTCTCAGAAAGAACTCGTGTACCCGGAATGTTTACGCATGTTTTGTCTCTGAAACCATTGAGCCTTTTCCAATTCAATCTGAAGGACCTATTCGACAGTCTCAGTGGCATTCATTGCAGACGAAATGTAACCCCTACCGACATCCTTCAACAGGATTAAACTTCACAAAATATCAGATGACAGACGCCGACACACTGGGGGGAGAGCAATCCCCGAACATGTAATCAATCACACCCCAAAGAGGCGACCTTTCACATGTGAAACCCATTACGCGCTGCCGTCCCCGCCCCGAACACTTATTATAATTGATAAACAACCCCAACATGATCAGAACTTCAATATTTGCATGCTGTAACAGCCTCTGTTGGCCGGCCCTCTCCGACTCGTGCTCGCTGCTTGACGGAATTTAAACACAAATACCCAGATACATAATCAACTGATAAGGATATGGATGGTATGGAATGGAAGCACCACCGGCGGCAGGCCTAAAGGCTCTAAACTGATACGCTTTTAGAGACACGGTTCCAGTGAAACATGCCACACAAGCAGAGATTCTTCCGCCAGCGCGCCCACAGTGTCTATAGAGTTCCCCCAATGATGAGAAAATGTTGATGTTGATGTCGGTGGGCGAGCCTCCCGTCACAGCCACCGCCCCGCGCCGCTGCAGAAGCAAATGGAAACGCAAAAGTGTTTAGCCATAGTCTGCACACGCCCGTAGGCAATTAAATTCCATGAAAGATACCAGCGGAAGAAAAAACAAAACACAAGATGAACCTGCCGTGGTAGGTGTGCGGTCTCGGGATGTGTTCTCCTCCCCCTGGGTATGGATCGACAGCCGAATTCAAATTCAGGGTTTTCGAAGCGCAGAAGGGGAAGCCACCCAGTCCTTGTATCTGGCATCTGCTCCGGCAACCCGAGGGCGCCAGCAAGAACATAACCATCGCATCCAGAGTGCCCGGGCACACATCGTGGAGCAAGGACCAACGAACAGAACAAAACGGCAAAAAAACAAGAAGAAACAGAAATTGGCGTATCGAATTGCATTACAGGATAGTTTGGCAACATGTTTGACTAGTGGTACGTCTCAGGGGAGGGCGGCGGCAGGCAGGTCCCTGGTCCTGCGACTTTGCTTCGATATGTTCCGCTGGATTGGCTTGCATTCGCCTCGCTTCGGTGCAAGGGCATTTATTGATGCGCTCGTCCTCTGCTTGTCAGGATGTATTTTGATATTGAAAGATTTGTTTGCCTTGAGAGGCGAAGAGTTGACTGCATCATATTTTCACGTCTTCTTTGTTCACCCTCATCCTCGTTGGCACCCTTTTTGTTTGGAAAAAAGCAGGCGTCCTTATTCAAAGGTTGTCCTTTATCCCATCTCGTCCTCTCTCTCTCTCTGTCTCCTTCTCTCTCTCCCGCCCGCACTGGGACCTGGATACAGTGCTAAATCAGGTTGAACGGAAATTAGTTTAATAAAATTTCCAACGGTTATGAAAGGACCCAGCACCCCAGTCGCACCCGGGCACATGTGGGCTGTAGTCTTTAGACTTTTCTGCGGTGACCTCATTTCTTGCTTTTTTCTTCTTTTCTTTTTTTTGAGCAGGGGGACGGTGATGGTGTGCACCTCTAATGGCATCATTATTTAACGGTCCTCCGATGGGTTCATGAATATTTTCGGGGTTCGTCTGTCAAACAAATCACGAGATTTTAACGCAATCTGAAACGGCGTGCTTGGGGAAGATGTCCCAGACGCAAGTCAAGGCAGTTTATTATGTCTCCGGGGCTTATAGGGTTCGCTTTCGAGCTCGTAAATGTCAATGGGGGCTGCGAATTTTTATTTCTTACCACGGGCGGTTGCCATGTGGGGTGTGTGTGTGTGCAAGATGAGATTGTAATTACTGGGAGCTGTGGTCGTGGGTGAATGGGGTTCCAAGGACGTTTATCTTCGCTGAATCCAGTGAGTGGGTGGAGTGCTTGATTTAAGGGCTTCGATGGCAGATGTACTCGTTTGACAGGTGTGGTCGTTGAAAATTTCAAGTGGATTTAGCTTCTAATGATTATTTGTACGCACACCGAGTTGGATGATGTCGATTTGTGAAAAGCCTCTTTCTAAGAATTCATTTCTTTGTTAATGACGTCATATGACATGTCTTGGAAAATCGTTGTTAATGGAATACGCTTCCAAAGGCTTGCTGACGAGCTGATTGCTTACCCGCCCACGATTTAATTGTCTGATGTGTAGGCTTCTTCGTTTTGCTCTTATACAAGCGAGCGGCAGCCATTGCAACCGGTCTGTTCATTGGACAACAGAGGCAGTTGGGAACTTGGCGCTTGATTTGCCTTCAAGTCCATTTAAAATACAATCGCTTTCAGACAATACCATCGCTTGTCCTTCACCAACGAGGATGCGTAGATTCCCATGCCCATCGAGCTACAGCTGCCTTCCATCACTGGAGGTCCTGGGCACACTGCCCTGGTTCCAGTCATCAAACCACCACCAACGAGGGTGCGTAGATTCCCATGCCCACACCGTCAGGCCGGAGTCATCGAGCTACAGCTGCCTTCCATCACTGGATGTCCTGGGCACGCTGCGCTGGTTCCAGTCATCAGACCACCACCAACGAGGATGCGTAGATTCCCAAGCCCATCGAGCTTCAGCTGCCTTCCATCGCTGGAGGTCCTGGGCACACAGCCCTGGTTGCAGCCAACAACACATTCGCTTTTCCTCCCCTCCTCGAACCAGGGGGCTTGAATCCGAACGCTCTCTTAGCTGGATCATTGGTGTCCGTTGCACTCGTGGCCAATCATGTGCAGTCGATGGATTCTCGCCTGCCGCACCACATCTTTTTGGCCAACACGTTGGTGACGCTGTCATCGTGATGACTGCGTGGATTGTATTTTGCGGAGATCGTTGGAGAGGTCGCTTATCTCCAATCAGGATGTTGGTGACGCTGCCAAACGATTATATATTGACACGGGATGAATGCGTGGGTGTTCCTTTACTGCTGCTGCTCTCGCCTGATCGATGATCACGTGAGGTGGTGCGTTATGCAACTCGTGCACTGCTTAATAACACATAATTTCACGCAAGTCGCAACTGCGTCTGCAGTGACGCAGCGGTTTCGCGAAAACCTGCGAGTCCTTTCACCCGCGCGATTCAGTGCGTGTGCTGCACTCAATGCTGTGGCGCTGCGGGACAGTGCTTCTGAATGACGCATGTGTGCACCGGGCCTAGGCTATGACATACAGCGCATGTCATTTTGTAAATTTGACGGCTGATGAAACAAAACAATTTTAAAAAAGCTCCGAAAACTTTAAAGACTTTCTTGAAATTCCAAGCCTTATGGTGTCACTAGTTTCACGGTCATGACAAGCCCATTCTCCCCCACATACAAGCTTTAAATCCTTAGAGAGAGCACATCTGCAAGCAGCACGTGAGCGCGCACTCACCGGCCGCCTCACAGTCCATGTGGAAGGCTAGGCACATGTCCCTTGTCGCCATGACCTTCTGAAAATTACATAAAATCAAATTTTCTGAATCCACCACCCTAATCCTCTGACAAAGCGTTGAAATCCAAGTTAACCCCCCATGCGAATTCCCTTTCCCCCCAAAAGAGCCGAGGCCTTTCCCCCATCACTCACACGCACTCAACAATTCATAAGGGGGCGGTTCCACGTTTCGGCTCCTCTCAATACCGCCCCACCCCGGCGTGCATAACGGGCAAACGGATATCAATTCCAATCCTTCCACGGGCATAGTTGATAAGTGTAATTAAAAATTCAAGACTCGCGCATGAAAAAGCCCAGATCCGAGGGTCCATTAATATTTCACGATGGCATTACTCGCTTAACTTTTTGATGAACTATGTGAGTGAAAAGCCATACATGCCGTGTGCCGATATTGACCACCACCACTGGCAGCAACATCCCTTAGCCCCGAGCACATAGTCCCCCCCTCTCCCGCAAAAAATTCATGCAACTTTATACTTCATTTTTTTTGTATTCCAGGTTGAAGCGTTTCCAGAGGCTATACGTTATTGGGAGCGTGTGTACGACGGCAAGTTGCTGGACCCCGGCGAAAAGTATCGAATCGAAACATATCCCGACGGGTAAGGGGCGTTCCACCGACTCAGTCGATAGGCACAGCAACCCACTGCATGCATCAATAAATTCAACGAGTTTTCTCTATTTTATTTCTTTTTTCTCCGGGATCTCCTGTTGTAGGTACAAAACGACAATGCGTTTAACAATTAACAATTTGAGTATCACGGACTTTGGACAGTACTTCTGTGTGGCCAAAAACGAGCTGAACACCACGATGGCATCGTTCGAGATTATAAGTGAGTATCCGAGGGATGGGGGTTTTTGTGCGAGGATATCCGGTTTTGGCATCAACACCACCGGAGGGCATGGGCCTGGCTGGCTGTGTTTTATGCAACAGACAGAATTTTGAATGAATCCTTGGCGTTTTGTGTGGCCTGCACGTCCCGTCAGAGGTTGAGCCATTGACAGGCATTGTTTGCTTTAAAGAGTTCATTGTGCTGCAGGGATTTTTTTTCGATTGGATTCGGCTAAATACGCCGTTGTTTGGTGTATGAACTGCCTTCAGCTGCATGGGCGGACTGGGGTGATTCGAATTAGTGCGATGCCGTTTGCTTGGTTTGAGGACATTTTTGCTGCTCCCCGGATGATGTGGCATTTTTGGGCGGGTGTCCGTATCTCGAGAGTGGCTCTGTGTGCACACGTAAAGGGCGATGCTGGAAAATTTGTAATTAATTAATAAATGACTGTCACTCAGATGTGGCATCGATTTTGGCCTTAAGCTGTGGCGAATGGGAAATCAAACCGTTTTTAATTAGATGTTAATGTATGGCATATTTGTGGGCGTCTGCTTGGCATTTTGTTTGTTTTACCAGCAATTCAGTCATTTTTGTGGATAAATGCATAAGGCGGTGTCTTTCTGCTGGTCGTCCGGGCTTGCGTCGTTCAAATGTTTAATTTTTGCGAATATTGGTTTTCACTTAAAGCGTTGGTTGTGGTCTGGAAGCAAACCAGTGGCGTATTGAGGGTGGTACCTCCACCCCCAGGCGGCAATTTAGAGCGTTTGTTTCAAAAATATAAAATTTACAAAACGAATACCTTTTTCAGTCCAACGAATTTATTTACAGAGCTTTCCCGCATTCACACTGCTTCACAGTAAGTTATCAGACATTGAATGTCCGATGTGCCGTGTATTGCTTAGCAACGACATGCAATGAACGCTGCTCGCTAGTATTTTTCTTTTTTTCAATTTATAAATATAAATAATGGTTCATAAGTCTTTTATAGTACTAAGTAAAGGGTGATTTTTAAAAAAAACACAAAAAATTCAGAACAATGCATGAAATCTTTGTTTGAATCGATAGTACGGTCCATTTAATTTAATGCTTGAAGATTATTTCATGCAAATGTTGACCTTGACTGCGCCTCAAATGGTCCATCCGCTTAGTCCAATTTCGGCATACTCTTTCCAACATTTCGGCCGGTATCTCACGAATAAATGCTTCAATGTTGTCTTCCAATGCGTCAATTGAAGCGGGCTTGTCTGTATAGACATGAGCTTTAACATAGGCGTTAAATCGCACGATCTAGGCGGTCAATTGACCGGTCCCGAACGTGAAATAAAATGTAAAATATAACCGAACTCATCTCTCAATAAGTCCATTCTTGCGCGTGCTGTGTGGCATGTGGCACCGTCTTGTTGAAGCCACATGTCATGCAAGTCAAGCTCTTGCATTTTGGGCAAAAAAAAGTTGGATATCATCTCACGGTAGCGCTCACCATTCACAGTTACGTTACGATTCGCATCATCTTTGAAGAAGTACGGTCCAATGATGCCACCAGCCCACAAACCGCACCAAACTGTGACTTTTTCTGGATGCATTGGCAGCTCTTGCAATGCTTCTGGCTGATATTCACTCCAAGGTCGACAATTCTGCTTATTTATGTACCCATTGAGCCAACAATGAGCTTCGTCTAAACAGAGCACGCATTTTGATAACAAAATTCAATAATTTGCAAGCGTTGTTCGTTTGTAAGACGATTCATGGTTAAATTATAGACCAAACTGAAGATGTTTGACAGTGAAACGAAACACGAAACGTGCGTCAGCTGCTTAAACCAGTGTTGCCAAAAAGATAATAGCTAAAAAATCACCCTTTACAAACAAATTAGCGGTAATTCAGAAATTGCAATAAATAAGGAAGGAAATATCATATTTTGATAAGAGAGATAAGAGCAAAGAAAAAATAAAAATAAAATAGGGATACAAGCCAAATTATTATGTATTCAGCAAAAGTGAAGAGGAAATAAGTGAAAGAAAGACAATGGTAAAGGAAGGAAGTAGTTAGGAAAGGGAAGACAAGTTTTGAAGAATGCCTCATTTGAAGCGTTTGGCGTTACTGAGTGCTCTGATATTAATTGTTAAGGAGTTCCGTAGTTGTACGGCATAATTGAAGAAAAAGCGCGATGAAATATTTAAGCCGTAGCGTGATGAAATTAGAGCACGTGTTCTGAGAGAATGAGCAGAATTGAGTTTTGCATGAAGGTGCACTGAAGTCTTATTCATCATGATGTTATGCAGGAATGTGCAATTTCTGGCTTCAAAGTGGTGTCTAAGAGAAGTTCGCAAAAATTCCCCAGTCAAATGTGACGTACGAACATGACGGCGCAACCCGTATATGTATCTGACGGCATCATCAAGAGCTATTTCTAGCTTTCGTTGTGAAAAGGAGTCAAGTTTACAGTAGACATCTTCAGCAAAGGAATAGAAGAAACAAGTTTTCGTCTGGTGTCAGTTGGGTTATAACTATGACTCAACCAGAGCTTACGGAGACATCGATAGATCCGTCTTATAACAGACAGTCTATCAAGTTTATCTCCCGATGTGAACACACATGGCAGGGCACTCACATATTCAATTGTTTTGGAGACAGACAGCACTCTTGAGATTTATACGGAAAACACAAGAGAAACACAAGATTACGTTTTAAAGCTCTTTATTCATTGACTCCTGAACTAAGAATGACATATCATACGGAAACTTACATGCTACGTACCTACAAACCAAGCTAAGAAAGGCGCGATGACATAGCGTCTCTGTTGGTTGTACTAATTCTTAGTACCTTGGTTATGTTAGTTTTGTGAACTTGTTTGTTTTACATAACTCCTGCGATTTTTTTTGGATTCAAATCTAATCCATTGTCAATGGACCAATGATAGATTCCATCCAAATCATATTTGCTAGCATTCACAAGGTCAACTATATATAGGGAAAAAAGAATGGGCCCTAGAATTGATCCTTGCGGAACGCCCTTGCCTTGCATCACAGTTGTCTACTCTTTGAAATCGATCAGACAGAAAACTTTTAACCAAACGCACTGTCACCAAATGAAAAAAATGTTTTAGCTTCCAGCAAAGTATTTCATTATCAAGGCCTTAGAGAAATCCAGACGACAGAGAAGAGTAACACACCCTTTATCGTAGTTTTGCCGGATGTCCTCTAAGATGTTGGCCATAGCTGTGGTTAGCTCAGAAATCGGATGGTCCTACACAGAGTAGTTTATTGCCCAAAAATTCGCTGCACATACCGTTTGACTTTGAGTTCGGTAATACCGGCGCTATATTCCAGGACCGAGGAAGGGAGACGGTTCAGGTGGGAGACGATAAAAGGCAGGATCGTCTTAATAAATCGCAAGGACACCCCAGCCTCCCCAATAGCTGATAGCTCTGACTGAATTAACAACTTCAATTCCATTAACTTCCTCAACTTAAGCCGGGTTGTAAAACTCGACTCAGACGAGTTTTTGGACGTGGTCCAACCACCTCGTCCTGGGCCTGCCAAGCAGTCGCCAACCTGATGGGAGCGCATTCAACGTCTGCCTCGGAAGTCGTAGCGATGCACAATTTTGTAAGCAATTTCATTGAAATTGAGGTAATTTTGAAATTTGTTTGTTGTATGGCCTAATTTCGAGGGAGATTCTAGACATGACGTTCACGCTGTAGGCTTGTTCGGTTTGACAACCTCTCACGGACGAATGAACTAGATGGGGTTTCAAATAGCTGGCGAAACCTACTAGATTTGGACAAATTTCATGAAATCTCGTGATTTCGTTCGGTGGAAATGTGGTATTTCATGGTCTGAGGGTGAAATTATTGTGTTCAGGATTACGAGTAAATTAAAGTTAGAAAATTGTGTTTTTTTTTCTTAATCTTTCGCCACACCTTTAGCCGCACAAAAGTGCTGCGCCCATCGCTCTCCGCCTATGGGAGCTTTCACTGTATGAGGCTGAGGGTGTGAAATCTGCCATCTGCCTTTCCACAATGGTGCGATCTGGCCAGAGCACAGTAATGTCCGCCTCATACTGCTTGAGGATATTTTTCAATTGTTGAACGGCTCCTGAAGTATAGAGTCCAGCTAGAGACTCGCGAGTCGGTGTCCATTTTCGCGGCATGTAGTCAATGTAGGTCCATCCATTGGGAGTTAGCTCAATTAGGTTTTCCGGGTTGTCAACCCTCCACACAGCCTACCATGTGAACATCTGCTGAATAGGAGGTTCGCTGCTTGCAGTACTATACCAAGCTATGCTCATGGAATGCACAACCTCTCCGTGGCGCCCTCTGTATAGCACCAACAGCTTTATTGTTGCTGTTGGTGCAATCAATAAGCTGACTCTGAGTCTACAGACCCTTCCGTGCAGGAATTCTCTGACAGATGCTTGTTAAATTATGAGCGATACACTTGCTTTTGATTGAGTGTCACTGGCTCAGGGTGGGTGACTGCCTCAATTTTATCTGAAGTAAGTTGTTAGAATTGTAGTTGCTTTGTTGTCAACGTGGCGTCGTAGATATGTGCGTCGACCCCTGATGCAACCGAACCTCGCTGTCTGGGTTCGATTCCCGCCCGGTACGACAAAAAATAATGTTCACGGTCCCCTCTCCTTTGAGTCACTGACAATGCTCAAAGAGTGTAACTGTCTAGATAAAGCTTCTCAAATTGGCCGTTTAATGTCGGCATAAAACTGGTAGGGTCCCGTCCACTCGTGAGAGAAGAATAGCACCCACAACACGAGTGGTTGCTGAGAAGCTAGTCCCTAGCTCTTGTGTCACAAATCTTATGTGTTATTTTTCTAAAAAACACAGTCACAGAGTCTGTAAAAAACTGAAATCCAGTCAAATTGTGTTAAAGACGTTCTTCAATGCCATTTAGATTAATTTAATCCAAAACTGTACCCATTTGCAGTCTTCGCAAATGCCAATCAATTCTCAAATTCAAGCTTATTAAGCTTGGTTGAAGTCTGGCACCTGGCATGCGACAAACTGTACGTCTGATATCGTCACTTTAAACCAGGAAACGCATTATTTTTTCTGTTCACATTATCGAGACTCTACTGTACGCGAAAAGTTCTGTCACGAGTGGAGGGGCCTTACGTTTTTAAATCGACTCCGAACGGCGAAATTTGATTAGCTCTCTCCAACAACTCAAAAGAGCCGGAACCGTGAACTATGAAAATTGCTGGAATTGAACCAACGTAACCACTAGGCCACGGCATGCCGCGGCAGCGCCGACAATCGAGCCGCTCGCATATATTTATATCCTTCATTTTAAACAATTTATTTTCACCATCCGCTGCTAGATCAAATGGCTACGTTTCGTTCCCCGGAAATGCCGTTATGTCCGGTGGAATGAGAAAACACCAGCCACTTGTTAACTATTTATGGCTCTGATGCAATTGGAAGCGCTTGTTAATGAAATTTCAAATTCAGAGACCGGTTTGCTTATGGCTGCATATTTGACCATAGTTCGTTGGTGCAGTGAACGTATTCGTTCGTAGTTTTTAATTAAATTCGTTGCTTTCGCCAGGCTTTGGGCCGTCAACCAAGCTGGCAACAAGCAAATTGGAAATCCCTTCAAGTCACCAGGCGTTACTGAATATCCTTGAGGGAAAAAGGACCGGTTAAATGATCAGCCTCCTTCAACGGGTGTGTTCACAACAGACGGTCCTTGATGATTTCCCTTTGAACACATTACCTTCCGACTACTTCGAGCAACTCAAGAACGGCGTTCTTTCGTTAATTGCTACAATTTATAGAGTATGTGGAACTCGAGTGCTCATAACGCTGGAGTTATCTTCTTCTTTTTTCCCAATCACTTTCCTTTCCGCCACAGTTGATGTTCACTCAACCATACTCGAGGGCACATAATCCTTTCCTTTCGCCGGCGCCTTAGTTTCCCTAGGAATTTTCTCTCTCTCTCTGAGGTTGGTCGTTGTCCGTTTTTTACGATCTGCCATGCCATGTCAGTCCACGGCAATGTATTTAATTTAATTACGCGCACAATACTGAGTTATGGCATCCTTAGGTCAGTGGTATGCAATCTTATCCAGCCAGTCGTTGCCTCGTCCCTCGTTTCGCGGCACATTTTTAATCCCACTTAATGATCGACTTGTGTAAGTGTGTCTCAAATTTGTGCAAACTACCACTACCACTACCATCAGCTTCTTCAGTGACGTAAGCAACTGGTTGTGGTGCGATGTCGTTACACATTTAGGGAACTCGCGCCTCTTACATCGCCAAGAATTGTAATTAATGTCGTGAGCATGCCTGGTGGAGATGGTCGGTTTGACTTCTCTAGAGACTAACCTTCCACATCGATGTCAGCGATTTAAGGCAAAGCAATCGATTCACGCTTGGCTAAAGAGATGAGGATTATTGGTGGCGGTTGTTTTGGAGGGAGTATGGACCAAAGACACCACCAGACCCAACATCACAACACAGTGGAATTCTGTGAATGCAGTGGTCTTTCGCTTTCACTTCCATTCTGTTTGACAGAATATTGAACATCCGGACGCTGGTCGACATTCAGGAACTCAATCGGTGCACAGCGGGGTGTTTGACCGCAGAACATGGCATAAACCTCCAGTTTGAGCGGGCCAACTGCTTATGGGTTCTAAAATGTGTTCACTGAGACCTCAAGTGACTACTTGGTGGGTTGCTGAGCAGGGGGCAAGTTGTGGGTGGGTTGGGTGGGGTGGGCGTAGGGTGGGTAGGTGCGCTGGCTTGGCAGCCAAGAATGAATCACGACAATTTTTCACATTCTGCTCTGGTGTGAACCGTATTTCAGTGAGGGCGCTCTGCGTCGACCGGAACAAATGGTAGTCAGAAGGGGCATGGTCTGGGCTATAAGGCGGGTGGGGTAAAACTTCCCATCCAGTGTTTTCCAAATAGTTCTCAACCGGAATAGTAACGTGAGGCCGAGCGTTGTCATGATGGAATTTTGGATTATTGCCTCGATGATCGGGCGTTTTTCGGCCACTGCTCTCTTCAAACGGATTAATTGTGTTCGGTAGCGTTGTCCACTGATGGTTTCACCCGGTTTTAGCAGCTCATAATACAGCACACCCTTCTTTGCCTTTCACTTGGCTAGTTGGCCGGGTTTCACATATGATTTTTTGCGCTTGCCGTAATGGATCCATTTTTCATGCTCAAAGCTATCTGAAAAAGCTTCTCAAATTCGCCTTTCTGAGTCGGCATTAAACTGTAGGTTCCTTCCACTCGCGAGAGAACATTCCGCATTATTCTCTTGGTCGTGTCACCCAAAAATATTTGTCACTGTGACAAATTTGTATTCTCTTAGTCACTTTAAGTGACATTTGTCACTTGCGCGACTATCGTGTATTCTATTTCATGAGAAAGTGAGAAAGAATGAGAGAGATTTTGTCGCTAGCATTTTTGTAGGTGACGCCAACGTATTTTTACATACCTGGCACCGTCGATTTGAAGACTTTGGTGAGTTCAGCCTCTGACTGCCATAATGGCCCTATTAGACCAAACTATGACTTCTGTACACGATTGTGATACGTTGGGCTGCATTTCGTGACATCAGAATTTTCACGTATTTTTTTATCGTCGATTTGTCACCCGAATTTTGAATTGATACGAATAAAAGGTGATGAATATTTTTAGTGTTGAAATAACAACAAACCAACAATTTGAGTGCCTGGTCGCTTTAATGGAGAATATTTCCAATCACACCCAGAAATCCAATTTTTTACGAATACGGAACGTTTGAATTGTCCTTTTCCTTGGGCTGTCATTGAATATAGTCAATCTGGGACGTATAGCAAAGACGCGATCCAATACGGACGAGTGCTGGACTAAGGGCATATTGAAACTACAAGAATTAGCAAGTACAACCACCGAATGGAAATTGATCCCACTTGAAGACACAAGCCTGCAGCATATGTTGCCAACTAGTTGAATTCTTTAGGCTTGGGAATTTGATTGGTTTTTATGTTTGTCACCTCACTTGAATTCAAAAATACAGATTTTGATGTGAGGTGACAGAAAAATGCGAGGCGAGAATTTGTCACCCCGTCTAGGAGAATAATTGGGAATAGCTTGCACAGCACGAGTGGTTGCTGAGAAGATAGGCCCTGGCCCTGGCCCTGGCCTCTGTGCGTAGGAGTCGACGCACAAACGCAAATTTTCGAAGACTTCGTGTTTTTGCGAGTCTTTACTTTTAATTTTATCTAGCATCCAGTGAACATTTTGAGAAAATCGCACAAAAACGTGTCTCGCGGCAGACAAAGTAGCAATCCTCCGGAATCGCTGCTAATTTTAACGTTTTATCATGCTCAGGAGTGATTCAGTTGCATTTTCTCATAATAAGTGTTGAGCTTATTGCTCTTGAGGAACTTAACGACGTGTTTCTTGCGAGAAATATGCTTCACATAAAATAGTCGAAGATTTTCGGCCCGTTCTAAGTGGCCTGACCACTTCCACAGGCCATAGATGGCACATTCGTAGATCAGGTATCCATGCTGATGTTACTAAGCAGCGAGAAACATTACTTTCCTCTTCAAATTTAGTGATGACAAGTGCCAAGCTTCTCAACCATTGGGTGACGGCCATGAACGTGCTGTGGGGTGGTATGAAGCCAGCTCAGTTCTGTGAGACAGCGTTGGGCCCCTTGACAGGCTAGGTTAGGTTAAAATGTCTGACCACCAGCAAGCAGCAGTCACTCTTAGGTCTGCGCAGACGACTTGCAAAGACCATCGCAAGGATTATCTGCATTAAATCTGCAATGAATCATTGCCTTCACTCTGACCGGAGAATTAAGTTGGCTGTTGATTCCGCGGGAGTAAATTTCGATATTTTACATCATCCTTTACGGGCGACATTGACAATGAATTATTGTCCTGGCTCCGAGGAAAAAGAACAAAGAAAAAAAAAAAACAACCACCAATTTAATGTTCCTTCCTATCTTCCAGCCAAAGACACATCGTTCCACAGACCCACTCGCCCTGCCGAACAAACCACGACCCAGGATGTAATTATATTTAACCGAGTTAAAATTTTCCTGACTCCCAGCTCGTGTCATATACAAAGTATATCGCTCCAGCAGAAGGACAAAGTGCAGCACAGCGAAACCTTTATTGCCACCCATTCCGCCGCACAGCCGTGTGCCACATTGTTCATTCATAATTCATCCGCGAGCACGACGAGCGAATGTATAATAATGCGAATCCTTGCAATCCGTTTATAATTTCAATTTCAGAAAAAAATCCAGCCCTAGAGACACCAATGATTCGCAACGAGTTGAAGGTCTTCGGCAGTAAGCCGCCACAGAGTACCTGCCCGCCGCCGCCTGTTTGTATTGAATGTCCCGATCCCAGGTAAGTTTGATTACACCGTTATATGGTAGTTAAAACGCCCAGCATTCGGAATTGTGTTAATAAGCGGGCTTCCAAAGCTGGCCGCGCCGCCGGCGGCCGTGGATGCCCGGTTCGCGGCACCGCCAGTTTTCCACGGAAAAATTGCAAATCGAGATCTATAGTAATGGGCGATGGAAAAACCCTTTGAAACTCAACCGGACTGTAAATGGGACCAACAAAAAAAGGCGTCGAAATGAGCCTTAATGGGGTAATGGTGCCGCGTCCACAAAAATATCTGTTTTCCAATTTAGCACTGGCGCTTCCTCTTTTATAATGTTTCGACGGCGGTCGTGTGTGTGTGTGTAACGTGTGTTGGTTTCTCTCTCTCTTTCAGCGAATATCAATGCAAGGACGATACCACTTCGAATTTCGATATCCAACCAACGGCCAATTACAGCTATCCGGGATTACCCAAGCGCGAGACAAGTAAGTGGATACGTGTTTAACATTTATTTTCACTCCTTTTTCAGTTGGTTTTGTTCTTGTAGCCATCTTTAGACGCTCGTTTTTTGTTTTAATTCAATTTGGGAACTCACAAAAAACGTGAATCAATTTTGTTAACGGGCGTGTGGTTGATTGTTTGAGGGTTTGCAGAGGCATGGAGTTTCACTTTGAATGCTAAGCGAAATGTGTCATTAATTAGGTTCGGGCAGTGAGCCATGTACAGCCGATGGCACTCGATTCGCGCTAATTGTGTGCAGTTAAGGGAAGTGAGTATGTCCTCACTCAAGGAAGGAGAACGTCTGATGTTGGACGATGTTGAAATGGCGTTGGAAATCAGAAGTCATTTAAGTACGTCTTGCCGTTTTGCTTGAATCAGTAGAAGGTCTCACATTCTCAATCGAGAAACACGTGTCGCTTCAACTGGGACAGAGTTGACGGCTTGAATTCTACACTGGATATTGGTATGCTCCGCCTTTCAGGTGAAGCCGTAAGAAATGCGTTAAAAAACTGGAATTACGACGGGGAAATGTTCACACGTCAAACCAAAGGGCCTATGACATATACAGCAGAGCCTCGATTATCCGAACGTCGATTAACCGAAACGACAGTTATCCGAAGGCAACATTAAAGAACCGAACAGTTATCCGAAGGCCACAACTCCAATTATCCGAACTAAACCTTAAAAGGAGAAAACCAAAACCGAGTGTTTCTGAGTAAATTGCTCACTTTAACACGTGCATACGTACGTACTCGTACCCGTGCCTAGTATCCACGTGAACATTGTTAACTTTTCTCTGAGAATTGTGGTTCAGTTCAGAAAGTCAGTTTTTAAGGCACCGTCAACAACAAAAAGGAGATCAATCGGAACAAAAATGGATGTTTGATATTGGAAAATCTACAGTCTCTGACATTAAAAGGCAAACGGACTGGACATTTGGGGACCGACTAGACTACGCACCCGACTTTTTCCTTATGTGTTCGACTATCCGAATTGTTTGATTAAACATAGTTTTCCGAACCACCCTTGGTCCCAATTAGCTCGGATAATCGATGCTCTACTGTGTGTAGCTACGGTAGGGAAGAGGGCTGCTAGAGAAAACCAGCACACTTAGGCCATGTTGGTCCACCGGTCGACAGCTCCAGTGATAGTGTCGTTAATTTGATCCCAAATAGTGACTGGACCAGATGTGAAAACCAGATAAAAGCGTATTAACTTTGCCTCCACTGGGACTCGAACCGGTTACCCTACTAACCAAGGGCAGGCACTTAACCAACTCCGCCATCCAGTCGTACGCTCTACTGTAAGTCTACCATTCTTTCTTTTCGAACAGTTGACTGACGTTTTTATCGGACATGTAGTCGGAGACAAACTGTCAAATTGCCTACATCAAGGGCAGATCTGTCGAAACAGCCCTTCACTCGCTGGTTGGCACTATAGACAAATCCCTCGTGCAGAAGGGATTCATATTGAGCGTGCCTTTAACAACGTCGAATCCTGTGGAATAACCTCAGCACTTTACAGGCTCGGGATCGAAAAGCCTGTGTGAGTGATAAGCTCGAAGCTAGGTGAGACCAGGATTGGCAAATCTGTGGACAGAAGCCCACCACTCTCTCTGGTGTACTCCCCCCTCTCTTGTGGAACGTAGTACTGAATGAACTGCTAGGGACACTCGAAGGGACTGGGTGTAAGGTCATTGCCTTGTATCTGGACCATTTTTATCCACGATTAGGGACATCATACAATCTACTCGCTCTAAGCTAGTGAAATGGACTAGACAATGAGGCCTAGGCGTCAATCCACAAAAACCGCACCTAGTCCTCTTCACTAAATCCATAACTTCGACCCTCCCCCACTAAGCGGGGGACCCTTAAAGCTAAATGATAGCACGAAATTCTTAGGTCTTAAAGAATGCCTCCACATCTCTCTACAGCTAGAGTGCAAGTGGGGACTACAATCCATAACTTCGACCCTTAAAGCTAAATGATAGCACGAAATTCGTAGGTCTTATAGTGAACAGGAAGCTTAACTGGAAGCTTGATATCCAGGAGTGTGTCAAGAATGCCTCCACGGCTCTCTACAGCTAGAGTGCAAATGGGGACTACAACCCCGCATGGTTCACTGGCTGGTTGTTTCAGTAGCCAGACCCATACTTCTGTTTGGCGTCGCAATTTGTTGGACTGCACTCGAAAAGAAAGTCAACCTCATACTACTCTATGGAGTACAGAAGATGGCATGCGTATGTATCAACGGAGTATTAAGGACAACCTCCTCCGACGCCTAACGTGCCACCGATAGAACTAGTTGGTAGACAGCCAACAGCCAATACGGAGTTCAGACTGAAAGGAAGTCGGTCTGGCGGGTATAGTTCTGTACCCATCGATACAGACCTCACGATGCCTCTTTTCATCCACCATCCCCCCCAGATCTTACTGGGAGTCTGAACACCAGACGCTGGATGGTCCACTGCTAATGTTCGCAGATGGATCGAAGTTAGATTCCGACGTGGGCGCTGGCGTCTATTCCAAGGACCTAGGCATGCAGCTACCTTTCCGATTGCCGATTCAGTGTAGCCTCTTTCAAGCTAAAACTATCGCGATTAAGGAAGCTCTGCCTTGATTAAAGAAGACCAATGTAATATCAAGCACAGATATCATCCTTTGTTCCGATAGCCAAGCAACGTTCAACTCTCTGAACTCAGACACTTTCAACTCAAAGACTTCCCTAAATTGCCACAATATCTCTTAATGAGATGGCCAAGTATTTTATGGGGGTGACGGGACACTTTGAATTGCGAAACGGACGAACTCCCTAAAAAGGGCACAAGTTCTGTACTCTTTCCGGGTGAAGATCCACCATCCATGCCTACCTCTACTGCTAAAGCTGGAAACACTCGTTGAAGTTAATCGCAGATGGACAACTGGTACAGACTGCCTCATTACCAAACAACACTGGCCTACGATCGACCCTAAGCGAGCGCTCAATCTGATAAGCTTAAGCAGGCCGAATCCTAGGACCCGCATTGGCATTGGCATTGCGCCATTATGGTTGCATTTAATGAACTTTGCAACTTATCTTCCTTATCTCGGAATTTTGGAATCATGGAATATACAAATTGTATTTTTTCGTTGATTTTTGAAGTTCTCTATGAGATGCAAAATCGGTGGATGGTCCTTAGCCGAGCAAGGAGTAAATCGCTCCTGAGACATGCGCTAAGCGAAAGTAGTGTTCTGTGTGTGCCCTGTGATGGTAAAATAATAAACGATAAATTCGTGTGGAGCTAAACCGAAATGCAGAATAAGCTCTCCGGCGCCTATTCGACGTTACGTATTTTATGTGGTCTTCATTGCCCTCCCCTCCAACGAGCGAACTGACAACTGAGGTAGGTAGGGATCCATTGGGATTGACGACTCCAGTGATTAGACTTATCGGCCAAATTTGATCCCAGCGGCAAAAGGTGAATGGCCCAGATTTGAAAATCAGATAAGAGCTTATAAACTTTGCTTCCACTGGGATTCGAACCGGGGACCCCATTAACCAAGGGCAGGCACTTAACCAATTGCGCTGAGGTACCGAGGTAGAATTTCGACAAAATTATTGAATTATTTTCAAATGTCCGTCAATCATACACGATCAAACGTCAAAAGTTACTGAATATTTTGACAGCTGGATGTCATTGGTGACTTTGACAGCTGTTAAAAAAAAACTGTCGTTGCTATCTGGTCATCCTTAAAGAAAGCATTTGTACAGCTCTAAATTCCGAAGCATATTGCTCGAAGTTTTCGTTCTAGAATGGCATCTCTTCTTCAAAACTCAAACACAACAATGACAGGAACAAACGAAGGGGTTAACGCCCTATGCGTCTGTTCGTGTCTTCTGTGGCCTCTTCGAAAAATCCTTGGCACACGGTTTGAGAGAATGTAACCCACAAATCGATCACCATTTTCTCTGCTAGCCAAGAGGCAATAAAAGCCATAGAATCGGACATCCTCACATCGAAGCTGGTTAGGTTATGCAGACAGGGCATCGGTGTGGCATCCTTGGTGAATTCGGTTTTCGGATTCCGGGGCACACTGGAATCCACTGAAATGAAACGGGTTCGCAGCTGGGAGAAGCACTAACAAACCCGATGCTTAGCGCCATAAACCAGAAGCCGAAGCCCTGAATAGAGCCAGAACTCGATGGCTTGGTCTGAGTATTGGAGCATGGCCCACGCGCAGTGTGTTATTTTGTGCATTAAGCGGAGCTTAATTCCTGCGGAGCTTGGTGTCAATGAACTATAATGAGCTAATGACAAAAAATATTTTCGTTTAGTTCGTTAGGTTTCGATGAGTTGATCTTTTTTCATTGTCTGCTTTGAACGATTCGTTTTGTGTGGTATTCGGGGGATGTTCATTCGGAAAGTTGTTCATATTGATTCAGTTATTGTTTAGACGCTGCTCGTTATAGCGATGAGAGGGAAATAAAAAATGTACTAGTGCTGAGTTTTTCCTATTTTTTGATCTAATGCAAACACATTTCAAATAATTCAAACAGAAGAAGAACGACATAAAGACCATGTCAACTGAGTTAAAATGTGATCCAGGGGATACATTTTGACACTTGTGTGGTGAATATATTAGACATGTTCTTGTGAACTGTATCAACCGTGTTTGATAGGAGTGGAGATGCTAGAGATACATTTTCAATTGGAAGTATTTTATTCATTCGTGCCACGTGACGACACCACCGAAGCATAGCAACATTGTGGAGCTGCGTCTTCGAATGGAGATTGTCACGTGGCACGAATGAATGTCCCCTTCATCAAGACTTCCGAGGCGGGCGTTGAATCCGGTTCCATCAGGTAGGCGACCGCTTCGCAGACGAGATGGGTAAAAACTCGCCTGGTTACGCTTGGACATAACTCCTAATGAGCTGGAGTCGATGGCAGAGGATCGAGTTGCCTGGAGGGGGGTGCGTGGCTTACCCCCGCGACCCCTTTAGTGGAGCATTCGGGTCAGAAGATGATGAATATTTTATTCAACTTGGTGGGAACTTTTCAGGTTTTCATTTTATCCTGTCTCTCAACTTCGCTCTCACAGCGCACTTGTTCGATAATGAGCTGCCATGGACTTATGTTTTACGTTCTGTTACGATCCTCTCATCTCTCTCATTTTTCACTAACGCCGGTCGATGCAGTATTTTGTGCATGGCCATTGAATTGTGTGCGTTGAAAGATAATGCCAGCGCAGGCGCACTATTGTGTTCCAGCCATATGATCAGAAATTAGGAAGTAGCGAGATAGACGACTTCACAGCTAATTGACCTCTAGTCCATCGACGAATTTCAGAGACTTTTTCTCAGTTATTCATGAAGAGCTGCATTCGAGGCGTGGGGAATGTATGATGAACAGTACGATGGGGATAGCCGGACTTGTCTTACCCCTTGGACCTTTTTGACAGCGATTTCCAGTAACTGATCATAAATAGGAAAACTCTGAGAGCTTATAACACGCCATGAATACAGCTCCTTATATGAAAAAAAAAACCCGAATAACCTGCATGACTTAGGGAATAGCTTAGAAAATACTGAGACCCCTCCCATTAAAAAAAGCTTATTTCGGTACTCAGGCAATAAGTTCAAAAGCGAATATGATCTACCTAACAAAAACAAATCCAAGAAGCTTTTGAATTCAGCTCGCTTTCAGATAAATTTGTTCATTCATGCCAACTTACTGTGGGTTCTTTTTGTTCGGAAATAGTATAAATTTGATTCTATGAAGGTTGTAGGACCCATTCAGAGATTGGGGGCATATACCCCACATCATCCATCCTCCAAAAACCTCATGTATCGTTGCTAAGAGATGACGTAACTTGTATTATTCCATTGAACATGCGTTGGAAAGCTACTATCATTGTACATCACTTCAGTATACGTCATTCATTTGAAGCGTAAACAACAATCGTTTTTTTTTTTTCACTCAAATATGTCGAACTTTGTGCCTGAGAAAGTGTTTTTGCGGGGATTTCTTCTTCATTACTTTAATATGAACAAAACTGCTGCCGAAAGTCATCGTTTTTTGGTGGAAATTGATGGTGCACATGCGCTACCTGAGCGAACGTGCCAAAAGTGGCTTGCACGATTTAAAAGTGGTGATTTTGGCTTGGAACACGATGAACGTCCTGGACAGCCAAAAAAGTTTGAAGATGATGAACTGGAAGCATTACTCTATGAAGATTGTTGTCAAACACAGAACAAGTGTCACTCAAGCAGCCATTTCGAAACCTTTAAAAGCAGCTGGATATATTCAAAAGCAAGGTAATAGGGTTCCACATGAACTCCAGCCGAGCGACGTCGAAAGGCGGTTTTGCATGTCCGAAATGCTGCTGGAACGCCACAAAAGGAAGTCATTTTGGCATCGGATTGTTACTGGTTATGAAAAATGGATCCATTACGACAAACCCAAGCGTAAACAGTCATATGTGAAACCCGGCCAACCAGCCAAACCAACGGCAAAGCCGAATATCCTTGACGAGAGGGATCAAAAGGTTGTGCTGTTTTATGCATCGCTAAACGGGTGAATCCATCAATGGACAACGCTACGCAACACAACTAATCCGTTTGAAGAGAGCAGTAGCCGAAAAACGCCCGGAATATGCGACCAGACACGAGGACACCAGACATTTTTCATCATGACAACGCTCGTAATGACAACGTAAGTCCATGGCACCTCATTATGGCGGTTCTGTTTTGGTGGATGAAGCGTTTGTCTGACTACTGGTGCTGCGCACACTGTCCCCGTCACTGTGCCAGTAAATTTTTTGTGAGTTCCAGGTGGAGTTCACAAATCCTCGAGAATGTTGTCGGGCCCGAAATGGAAACATGAACCTCTAGAGAAAATCCACTATCCCCCAGTTTTGCTGCAGCAAATGAACTAACCCCACTGTCGTCTTGTACTGTCAAGTTTTCTGCTGCTACAAAAAGGAGGAGTCACCCTTATCACCTTCCCTTGCTTGACACAATCTGAGTATCACGGATGACAGCTGTCCGTCTTTGGCCCTTCTCACTGTCGTTGGCTCGCCCGCAAACTAACCGCAGAACCTCCATCACAGTCTATTTGAGTGGTAACGATAAAGACCGTTATGACATTCTTCTTGTCAGTCGACTTATTCCATTTCATTGCGACGAAACGCGACTACCGCTCCCAGTGGCAGTCTGCAGTCTTTTCAGTCTCACAAAGCTTTAGTATCCAAACAGCTTAACTCATTCAGTTCAACCATTTAATCTTCAAATTTTCATTGAAATGCCTGCCCCCCTGCCCGCCTCCGACACCGACGGGTTTCCTTTCCAATGACAAATTATTACACGCGCATCCGTCGGTCTACGGAATGAAATTCGCAATTTTCAAATCAGAAATATTCGAATTCACCTCGCTTGAATGGATCCTCTCCTCCGACCGTCTCTGGGGGACGCCCAGGGCGGTGTTTGCAGGCAATAGTGCACCGACAAGAACACCGACACTCGCGGCGCGATGGAATAGATATCCGAATCAAAACCAACAAAACTGCAACCGTCGCAGTGGCACAAGCAAAGCCGCACCGCCAAGCACAGCCACATTATGCATATTTTCCCAATTAATTACGCCATTTTTTCTACCGCAACGGCAGGATACAAATTCATATTCAAATATTTGAGCTCCTGAAGTATTTTAGAACATCCACCGCTGGCGCGAGGGTGTCTCTTCATGTATCGATATCCATTGTCTGTGTTTAATTTAATCAGCGAACGTGTGGACCATATTTACTGCATTTGCTGGTGCGAACGCCCGCGCCCGGGCTCGTATCTGATCACTTATATTGATATTTGCAGCGGCTCGTGCGATTTAATTCATCGAATTATCATCCACTGGGAACCGAATGCAGATGATGTATCTGAAATTGAATTTTAAAACTTGCCGCGCCTTGCATTCGCGTTGCGGATGCACCCTGCCACTGCCGGTGTGGCCTGTACTGGGGCATCCTTTAATTTGGGTTTTATTTCGCTTGCTTTCGCTTTACGATTGTTAGTAATGGCGTGCAGCGATACGCCTGGAATGCGAATTTAATTGAACGCCAACGGCCCGCGGTGGCCGCGGTGCGCGGTATTTCATTGTGACACAGGGACGATAGATAGGCACATTCCAGCGACACAATTGGATTTGTGGACACCGTCAAGCGCTGGGCGTGTGAGTTTTGCCTGTGTTTTGGTGCGTAGATAATTCAAAGGACACACGCAGCAGACGGTGTTTCTGGTTTTTGAGTCAAATATTGGCCGGTCGTGTGATGGCGAGCATTGGGCGCTACCGTTCTCTGCGGTAGTTTGCACGAAAATTTATCGATTGACCACAGCATGTAGGTTACGGATGCTGGGTGGGCTTAGTTGAATTGGGTGTGGTGGCACAATGGGGCCACCTGGTTGGATTAAGATTAAACACCGCATCGGCGATCTTGGGGGATGTTGATTGATTTTCGACTTGTAATTAACGGATTTGAGGCGCTTATCAACGCAACAACTCAGAATCAGACATAGAATGGGGTCGTACCGCATCCCAGCAATGAGAGCTAAGGTAGGTGGGTGACTAATTCAGTGCTCTGACGGGACGAAGTCTTGGGTCCATTGGAATGATTTACCACCATAAGACTTACTGTGGTCCTAAGATCAACGAGATCCACGCATGAATCAGGAAACAGGAGGTTTTTCTGTTCAAGGCTGCTTTCCTGTGCTTTCCTGCTTTCCCAGGAACTGCCTCCTGTCCTTGCGAGGGCTGGGTAATCGCAGAGCAGATGTTCTCTGTAAAAGTCGATGTGCGGCATTTTCAGCAGTGTTCCTGATGGACAGTGTTTGGTAAGGACTCATATTAGCATGCGCACAGCATCGTGAATCCGCTCATCGTAACTTAGTGTGTTATTTGGTGAATCTAGAGGAACTTAATTCAAAAATCAAGGTCGCCCATATGACTAAAGTTTGGTATCAAAATATGTTGGATAAAACCTCAGGTCTTACCGCTCCGCACGAAAAAAAACGGTATTTTCCGTTGTGTGGCATCTCAAACAGAAAACATTTTCCAGCAAGAAGTTGCTTTACGTGACTCGAATTCATCGTGTTCGTATAACGAACCGGACGCAGTTCAACATTTGGACATTTTGGGCACAGCGGCGAGCTATCATGTCCACACTTGTGTAGACACTTTCGATAGCCGCCGTGTCCGGACAGAAACTGTGAGATGTGATAGTTTCAGTCTCCTGTCGATCTTGATGTCCAGTTCTCGATAACGGGAATGAGCCTATGCGTGGATCTTATGGAGACGTCCCATCTGTTCTTCCATCTTTATGAGTTTGGCCTGCTGCCGGTCCGAAGTTTGTCTGCGGTACACCCTCTCAAGCTCGTCTGCCAGAATGTCGACAGGTAACATTCCTGCTATGACGATCGCTGCGTAATCTAAAATGGTTCTAAATCCTCTGATTGTCCTTTTTGCGCAGAGTAAACGAAAGCCTATTATCTGGCATAACCCCCAAGTCCCCTTAGACCTAATCATTTGCTCCCCAACTATAAAGCTCGTGAATTCGACTTTCTTTCTGCTCGTAATGAGCACAGCCTCCATTTTGTGCGCCGCTAGTTCCAGGCCGGCGTTCTCAAGCCAATCTTTCACCTTGGAGATAGCTGTGTTTGTAGCACTTCCTCTACATGTTTCCTCCTCAACAGCTTTTATTTAACAGAGGGCTTTTATAGCATTCGTGTACCATAACAGTATGACATGGGATCATAAGTAATTGAGATTAGAGAACACACATAATTGAGAACGTAAGTGGATATCATTGAGAGAATTGCTTGCAGGGTGACACGATATTTTTATTTCTTTTTTTATCATCGCTAATAAATTAAACGCTTACAATGTGAATAAATCTTATTTTTTAGTATACTCGTATTTTTAGAAACTCGTGCTTTTGACAGATGTGCAACAATTTTCTTTTATTTACTCGTGAGTTTTCATTGTTCATTGCAGGCTGGGACAACTATTTGAGTAATTCATATTTTGTAGAGATTTTATGTGAAATAGTTGCATTTTTTCTGGTAAAATGGATCTTATAACATTTGACTTGTGAAACGCGCGATTTTCTTGGGAATGTGAGGGAGTCGCGCTTTGACATAGCATTCTCGAAGATTCCATAAAACGCGTACGGAAGGCTATCAACGCCCGACCGCGAGAACTCGACTTTGTGATTTTGTCTTCAATGATGAGCCAAATTTATTTGTTTCTCATTTGTTCTAAAAAAAATACTAAATCCATTCATACAATAGTGTCTACAGCTTTTTTTGTTTGATTACATTTTAAAAAAAAATAGATTTGTGGCTGCTCCCACTCTGGAACATGCTGCGTCTGTGATACGTCGGTTCCTCCAAATTCACACCACACACTTGAAACCAGAAATGAAGTATGAGAGACAACTTCTAACTCCCCTTAAAATATTTGACAACCATTTTGTGTATCGCTTTGACCAATCAGAGGATGCCATCCACGTTATTTCGTGAATAACTGTCAAAAATGCATGAACAACTGTCAAAAAGCCTCTCAAATTCGTCGATGGACTAGGGGTCAATCAGCTGTGAAGTTGGCCAGCTCTGTAATTCTTCCATCTCTTGTTTGAAACATTTGTCCTTGAGCTTTATTAACGGTCATAGCAAAGCATAAATGCACGGGAAATTGAAGACGATAGTGTTCAAATGGCATGCCTGTTGGTTGGCATGTTAATGGGAACCGCGGTATCCATACAACTTCTCTGAATTCTTGCTTCGATCAAATGGGGCATGGGAGGAGTTGTAATCGGTGCACTCGGTGTTCTCAGTGTATTTTGTCACGGTTATGCGGGTACTCGTTTCATATGAAGACCAGGGTTGCCGCTAGCAAAAGCAGTCGCAATTTGACCCTTTTCTGAGGCCGCGACGCTCCGAGAGACCATAAAATGATTCCTGCGACTATTTTATATGCAAAATATTTTGTTCACGAAACACGTGTTAATTATAAGAAAATGCAACTAAATGACTGAACCACTCCTAAGCATGATAAGACATTCAAATTTGTAGTGATTTCGGAGAATTGCCACTTTTTTTGTGGCGAGACACAGTTTTGTTCGACTTTCTTAAATTTGTCAGCGGCAACACTGATGTACACACAATTCATGGGTGAGAGAGAAATCAGACAGAGTACTCCTTTCGTTGGCTGGTGATCGAATGCTGTACAGCGGTTGTTTCGTAAATAGGTGTACTCGTCTTCGGTGTACTCTCTACCGAATGAGCGCAATAAATAGAGTACACTGAAGTAGTGTCCTCATTCAGACTGGGCAAGTGAATGTGTTCATGCAGACCTCTATTGTACAACTCGTATTTTGTAAAGTCTTAGACCGCGGGATCCTTTGCGTAGATTCTACCGGCCGAATCATTGGCCAGTAGTTTTTCACAGACCCATAGCACTGAAGTCCCTTCTTTCTAAGGTCATGGAAACGCTGACAAGTCGTCAGCTTATGAAATATCTTGAATCGCGGAAGCTTCTTAATGACCGGCAACATGGTTTCCGCAGCAACAGGTCCACTGGGCGATCTGATGGCTTATCTCACCGAAAAGTGGAACCAATCTTTGCACAATGCAGGTGAAAGCAAGATCGTTGCGCTTGATATTTATTTCTGGCATTTGACAGAGTTGGCATCAAGCCAAATGCGTGCCTATAGTGTCGATGAATCTCTTCTTCAGTGGAGTAGAAATTACCTTTCGAACCGTTCAATTCAAGTTGTTTTGGATGGGATCACGTCTGATGTCCACCAAATAAATGCTGGTGTTCCTTAAGGCTCTGCTCTGTCTCCGACACTCTTTCTCATTTTTATAAATGATCTCTTGTCAGCTATTTCTAATCCAATCCATTCCTCCGCTGATGGCAGCACCCTCAGCTTTTCATATTCGTTCCAGGACTCATGACCCTCAGCACCCTCAGCTTTTCATATTCGTTCCAGGGCCCACAACCCTCAGCACCCTCAGCTGTTCATATTGGTTCCAGGACTCATGACCCTCAGCACCCTCAGCTTTTCATATTCGTTCCAGGGCCCACAACCCTCAGCACCCTCAGCTTTTCATATTGGTTCCAGGACTCATGACCCTCAGCACCCTCAGCTGTTCATATTCGTTCCAAGACTCACGACCCCGCCCTTCGGCAGTAGTATTGGAACGGCAGCGTAGGCTAAGCACATTGAATTCCGATGGTGACAGCATAATTAACTGAGGAAAGAACAACCGAGTGGAATTCATTGCGAACTCAAGCGAACACTTGTTAATCAGCCATTATCCATGAATGGCACCTGTGTCGATGAAACCGGAAAGCTCCATCCTTGGGATGTGTATCAGCACAACACTTAGTTGGAACGATCACACATTTGAGGTCGCCAAAAATGCTGCGAAATGTTTAGGTTTCCTCAAACGATGCGAGAAATACTTCACCCCTTCTGATTTGGCTTTAATTTATAAGGCGTCTATACGCCCCAAACTTGAGTACAACGCTCATACGGGGTATGGTGCCCCCCAAGACCACCCTGCACCACAGAATTCAAAAGCGAGCGATAAAGCTTATGTTAGACAACAATATTGCAGAGTCACTAGACTCGCTCGAACATCGACGTAGCGTCTCGTCTCTATCCGTATTTTATCGCTATGTGCTTGCTAACTGCATTCCTCCTCTCCATGAATTCACCCGCAATACCCGTCTCGCCAGGAATGCTCATCAGTTTGACCTTAAGCCTACTTTCGGACGCACAGTTAAATTTAGAGACTCGTTCTGCAGTCGCGCCACACGAATATGGAATGCTCTTCCCAGCCTAATATTTCCACCCGAATACAATCCGCAGATATTTAAAACCAATGTGCACAGGTCTCCTCTCCTCCTCCTCTCCCTTTCTCTCTCTACACCTTCGGCCGTCCTGTGTCTTGTACCCGCACACTTAAGGGTATTAACAATCCCTTGAGCGCGCGAAAATAATAAAACAAAAAGACGACCACTTGCACAAACACGAGCCGATGGTCGACAGAGGTTCTGGAAAGACGGGGCAATATGCCACACAGCCTGGCTATATGCCCAACAAAGATGGACCCATTGAGACAACATGTCAGTCGTGCTAAATTCTATAGTATAAGATATATAAGTCTGAATGCTTGTGCGTTTGAATATCCGCTTGAGGTCAGAGTTCCTCATGCTCTTCCCCAGGCTCTGCACTCGGATTCAACTTCAACTTGGAAATAAACCACACCACGCAGGTGTGTACCCGTTTTTTTCTTGGTACACCCATACGCAGACAAAAGCACGGTACATTAAATCCGCCTATAGCTCCTTTCCCAGCCGGAGCAAGTGTCACTCACAGGATGATCGGCAACTGGTATTTGTGTGCCACAAACCACTCAAGCCGTTAGTCAGCATGCAACGACTGAGCGGCTTACACGCGCCAGAGGCCGGTGACCACGAACATGAGTACACACACACAACTGCACATTTGCCACCGCCGGAGCACTCTACTGGCATCCAGTCCACTGCTTGTGTGGAAGCAACTATTGCCAACCGCTTATTACGCCACCCGATACAAGTTGTTCAAATGAGCATTTAAACATAATACCCTGACCATCGTCAGCTTAATTTGGATTTGAATCAATTTAAGTGATTTCAATGAAGAGGCCGTAAGCCCCCTTGGACCAGCCCCAGCCATTCATCGATCGAACGCTGCTCTTGAACCCTCGCCTAGGCAGGGGGGAGGCAAGCCTTTATCGTTTGCCGTCAAGCAGTCTCAACACAAAGCCATCCCGAACTAAACATAATTTCTTGTTGCAAAGTTTTCTTTTCGACAAGAAACCACATTTACGAAATTCATCACGGAAACCTCAGCCACAGGGACTTCAGTATTTATTCATCGAACACAACAGACGGATTAAAATAGTTACCTACTCGTGTGTCCAACAGCGAGGGTGTGGTCCGTCAAACACAAGCGCACGCTGCAACTGCAAGAAAACTTTTCTTTCTGAGCGCCTCGATAATGCAGCTTGTGGGCACCGCATCGCACACGAACTTAACAATCTTTCAACTCCTGACAATGAGATTAAATGAACATGTCGGTGTCGGTGCAGGGATCTAAAACATACTTTTACGGAACTTTTTAATCCCCCTCATTTGTTGGTCTGCAATTTGCTAGTTGCTGCTCCTTTTTCGCTCTTAACGAGATGGGGTTTCTTGGCAACAACATCGCCAGTTAATTGGACGATATGTGTGTGCCGAGGATGCCCAAAAATGTGGAACACTCTGTCCAGCAGACAAGGTACTTGTGAGGAATTAAACTGAAAGCAGACACAATTCGAATTAGGATGAAGTGCGTGGTCTTCTTTCCGAGAATGAATTGAGGCCACAAACACACAGTCCGTTGGGTGCAGCCTGACCGTCGGAAGTACGAATGCGGCGAATTAATCGCAATTCGTGTTAGCAAACAACGCAGGAATATCGAAAGGAATAGCTCGTCTCGGATGCTCGTGGAATGATCCGGGCGTGGTTGTGTGCTGTTTGCCAGGACTAGGAAATTGGCGAAAACCAGTGGACCCACTTCTCGGAGCCCGGGTGCTCAAAGTGAATTACTCATGCCACCATGAGTAACAGAGTCACCATGCGTGAATGAGTGTAAATAAACCGAAGGGTTTCGACCGACGTCTTCGAGGCTATTCCGGTGGTTCCAATTGAGGATGATACGAAAGTCGTGTGAAGATGAACCAGAGATGGCCCGGAATTGAGTGTTAATCCGAAGCAGTCTCATCCGGAACAGGTTTATACAGGCAGAGGACCTTTCGGAGTGCAAGCGGTCAGCTCGGACAATGTGCTTCGTTTTAGGGGATCTCAACAAGCTCAGTGCTAGAGACCCAAGGCAAGTTCACAGCTATTTTCATCCTCAAGCAAGCCGGGAGGAATTCCCTTGTGAGAAAGCCGTGTTTGAAGCGAGTCAATGTATTTTTTCACTTCGCGACTTAGCCACTGTCATCATTGAATGGTTGAGGATGTCAACAATCAACAAATGTCAACAGTGTTGGAGTCAACGAATTGCCAGGAGCTTACTAATACCAGCACCAAAGCTGGTAAAGATTGGCCCCATCTGTGAAGCAGGTGCTTGCTCAAATATTTCTTTCCTCTTGTACAAGGCATGCCGTGAAGGCAACGAAACCGCGACCTGAAGAGATCTACGGTATCGAAGGGTTGGATTGGAGGTAATCCAAAAGACGCTCCTACTACTTCGCGTATGAAAGAAAATCTGTGGAATTCTGGAATTCTTAACTAGCTCGACAAGAATGTTTTATTTCTTAACGAATGAGAAAGAAGGTCTAATTCCCGAAGAACCCAACTTCATGAAAGACATTTCGCCCGCCTCGACCTATTGTCGGTCGCAATTCATAGACGATGCCGCCTTCGCCAGCCGTGGTATGTCCTGGGTGTCAGCCGCCTTGGGGATAGGAAGAGGGCACAGTTTGAACACAGTTCTCTTGAAAATACCGCCTTTATTCCTCACTGCAGCCACTCTGATGAGTCCGTCTGATCCCCTTGTAGTTTCCACAGTTCTACCAAGTGCCCATTGACAAGGGACAAGTTGATCTTCTCTTATGAGAACGATTTGACCGACCTGTATGTTGTCCAGTTCCTTGTGCCACTTTTGTCTTGTCTGAAGGTTATTTAAATAATCACGCGTCCATTTTCGCCGAAAACGCCAAACGCTCTGGAAAGGCGATTTATGTTCTTGCAGTGGTGGCGATCCTATCAAAAAATTACCCGATGTTAAAGGGGATCGGTTGGATCGGCTGGGTCATTACTGACTGCATACAACGACCGAGAATTCAAGCACGCCTCCACAGTAGGAAGTAAGGTGGTCATCTCCTCAAAAGTAAGGGTGGCCTGTCCAGTGAAGCGCTTTAAATGGTGTTTGGTGGACTTAATACCGGCCTCCCAGAGGCCCCCAGAGTTAGGAACTCGCGGACGAATAAACTTCCAGATGATACCTTGACGATGAAGATAAGTCTTGGGGAAGTTGTGGTCGCAGTTGAAGAGTGAGTCCCTGATGCTTTTAACTGCTCCGACAAATTTGGTACCATTGTCGCTGCATATCGTGCGACAAAGGCCTCTTCGTGATATGAAACGTTTTAACGCCGCTATGAATGCCTCTGTACTTAGCGTTGGGACCAGCTCGAGATGTACGGCCATGCAGATGAACAGCGCAATATAGGCGTACGTCCTCTACCTCGTCCATATCGGACAAGAACTGGCCCGGCACAATCAATCCCAGTGTTAGCGAACGATCGAGTAGGATTGACTAGCTCTGAGGGTAGCATTCCGTTTTGGCAGAGGCTTTGCAACGAAAGCAGATTGTGCAACGCTGTATTTGTCGTCTTACCTTTTCTCGACAAGAAGGAAAAAATATGATCTTTAATAATTCCAACCGGAGTATCCTCATCCATCCTCTTCCAGGCAAAACCGACATTCCTTGTCAGGTATCGCTGCACTTAAAAGGCTCTTGCGGTCAAAGTGGCCGCTTAGCAGATATGACATGACTACAACATGAATAGAGCACGCTTCTAGCTCTCAGATAAACAAGGACTTCCCCGGCTTGAAACCGCATTGACACGGACCTATCATGTTATTAACGAATCGTTTCCGGGCCTCAGACAAAACGGCAGAGGAACCACAATTGATGTATGGCGTCCTAGACTGGTGGGCGACACAATTAAAACAGAATCTTACCAAGATAAGCAGCATACAGAGATCAGCATGCATCTGTGTAACAGGGGCGCCAAGAACAACACCCACGGTCGTCCTACATCTCCTTCCCGTGGACACCTACGGTAAACTTGTGGCCACACATGCAGCCTTACGACTAAGGGAAGGCCACCGATGGGACAAAACCCACGGAAAAGGGCACAAGGTGATACTGCAATTGCGATTGTCCGCAAGGAAACTATCCGACACCCTTTACTACTAGATAACGCATGTAACCCAACTGCATGGGAAATCTACGCTGACGGGTCCAAATCGGAAGAAGGCACGGCATCTGGCATTTATGCCATCTCTGCGGCAATCCGGCTGCCGAACCACTGCAGTGTAGTCCAAGCGGAAGTAACAACTGGTATCCTCCGACTGCTCAGCAACAGCAGCAGCAACCAACCGAAATGGGGCATCCACCCTGTTCACAGTCAAATCAAACAACACCGCAGCCGGTACCAACAACTGCGCGTCCAAGTGGCGGGGCTGGCATACGGTTCCTCACATAGCCCGGATAGACTCCGCCACCAAATCAAGTGATCACGGCCAATAACGGACCAAACAATCCTTCAAACGCAACCATCACAGCCTCCCGTGTCGCAACCTCCCTTGTCGCATCCACCCACATCGTACGCTCCGCCGCAGCAAGTGGCCGCCAACGCAGCAGCCGGCCTACTCATCGCCACCGTCTGGCGGTCCAACCGGCCCGCCGCCAAACTCATCGGCAAACGCGCCTTCGAACGGAGTCGCCGTGTGTGCAAACCTACGTCGCTCCTACCGCTGCCGTATGCTCCCCCAGGTCCTGGTGGCCATCCTGGACACGCCTACCATCAGCAGGTCTATTCGACCATGCCATAGGGGCAGCATCCACCCTCTTAAGGATACGAGGGGTACAGTCATGGTGCCCAAATGCCGTCACCAGCTCCGCAAGGACCCCCCGGAGGTGCCTACTCCTACGGCTACCAACCGCTGCAGTGAATCCTATTGACAACAAACTGACTCGAGTAGCAACATTATCCTCTCTCCCTCCTTTGCTCCCATATAGTCCACATTTACTCCTAGGATTCCATCTTTTTCTTGTTTTTATAAACGCCAGGCACAACAACCGCCACCGCCGTCGCAATATCGTGGCGATTATCAACAACACGGTCACTAAGCTAGCTACCCGCCGTAAGCGTAGCCGTACCAACCGCTATCCTGGTGCTATGCCGCCATATGGACCGCCAACTCAAGGATTTCCGCCCAGCAGTCGGGGCTATCATCATGGCGGCATCCCGCCGATAAGATAAGAAAGAACGCAGATAAGAAAACGCAAATGTATTTCGAGCGCATTTCTTGTCTCTCCTTGTTGCGCCGCATGACAAACATGTCGTCCCTTTCTTCCGGAATTTGAAATAAATAAATAAGACTGACTACCTCCTAAGGTTAGACAGCAAGGCTATCAATTAAGTAATAGGGGTGCTAACTGGCCACTGTCTCTTAGGCAACCATACCAGAAGACCTGGGACACCTTATTCATGGACGAAGAAGAAGAGGACACGATATTACATTACCTCGGAACATGCCACGCACTAGCAGAAACCAGAAGAAAACTACTAGGCGAATATAACCTCAACAGCCTGGAGGATCTGAGTAACACAGATCCAAGGGGGAATACTAAAATCCCAAGAGGGAATACAAAATCCCAAGAGGGAATACAAAACTCCCAAGAGGGAACACAAAATGCCCAAGAGGGAATACAAAAATCCCAAGAGGGGACACAAAAATCCCATGAGGGAATGCAAAAATCCCAAGAGGGAATGCAAAAATCCCAAGAGGGAATACAAAACTCCCAAGAGGGAACACAAAAATCCCAAGAGGGAATACAAAACTCCCAAGAGGAAACACAAAATTCCCAAGAGGGAATACAAAACTCCCAAGAGGGAACACAAAATGCCCAAGAGGGAATACAAAAATCCCAAGAGGGGACACAAAAATCCCATGAGGGAATGCAAAAATCCCAAGAGGGAATGCAAAAATCCCAAGAGGGAATACAAAACTCCCAAGAGGGAACACAAAAATCCCAAGAGGGAATACAAAATTCCCAAGAGGGAATACAAAAATCCCAAGAGCGAATTACAACAAGGTCATAGGGTAAATGTTTTTTTTTATTTTAGACATGAAGCCGAAAGTGACCGCACAATGGAGCGGATGGCCTAAGTGAGCTTGATTTTCTCTTAATCAAGCAGTCACCATGCCAACATACCTACCATCCGCGTACACCCTACCGAACTTAGTCTCTTAAGTAGACCGTCAACTGCTATGAGCCACAGTAGAGGATATAGAATGTGGATAGTGAAAGAATAATGGACTTGAAAGTTCGAAGATGCGCACCGTATGCATGCTGCACGAAAAACAATTTTCACAGGAAGCTGATTTTCGTAATACAGTCGAATGATCTGGGAACATTGCTCAGGTGTGGGTTTTCTCATGATTCTCTCAGATTTGTCAAGCAGTACCGAGTGAGAATGACATGACGCCAGTAAGGTGTCGTTTGTCAAAAAAAAAAAAAAAACATGTCTAAATGAATCACTGGTTATATGTCGTCTCCAGATGCTATTGCCACATGCTTCCACGATCACCAAGAAGTGGGGAAACGACATTTCCCTTGAGACCACATTTTCCCTTGCTTCAGCCCTACAAATTCCAGCATCCCTCGCATCCGCCTCCATCCACCCTGCAGTCAATAGGAAACCATACACTCACGCTCCGACAGTCTTACATCCCCGCGACAATATAATCCGGCACATTGTCTCACCCGAGTCGCAATTACATTTGCATCGACTGTGAAATCAATTATCCCCAAATTTTAATAACACATCTCCATGTCCCTCAAGTTACATTACAAGACGAAGTACTTTGAAGCCTCATGATCCTATTGAGGAGTTCACATCCGTAAGCGCAAGACGGAAGCAATATAATCGTCGAAGGGGCCGGAGGAGAGCACACACAAAAAGAATCTGAATTGAAACCACGCGACTTGTGTGTCAGCGCCTGCCACTCTTAACAAAGGCAGAGCGGCGGTGGCGACAGGCACACACAAAAAAAAAGGAAGAAGAATGTAAATCATTACACTCGAAGAAGAAATTGAGATATCCTGAATAAATTTCGTCGGTCGGTCCAAAGTGGCTCCGCCGCAACTCGCTGAAAACCAAACAAAGGAATCCAGGTCGCTGATGAAAATTCCACGATTTACAACTCCACGTCCTCGGGTCGGGCTCATCGTTATTGTTGGCTAACAATAAACTGAACCCAGGGCTGACGGGCGCTCGCGCTGGCGTTGACTGAATGATTTGCTGTGGGCTATGCGTGAAGACAAGCTGGCAGAGCCAGAGAGTCAGTTTTAGACGGGCATGTGACAGCTAGGCATTGTGCTGACGCTTGCTGAACCGAATGAGTTGGCAGATATCTTTCTAATCTCGAAACAGGGGCATATCCCCGCCACCTAGGCAAATTCACAAATTCAATCAAAATCAATTCAGAGACAACCAAGCAAATTGTATCCTGTAATTAATTTAATTTCCTTTGAGTCACGTAAGGGTGCAGGGACACCCACAGCAGTGATCAGCAATTGTGCTGCATTCCTAATGAGTGGCGGTCGGGTTACACTGGCTGGGTGTGCGTGCGTGTTGTCAAAGTCGAGGCACAGGCAACCCTAACCGCAACGCAGACCGGTTACACAGGGAATGGGGCCAGGAAGTGTTAATTCTCGTAAGATCCCCGGACTGTGGGCGTGTGTGACCGGAGCGGGTGAAGAGGTCTTTGCAATCAACTTAAGCGTATTCTGCCCAGTGCAGGATTTGAATGAGATGCTGACATTTGACTCGAAAGGATGCAGGGCCCGTGAGGATGAACGGTGGCTGAGGTGTGTTCCACACGGCTTTGTAATTCGAATCCGCTTTTGCTGTTGATAAAGTTGTCTGCGGGACATCCCCCTGTTGTGTGACATCGCCTCCTCTCTTTAATGCAAATTGATTTTGCTTGTTTGCTTTTATCCTATTAATCTGTTCAAATTGTGACATCTGTTGAGGACAATGGCTCCAGTCGAGCTAACCAATCCGACCCCCGTCTGGCATCGGCTTTCATGGTCAATTCACATTACTTAAAGCAACATGTTCCAATTAGGTGAGTGGCCATAGATGAGAGTGCGTAGATAGTGGAGAAACCACCAACTTAACCGGTGTCAACATGTGGAACAATATCGAGTCAACAGTGGTGTTGCAGTAGGTGAACTCCCTTTAAGGCCAGATGGGCTGATGCACTAGATCATGAGCTATTTTCGCCACGTAACAGACCAGAGATGTCCACAAGAGATAGTCCTGAAAGCGATTTCAAGTCCTCATGACAGTCTGCGGATCTAGGGGCGAACATGTTTTTTATTTTATTTAATTTAAATCTTTATTTCCCAGAAAAAGTAAGTAGGTTTAAAGCAAGGCTCCGCCAAAGGAGTCGCGGGGGTAAACCACGCACGAGAGATCTCCAGGCAACTCGATCCTCCGCCATCGACTCTAACTCATCAGGAGTTATGCCCAAGCGAGTTTTTGGACATGGTCCAACCAGCTCGTCTGCCAAGCGGTCGCCTACCTGATGGAACCGCATTCAACGCCCGTCTCGGAAGTCGTGATGAAAGTGACATTCGTGCCACGTGACCAAACCAACGAAGCATAGCCCTCTCCGTTCGAAGACGCAGCCGTGTTTCTCACCCTATCCCGGCGAGTAATTCCCACAGCAGTACGGAGAAATCTCATCTCAGCAGCTTGTATTCGCGATCTTATTCTGTCGGTCATTGCCCAAATTTCATGACCATAGGTGAGAGTTGGAACAAATACCGAGTTGAAACCGCTAACTTGGCTTTGACACCAAGCTCGGCCTTCCTGATTAGAGATCCATGAAGCTGTTTCTAAAGCATTTTCAAGCATTACTCCTTCCATCACTCGGAGATACTTAAACTTCTCCACCTGCTTCATTGGGACTCCACTAACCTGTAGAGTGCATTGAACAGGCGCTCTGGAGATGACTATAACCTCCGTTTTGTCCACGTTGGCCTTCATTCCACGGCCACAAACCTCTCGAGTTCGCGCTGGAGTTCCATCTGGGAAGATGTGAGGATCCCTAAGTCATCCGTAAAAGGAGGATGACTTACCCTCAACTCTTCCAATGTGAAACATTCCTCGCCGCGGCTGCGCCGCAACTTCCAGTCCATATAAACAACGAAAAAGAGAGGTGACAAGACTCACCCTTGGCGAGGACCAATGTAATGACACAGCTGGTGCAGTTTGTGTATAGAGACCGAATGGCCCCCAGAAGAGGACCATCAATCCCATACTCCGGCAGAACACTCCAGAGAACTCGGTCGTATGCCTTTTCCAAATCCAAAAAACAACTGTAGATGGGCTTGGCATACTCCCGAGCCTTCGCAAGTACCATTCTTAGAGTGAAGTTCTTATAGTTCACAGACCAAGCGCGGCTGACGCCGAACGACGCAGTGTGTAACGCCGCAGACAAAAGTTTTTACCCATATCTTGTATTGACAGGAGTAGAAGTTAACTAATGTGTTCACGTTTAGTGTTAAAGTAACTAGGTAGAGCTACTTCTACAAACCGGCTATGGGCAGCTGTGAAACACATTTCTTTTATTTACTCGTGAGTTTTCATTGTTGGCAGGCTGTGGCATCCATTTGTGTACGTAATTAATTTTTTGTAGAGTAAAATTTAGATCATTTTACATGCGAAACGCGCTCCTTTCATTGTGATTTCGAAAAGTGAAGGAGCCGCGCTTTGTGATTGAACTCTCGTAAGCTCGATAAAACGCGTATTGACAACGCCCGACCGCGCGAACGCTACATTGCGATTTGCGCGGTAGGCATTTTCGTTTTCGTTTTCTATGAACTTATGTCAATTAATATCGTAATCTTTTAAGGACCAAAACACCCGTCTGTTCCACTTTATTGTCAGTTCCCCATTCAAGTGCATTCTCAAATAATTGGGCATCATCTCTGGAAGACTGAGAACAACTCGGATGATCTCCCTCGGATTGTTGTTCGCCTTCGCCTTCGTTCGACATGATCTTCGCTCCAATCGTTCAAATCGACTGCCGTATGAGTTAGTCCTGCTACGTGGTTCAGAAGGTCCACAACTTATTCCGTTTCCACTGAGTTAGCATTCGATGTTGGATTGTTGCCTATAACCAGAGTTCTCACTTAATGTCCTGAGGCATCGGCACATGCTAAAAAATAGGGTCCTTGTTCTTTCTTGAGCAGTTTTTTCGCCGGACGCTACTAATGAGTTTTTGAAGTGTTTTCGTAAAATGCTCACTATAGCGAGATTTGTCTGTTCACTATTTAGAAAAGCCGGTATAAAATATTGTGTGTTCACTATATCGAGCGTCTACTGTATATAGAAACGGCATATTAGAGTAATACACACGTGTCTGCAGTTGAACAAGAAATGACGTTTATTTCTTCGTGTAAAAATGGCCGTTTAAGGGCCCAACTATAATGCGCACGAGGCAGCATGAGCTAGTTTCAAACGCGCATGGGTGAGTGAACGAATGTACCCACCCGCGTGAGCGATTTAAAACTTTATTTATTTTTACAATTGAGATTACAACTAGGCTTAAAAACTAAAGGTTAGGGCGTTGGCTCAACAATAGGGGCCCAACACTATTGTCGCCTTATTGTTTATTTGTGTATATCCTACAATGGCTGGTGCTTACATCGGGTTTTTCAAGGCCGTGTGTCCATGGTGGTCCTCTTGGGATGGGGTCGTGATGTGGTAGCCGACTTAGCCTCGATGGTGATTGCTATCGCTGCTCTAGTAGAATCCATGCAGCTCGTTGTTCGACGTCGTTCTGATCGTTGAACAGATTTAACGCTTTTAGGTAGCGTTGCCTTGGATTGTGTTTCTCAGGTCCCCGATTTCCTCGTTAGGATGGTGGTTGATTTCTAGTGTCACCACTTACTGTTGCAGGGGGATGATGCGTGCTAAAGCCAATTGTTGCTGTGGTGCCTTGGACGGTCCCTGTCGACGGTGAGTCCGGTACATTTCGCAGTATTATTTCGAAATTTGGATTTCGAAAATTGAAATTAGAGATGGTGTGTCATATTGGGAAGCCGTACTTTAAGCTCGGCCGTATAAGCTGCTTGTATAGCAGCAGTTTTGTCTCCTGGCTTAATCCATTTTTCTTGCGCATCAAGGGATAGATGCGATGGAAGCCTAGGTTGGTCTTCTTAGAGGTAAGTTTCGAATGACTGTTGAACTTCAACCTTTTCGTGATGTTAACGCCGGGAAACTTGACCTCTTCGTTTGTTGATACCTCTGTACCGTCAGGGAGCACTATCTTGATGCTTTGAAATTTGGCTGCTGATCTGCGTCCACCTCTGGATGGTCTACTTAAGCACACAAATACCGATTTCCCAGCATTCCCAGCATCCCCTTTGGTAGAGTAGTCAAATTTGTTCGCTGTTTGAATTTCGACCCTTCGTGCGGCTGTCTGTGGTGACGTCGAGATGATAAAATTGTTAAAAATTGTATGAAACCGTCTTCTTTTATTCCAGATTCCTCATTCAAAGAATTCCTCTTCCGAGACAGTATTCTCCATTTTTTTGTTTTTACTTCTTCATCTCTTGAAGTTACCTCCAAGGCACATTCAACTTCTTCAAGTTTACACTCAATACATTCCATTTTTATTCACAACAAAATGGAGGGAACACTCAACTGTCAAAATATGTGAGTGGAGGGTTTTCGCTTAACCCAACGAAATCTACATTAATTAACACCAAATGGAGTGTTCCCTCCAAAATGCTGGGGGAACACTCACACTCAACTAGAATTCACACCAACCCTTAACTTTGTCGGCTATCGACGCAAGTGGCAACCTTCCGCTTTGGCAAGATATTTGGGTGTCTTTTTATGTGACGACACGCTCCCCGTATTGCAAATAGTTCCGCTTGTTAACTTAAGTCTGGGTACTGCATCGTCTGTCGAGGATGATACGATATCTCTCGGTAGACGATCTAGGATGGTGGTGTGACCTTAGGGTTTGTACAGCACTTTATATCTCCACGTTGGAACAAAAAGCCTGTCGACTGAAAGCAGAGTACAGTCTGCAGACTGTTAAGCGGCGGCGATGAGAACCCAAATACCACTGTCGTGCAGAATGCACGTTGATAGACGAAAATTCAGTCCCTCCAATCTAGATGAGGTCTAGAGTATAGTTTAACGAAGTGACTTACAGGCATGCACGGTCTGTCCGCTGAAGGGCAGCTTAGGTTGATCTGCCAAAACAAAGCATGGCCTCCGAGTGAAATGTGAGAACCGATTGGCCGATCCACAAGACACCAAACCAAACCTACCAAAAACCGCCATTCATCGTTTATCAGCAATCATAAATCTTCAACGCCGTTCGCCAACACCAGAGGCACGATTTCTTTGCAAAGTCTCGATGACCTTGACTGGATTAGCTGAACGCAGCAAGCCTTCAAGGCGAAAGCATGTGAAATGGGTCTGCCGTTCCTTGAGGGCAAGTAAGCACAATGTCCCCAAGGGAGAATACACCATCGACGTTTCGGAGGCACTGCTCACAGTCGAAACAGCTCTTGCCAACTGATGCCGCTTTAGGCTCAGTCCGTTGCCCACGATGACGTTCTACAGGACATTGATCATCGCAGACTACGGCATGGACAAGATGGAAACGTCAATGTTCTTCAAGAAAGGTTCTAAATGCTATTTTTGAACCTGCTGGTGGAATCTGGGGGGAAAATTCAACAGCGACATCTGCCGATGTGGCATATTTTCTCAGCTTTGACCGTATTTCCTTTCACTCTCCGACACTATTTGGGGTTCCCTTTCTTAATGTATTCCAATGGCTGAGTCGAGATGAAATGCTTAAGGCAAACTATACCTCACGGTATGCCAGATGACGACGTCGCGGCATTAATTATTGCAAACCGTCGACTGTGCCTTGACCTTAGCTGTCCCCGCTTGAGTTCGTTGTATCTGGTTTGGGATAATGGGAAGTCTCCAAGTTCATCTGGAGTCTCGATGATTCAAAGTCGAAGCTCGAAAATAATTCACATTTAGTTCCACTCTTTTGCTTCAAAATGAAATGTTCTCAACTCTCACAGAGCCAACTTGGTAGACCCAAGCCTGCAGAAAACCACATAACCTGGAAAGGGAACAGCATAGAGAATCCTTTACATTTCCGCGTTTTCTGAAACGTGGATCCCATTTACATCGAACCAATTACAAACGAAATTTCTAGCAGAAATTATCCAATTTGTGTTCTTCGATGCCATCCGACCGTGATGGACCATCACCAATCTTTGCGTTGCCCAGTCAAACTTCAACAATTCAACCTGCCCCTGACAACCGCAGAGAAAATCCCCTCAAACGGAACTTAGACTTGACTTCAAAGTAGCAGCACTTTGACCTGAATTTATCGTCAGAAATTCAAACCGCCCCACAACGGCTGTGTGCATTATTCGGAAGAGCTGAGTTTCGTTTCTGAATCAACCCCTCTCGCTCGCTCCGTCGTTGGCAGTAAATTTTCCATTTTGCCGACAATGGCCAGCTCATTCGCAGACGAACCCCCTAGCCCCTCATGATTATTCCCATAATTCACTTAATCCCAATTATGGGTATCCGCAATTTCTCTTTCGCACACACAATGTGCTTACTGCCGCCTCAGCCGCCTCAGCCGCCGCTGGTGCCTATGACGACGACTTGTTGTTTGCACACTTAAAGGCACATCCTTTAAACTGTATAATTGCTCCATGAAATGCGAAAAAGGAAAAAGCCGGTCCAGCAACAAAGACTCGGCTCTCGCCGGTCTTTACGTAGAGCACAGTGAAATGCAATTACCACGCACAATAGGAGCTCATATATCCCATGCTGCCATATGGCGGCTGAGACGGGGGTAGCCTGTCGTTTGAACCCATGCCACATCGACCCCGCCGCAACTGTGTGTCACCTTAGTCCGTACTTTTCATATTTTTTCCGCTTTCGTTTTCGTTTTATTTTGTGTCTCTGACTCTGGTCTTCTTCTCCTACGTAGGTTGCCTCCTGTATGCGGTCGGTAAGCCGGTTTTCCATAAATCTATCGATGAAACCTATGGATCTTGGTTAAGGGACGCTGCTGCTAAGCCAAGGGACAAAGAGAAAATCTATGTAACCAGAGAGAACGTCACGAATCGCCTGTACGAGTTCTCCAACAAAATGGAATACCGTGGCAGCAGCCTTTCGAGCAAATATTACGAGATAAAGGAAGGATTTATGGTATGTTATGCTATAAGTTTTGGCCATCGGCACATCGGGGTATGGCGACGTATGCCAGTGCCAGTGAACGATATTGTGGCCTCTGATGATGTATCCTGTATTAACTTGAATAACAACAACTACAACAACAAACAAAAAATATTACTTTTTCTCATTTCATGTATATTGTCTGGCGAATCGATTTGAACTGAATGTCCTTCGGGCGTAAACTGAATGTTTGCCGTTCGTGTGTGTGTGCACAGGGCAATGCACATGTAGTCTTCAACGGTTCGTTCTACTACAACCAGGAGAACACTGACATCGTAGTTAAATTGGATTTGGCAAGTTTGAAGCGAACAAGTGAGTGTAAATTGTGTATTAATTGCGTGGTATTGTTTCGCTTCCTATCCCTATCTCTGTATCACTGGCTTGGTGGCTGCAGAGGATCCCTGAAGGATGTTGGTCGGGTGTTGACCATAGACTTAGTTGCATTTGGCGTTGATGGATGGAAACTCGATTAGGATGACGTGAAGTGCTGTTGATTTAAGCATTTTGCATTAACAGCTTAAATTTTGATTCGATTTTACATTGTCTTGACTGCACTGCATTACCGGCACTGTATTGCCTGGCCTGCAGTGCGTTTTGGGCTTAAACTTAAAATCCCCTGCTTATCTCACGTTGGTGTAAGACTGTTGATTTAAACATTTTCATTAACTGCTTAAAATTTGATTCAATTTTATGTTGTCTCGTCTGAACTGCATTACCGGCACTGCAGTGCGTTGAGAGCTTAAAATACGCTGCGTATCTCAGGTCGGCGTAAGACAGACAGACGACATCTGCAATTAATGCACATTCGAGTCCACAATGTGCTGCTCTTGGAATACATCAAGTGCCATGGCACTTTTCATTCATCCCAGCAGAAGCTTGTCAGCCGTTCAGCTGGATAAGGTAGTGCCTGCCACTCTTCAACCATTCGCCTGAAGTGAATAGGGTCATATGGTCCGCACTGAAACCATGTACATCTGCACTTAAATGCCTGCACTTACAGTTGTCCTCGGTTTCACACCCCAATCTCTTGATAGCAATTCCTGACTCAATCATAAACACACATTCCACCATCCACACTCCCCCTTGATGTGTCCTCTTGATCATTAGTCTTCCGAAAGAGCATCAGCCACGAGCCCTTTTAGCGCACAGTCGCCTTTACGAGGCCGTTAAGCATTCGCCAAGAGCGAACATTGTTTTCCTCTGCGTTTTTCATCATTAAATCGAAATCGACCATTCCACTGCCGCCCCAATCAGCTAATTGCCAAACGATGGTGCCAATGGCCAAAGCAAACACCCCCCTAACTCGGCTCGGCGTGGTGGCCACCGATAACCAATTAACTTGAGCACAAATCAATGCCCAACAGCAGAGCCAGCGGCGAAACAAAATACGCATAAAATCCAATCCTATGGCCATGAATTATTTACATCCATTAAGCTGTTACCCAGAACCACTATCTATCCTGCAAAAGTCCGCTCAAAACATATCTCACCGCAGGGCATCCATAAAAATAGATTTATCGCCCGAAAACAATTCGGCACTCCGGACGTTAAACTGTCCAAGCAGACAGACAAAAACAAGCAATTGCAATCATCACAAACCACTGTCGTAAAAATTAATGCGACAACACATTAAGGAACAGGAACTCGTTCTTATCCCTTTTTTTTTACTCTCTCCGCCAAACATCAAATTGTTTTGCCACTCCTTTATGAGGAGCTAAGAGCGGGTTAATTCGAAAAAATCTGTGACTCTGAGTCCCGCCCGAGTTTCACCAGTTCCGGTGATGCAATCTCCAAATTATTCTGGCCAACGTATTCTCGGCAAGCTCATAAACGCCAGTTAAACCTATCAAGTGTGATAATCATCTCGGGTGCCTTTGTTTGATGTCTTCCAGCAACGAAGCTGCCTTACACAGGACTTGCGTCTGGCAATAGACTGTACACGACCAACTACAACTACATGGATTTCAACGTGGACGACGTGGGCCTCTGGATCATATACAGCACGTACGACTCGAACAACACCCTCGTCGTGAAGGTAAGTGCATGCAGCCAGCCTGCCAGCCACCGGCAGTGGGGTGGTTATCTGTCCCAGAAAAAGAGTTACACTCCCGGTTGCTGGCTGGTGGTGCAAACTGATTTGTATTACATTTCCTCGTTCTTGGTCCTTGTTTGACACTTTTATTCGTCAACAGATGGATGGGGAGAGTCTGCAGATCCAATACAGCTGGAACATCACATTGGATCATCATAAATTCGGTGAGATGTTCATTGTGTGCGGCGTGCTGTACGCCATTGATTCGGTGACGGAGAGGAATTCTCAGATTCGTGTCGCTGTCGATCTGTATAATGGGAAACTGATAAAAGTCGACTTGCCATTTTCAAATCCATTCCGGAGGACCACTACGGTTGGATACAATCGTCATCTTGGGGTAAGTAATATGTTTCCGTTTACACGGAATTGCTGGGCTGGACGGGGTCCTTTGGGAAGGGTTCGCCTTCTATCGTATTGAGTTGACGCTGCCCTATAAATTCATGCTCACAGTGTGGCACAAAAACTTGTGTACACTTTGCAGAGAAACTCTGTCGGCTTATGTAGTCGGGGTTTTGGTAACTCCGCGGTGACTGGTAACTCGGGTAAAAGTGACCCGCAAGTAGTTTGTCAGTATTTTCATCAGTCAAACGCGATCAGGAAATTTTTTATAAATAAGTCTTTAGAATTGGAACGGGAGTTATCAGCCAGCTTTAAGCCGAGTTTAGCGAGTGCCATTCAATCGTTAGTAGTCAGTATGTCTTCAGAAGTCAATCGGTTTGAGGCGTTGAATCAGTAGACGCCTGGCTAGGCTCATGTCTGCATGGTACAGCCCAGCCCGTACAGTTCATGGTTGAACCTTCTTCTAAACCAACCCTCAAGGCAAGATTAAACGCAGCACTTTTCTTTCGAAAATACCAAGAACCTCTTCATCCGCTCAGGATAAAGGCCATGCCTCTGCGCCGTAGAGTAGGACGGGGATGATCAAGGTCTTATACAGAGCGAGCTTTGTCTTCCGAGAGAGGGCTCTATTACTCAATTGCCTCTTGAGCCCATAGAAACAGCGATCGGAAAGAGTTAATGAGTGAGTTCACTCTCGGTACTGATGTCGTTCGTACTGCTTGCTTGGGAGCCGAAGTCTGTCAATAGCTCGAAGTGATGGCTGCCTACGGTGACATGACGTTCTGGCCGAGTCGTCGGTGTTGTGCGTCCTTTCTCGATGACAGCATATCCCTTTTTTGGCCCCCCATTCACCGCAAAATCCATTTTGGCCGCCTCCGTTTGAATGTCAGCAAACTTCTCCGCGTTGTCCTGTCGATATGCGAGTTCTGACGTCGATCGCAATGCGATCAATCTGGTTGACGGTTGATTGATCAGGGGAGTTGCAGGTCGATTGTGGACGTTGAGGTGTGGGAACCGTGTCGTAGCTACAGAGTTCCAGCCCGTGACAATGCCCAACAGCCTGCGTCCGTTCTCAGACGTGTTGTCGTGCACGCTGTGCTTTCCAATGACTCTAGGTTAGATAAGGTATAGTGGCTAGCTGCAGAAAGCAGTCACACCTTGGCCAAAGTAGACCCATTGTGATACCACGCGGATTGATTCCCCCTAACAATTAAAACCAGTTGGTGCTTGTGACAAAGCGATTTAGCTGGCTAATACTGATGCTTTTTAGCTCATTGGCTCCAAGGACTCTAGCAAAGATGTCTTCCCTGCCCAGCTTTACGTTGAAACCTCTTAGAACGATCTTGGTTTCTTGATCGTCCTTTCTAGGAGATCATAAAAGTCATCCCTGCTATCCTCATCTTTACCCTGCGTTGGGCCGTGGACGCTGATTAGGGTGATGCTGTCGAATGTGGCCTTGATGCGGCTTATTATGAGGCTCTCGTTTACGTATTTACAGCTTGAGGCTTCTTGCATAGGTCTGCCTCGGACAACAAACCCGCATCCGTACAAGCGATGCCTTGCAGCAATCGCCGTAAAAGATGTCACAGCTTACCGGCCACCTTTTGCCCTGCCCATCCCATCGCCCCTCCTGGATTGCGGTGATGTCTACTGGCCTCCGCAAGTTGCACGTGGTCTGTTAAGGGACCTCACACTCCACGTGCAGAACCGAAAATCGTTTCCCCTATTCCGTCGTCCATGGTCGTCAGTAGTAGAGCTTGTGTTTGTGGGGAAGTTACCCCGACGCGGAACCACCGAACATGGAGGACCAAGCCCCGGTTTATACCCCTGGACAACGGGCCGCTGCATACGTTGGTTCACCTCTAAGCGGTATTCAGAGGGCGCCACGAGGAGGCCGTGTGGCAACTTGGCCAGGGCATTTACAGGGATCGTTGCTTGCATCTCGCCAAGTTGAGAGCAACAACTTTTCCCTGGATGCACATGCCCATGTCCTTCAACTTTTTGTTTATATTCCGTCGAGAATGCTTGCTTCCGAACGTTCGCCTTCGCAGTTCTTATGAGAGTGTCCAGTCAGTTCCTGAGCCATTTTTGAGCTATGTTATTCAATTCTGTCTAGAGCGGCAAATTTCCAGAACCATTATCGGGAATCACGTGGCCGAGATTAACAACCGCCGTCCAACTGTTCAGCGAGTGCAAACCAAAACTAGACGGCTCTATACTTCCCGTGCCGATGCTCGGTTGTAGATAGGATTTATGACCTGTTCCTTCTAGGGATCCATCTAGCCAGTAAGTTCCTTACCTGTCAGGCCTGGAGCGATAACTGCCTTCCATCGTTGACGTTCCTTGGCGTGCTGCTGCCAGTCATCAAGACCAAGCTGTAAGAACATTGTATTTACACCAGAGCTTCGGTCTTTTTCTCCTTCCCACACCAGGAGGCTCAGATTCGAAGACCCTCTTAGCTGGGCTTAGCTGGCATTGGTCTCCATGCGCACGATGTGGCCAAGCCGCAGTCGAAGCCGATATCCACACCTTGGTACAGCTCGTAGAGTTCGCGGGTATATCTCCTCCATTCGCCCTTTCTTTCGAAGGCACCAGCAATCAACTCCGCTGTTTTGTGGATCCTCCAGCTATCGGCGTAGTTCCGTGCCATCAAAACCAAACATCCAATTTTGATTAAAGACCATCATTTCTTCCAGTCTCCACAACACATCACCATTACATGTCATCTATGCCATTGTTCGCAAATAAACTGACAAGTTGACTTCTCTTTGAATTTTAAAGCTCATGGCGTTCGGCGAACTAAATGCACATGCATACGTAACCACCTCCATTTCATGGAATACGCCCGCTGGCAGTCAGAACGGCAAGTGTTAACACCCGTTCCAATAAATGTCAATCAAACACGGAAACCTATCACGCGTCAAATCAATCACTTCACAGTTCGCACGGACCGATGATTTGCTATTGTTCAACTGTGCTGCGAGAATATTGTATCGAGTATAATTCCGAGAACGGCACAAAACGTCAACTGCAGTTCATTCCACACGTGACACGGTAATTCAACGTCAGGGTGGCTTAATACTTTATTTATTTTTTTGTTCAGTTTCTATTCAAATGGATATTGCACCCAAGCGTAGGTATGTTCCCAGTTCAGTTAACAGCAACATTTGAAAGGAGCCACAAGTGCTGAATATTTCACACGTTCCCGTTTGTCAGACCAGCGAAGAACATCATGGTTATGCCCGCAGCTTATGATGCACTTTTGTGCACGTCGCGGGACCTGCCCACTGGCCTACACTCCAACTGCCACGAAAACTTTCTTGTCACATGTCACGGTGACAAATTTGTATGTAATTAGTCACTTAGTTATTAAGACAGTACAAATGTGACACGACTGAGAGAATACTGAGGAATTTCTCTGGAATGTTAGCTTCTTCTTTGTACGGACTGCAGCGTGATGGACCAGGTCTTCAGCCAAGTACCCTCTTCAACGGGCGCGATCTCTGGCTAACTGCCTCCAGTTTCGCTCGACATGGGTGCACCACCTTAACCGCAGGCATTCTCTGTAACCACTCTTCGGTCGGGAGCAAATATTGTCCCTGCGCTCGACATGACCCAGACACCTTGGAGTTGGACTTGTCTAGAGTCATGTCGCTGCACAGCCCTCACAGTTCGTGGCTGAATCGCCTCCTCCTGCCCAAACAGGACCAACGATTGGACGCAGAACTCTTCCCTCGAAGAGACCAAGGACTTCTTCATGAGATTTTTCTTTGGTGTCTGTACCGTACAGTAGGACTGGGACGATCAATGTCTTAAATGAAGTCAACTTGATCGGGAGAGGGTGCCACTGCACAATTGCTTCTTGAGCCCACGGAAACACCGATCGTAGACTTTGTCTGCGTTTAATGTCGGTACTAATATTGTTTGTACACGATGTCCATTGCTACCTCTGTGGTGACATGGTAAACTGCCCACGGTGACACTCTGTCGATGGCGCGGCGGTGACGTACGTCACTTCTTGAAGACAGTTTATGCTTCGTTTTCCTCTCGGGGCGACCCATTGAAGGTGCGCCCATTGCAATGCAACGAACAAGACAGACCTCATTAGCAGCTCTATGCGTTCTTCCAACCAAGCTAAAACGGCATCGTAATTGTGCGGCCTGTCTGTCATGTCTGTCACGTCTGTCACGTCTTTCTCTCTCTCTCTCTCTCTCTCTCTCTCTCTCTCTCTCACTTTCTCCCCTCCCTCACTCCTCTCTCATTTCTCTCTCTCTCTCTCTCACTCTTTCTCACTCTCCCCCCCCTCTCTCCCTCTCTTCCCTCTCTCCCTCTCTCTCTCTCATGAGTTCGTTACCGACTTGTTCCTCGCTACCAGACGCAGTCAAAGAGGTTTCCTTTCCTGCCCTTGGGACAAGATAATTCAATATCGGTTGTCTGTCGTTGCAGAATACGTGTCACCAGGCAACGCGTGTCTCCGTTCAAGAAAACATTTCACGTGCGTTGATAAAAGGTTCTCTCCTTTGAAGCCACACGATGAAGTTACCATCTTTTTTCCCGTTTGGGTTTCCAAGAGCCGCCCCAACCACCCCAACTCCCGGCCTAATTGGAGGACAAAATATCAAATTTGTGTCCGTCCAATGTCGAGTTCGATTTTAAAATTTACCATTCAAACCACCAATTTGCACGGGAGCACACATGACGCTAATCAATTCTGAATCAATATCTCCACATGTCATTCAGAGCATCATCAAACACCCGGCAACAGCAGTGTCCGCGCGCCGTTCGCCCATGGCATCGCCTCAGCATCAGCGACGCCAGATGACAGATATGACGAACTAATGAGAGGAACACCGTCCATCATATCAATCTGTGTCAGTTGAACGTCAAAAACAGATCATCTGTCGGATTCAATCAAGCGACCGCTGGCATTTCATCGAAGACCGACGTCGTGGTCGCCTCTGCGGTTCGACGTGTTTTTTTTTTCTGCAGACACTGTCCCTAATCGTCAGGGGTGCTGTAGCGAACACCATTATCCAGCTGAGAAGACGATTTCTATTGCCTCCGAGAGTGTAAGGGAATTTTTTTGATGGCGGCTTGAAGTGGGTTGTGGGTGGGTTAAGTAGCCGGGTTTTTACGAGCCCAAGCAATGGTTACTTGGGGGCTACTACACGAGATTAGATGGGATATATAGAAGAGACAAAATGAGACAATTTACTTGGGTATTGATTTTTTTTCCTCCACTTCCTCCTTCTCCATTCCCGTCCTGTGTGTGGCGGCGGCACATACACTAGACGTTCCTCATGTTTGATCGCCCCGCAGTCATAGTCACATCCGGACACACACCCATGCACATACATACGAACGCAGAGAGAGACAGAGGAGATTTGGGATTCCGTGAGCTAGTCATTTGATTGTTGAATCATGCCACGTCATCCCCGTCATTGCTGGCTATTTGATTTGGAATTTGGAGCGTTGCAGCTTTCCCATTCAGTTTGAGCAGCAGCACAAGCACGTCGCGTCTGTCGTCCTGGCTCGGTTCAGCCCGGTCCGATGTCCATGGTACGAGTATAAGGATATAATCTAGTAATTGTTTATTGGATTTAATATTGAATGAATTGTTGTGGCGACATGTCAGCAGGGTGCTCTTGGCTTGAACTGGTCTTTATTGAATGTTGATGTACTGTCCCTCGCCTGCCCCACCCATAGAACCACACCACAGACCGTCATCAGTATCCTTTCATCATCTGCCGGAGAAATGTTTGTCGTTTATGATTTTGCTGTGGCGAGCAGAGGCTGACTTGTTTGCTTTCGCCTGCCGATTGAATTTAAATTGATCCTAAGGATTGTGAATTTGTGAAGTTAATCCGACGATATGCACGGGCTGTAGCCTTTGTCATGTGGTCAGCAAATATTGGATTATTAGCTCTACGGCCGGCATGTGCTGAAGTAAATTCATTAGGCACGTGCAGAGGTTGGCCAGCCCCAAAAGTGATGAGCGCGACATTCATCCGGGCCCCGTTGGGGTAGTTAGCATCGCGTATTCGAATGACGGACACGTCACTCGGCCAGTGGTTGAGTGGTTCATTGGACGAGCCCTCCGGGGAGCATTTGTTCCCTTACCTAGCCAGTCGGCAATGCTGCTGCCGCTGCTAATTAAACTGATTCAGATCAACCAGTTGAGGAATGATAAAGTTTCATTGTCTCGCCTTTGACGGGACATAAAGTTGCGTCCGGAGAGCTGATAATTAGAAACAAGGGGTTGTGCGTCGTAAAACTAGCAACGAATTTGCATAAGTCACAATGTAGTGGTGGATGGGTAGCGCATTAAACTTTGGCATGATGAGTGGTCAAGATAGTTTAATTTTATTTTATCGCCAAGCCAGGACGGGACGCTAAAATGAAAAGTTATTTTTTATCCTTGTGACCCATCGGGATGACGATGCGGCATAAATGCTGTGAGTGTGAATCATCTCACAGCGAAACAGTAGAGCGCGTATAATGTGAACGCATTTGCTGCTTCAGTTGAGATAACATAGAAAATGCTCGTGGAGAGTGGAGTTCATTTTGTGGTGATGGACGGAGGAGAACTCTCACTCAGGTCGACAACTGGTGGCAGCACTTTGTTCACAGGTGTGAGCATTTGTGCATAAGTGGAGAGTTTAAAGGCGTGTTCTTTTCGCCGGTAAGCGACGATCGTTTGTGCAAATCTTATGAAAACCGAGCCTAAGCGGGCTGTGATCGTGTACATTTTTTGCAAAAAGCCTTGAAATGAAGTTCATCGATGCTTGATGAGACCCACTTGAGCCGTGTTTTAGTTCTTTTTCGGTTGGTGTTATTGTCCGGAATGGAGTTGCACCTTGCATCTCCTGTAAGCTATGCGCTGTCTATTTTTGGGGGCCCCACAATTCTATGCTGACTTTCGTTGATGATAAGATGAAATATGAAGTAAGTCGTTGAAAGTATGATGTTGACAAAACATCGATTTTTCCGTCGATATGAACATCGATGGTCGATAATAATCGAACTCAAAACATCGATGCTTGTTAATATCGATGTTATCAAATGTGTTTATATAATGTCGACCAATAGGGTAAAAAATGGGATAATCAAAACCAGTATACATAGGGTAAAGGCACTAGTAGCCGGACAGTGATAGTAGCCGAACACTTCGTAGTTTATTGTCAAATAACAAGAGAATTTGTCGGGTTAAGAGTGAAGAATGAATACAAAAACAAGCATCGATGTTTCTTTCATACACACACGAAGTTTCCAATAGATGCAGTAACTGGTTTGCGAAATGCGCATGAGTGAGTGCGTTGTAGTCGCGAAGAGTGCAGCTAAGGTATGATCATATTTACATCCGTTTGCGCTTCTTCTCATCACATGTCTACTAACACACACACAATCCTGTCACCAGTTAGTTGGAGCGTGTCAACACTCTGGACGTTGTTCAACAACAACTCAAGGCAATAAAAATCAAAGCAAGTCCACGACAGTGAAGGAACTGCCCTCTTGTCCGTCAGAGATGCACATCTTCCCGCATACACAGTAAATAACAAATTTCAGCAAAACCTTGAGAGCAACCAAATAAACATCTAGTGGATTTTTTACACGACTCCCTGCCGATGGCTTTGTCTCTTGAACCGACGGAGACACGGATAAGCCAAGAGAGTTCACCAGATTAGTACAATTTTTGTATATAGTGTCAGCTCTCTTAGGCGGACGATCACCGTGAGCGGACAATTTCTCACGACCGTAAGTCTTGAATTGAGGTTCCATACGTTCGAATGGGCGAACAACTCCCACTATCAGCCGAGTTTTTGTGTTTTGTCCAACCACCTGTATCTGACACCAAATGTCTTCGGACAGCAAAAGTATGTTGCTGTAATTGAGCAACGCGGTGAGAAAAACTGTCACTCGCGGGGTTCCAATGCACACCGAGAACCTTAATGAACGATTGCGATTCATCGGTCTTATCGAGCTTGTATTCACAATCCGCGGATGATTGCTTACCGAGCAATGCCCAACTATTTGACACAACGACACAAGTTCGGATTGCAAATCGAGAAGAGTCTTAAGGGAGTCTGCGTAAACGTCGCTTAACAAGATTCGCTATATAATCTTCCGCGAGTTGCTGCAACACACGAACCGATAAGAATGGTGCCGATGCTATGCCATATGTCACAGTTTTAAGCCGGTAATGCTTGATGGTCGCACTTAAGTTCTCGCGTCACACAATTCGCTGGGAGTCCGTATCGCTCTGGCGTACCCATAAGATTTTTACGATGTCCGCGGCAAATACGAAACGATGTTCCCCAAACCGTAAGCACACACCAAGTCGAGTTCGTTTGGAGGTCCAATCGACAGTTGACTGTTCAAAGAATGCCCTCTCGGGTCTTCTACCGAGCCGACAAACACAACACGGGGTTTGGTAGGTGAACTTTCCGGTTTTAGGATGGCTTGACTGACCGATTCACAATATCTTCCTGACGATCACAATCCTTCCTGAGAATATTGTTCAAGAAGCTCAGAGTTTTTACGAATGCTGGGTGCCATGCCATACTGCAGATTGAAGCGCATCACCAAAACTTGGCGAGGATGTTTTGAATGGCAGAGATACCACACATATTTTAAGTCCGAGCCGCACGATATCGTTTTCCGGAAATGGTCTTCAGCTGGATCGTTAAATACCTGACAAGTCTTGAACGAAGGACACTCTTCCCAGAAATGCATCACGAGACCGTCTATGTCAACTACAGAATGACAGGAGTGCAAGGTCCGATATTGACGAATGTTCATCGAAAAGTTCTCGTCTGATACAAAGATCTTACCTGCCTCAAAAACCATCCAAACCCGATAAGCGCCCAGCAACACATCGATTGGGCCAGGTCCAAATTGTCTATAAACCAAATAGTGGAGATATCATCAAATGATAGTATTTTAAACATTATTTTAATCAAAAATCATTATTAATTTTAATTGAATATAAATGATTTTTGTGTTCAGTAAAACATGTTAAATTATCCGCAAATTATTTGGTGTCCGGATACTGGAGCCCAAATTTTATACTAATTCTAGTTTCCGGACAATGTGTTCGGCTACTGAAACTTCAATGAAAATTGCAAATTTATGTATCAATACTTATGACCAATACCTATACGCATTTTACTCAGGGCTGTACAAAATGCCTGGAATTGTACTTGTAATTCAGTATCTCGGTAGTGGTACTTCATTTTAACCAAGTACAAGTCCTTTTCATACAAGTCCTTGAGCAGAACTTTGAAGTATTGGGTATATAACTTAATTCGTGCGTTTTGCTAAGAGATGGCGTAACTTGTATTATTCCATTGGAACATGCGTTGGAAAGCTACTGTCATTGCACGACATTTCAGTATAAGTCATTCATTTGAAGCGTAAACAACAATAATTATTTTGCCTGAAAAAGTGTTTTTGCGGGGAGTTCTTCTGCATTACTTTAATATGAAAAAAAACTGCTGCCGAAAGTTGTTGGAAGTTTATGGTGAACATGCGCTAGCTGAGTGAAAGCGCCAAAAGTGGCATTGGAAGCATTACTCTATGAAGATTCTTGCCAAACACAAGAAGAGCTCGTGTCACTCAAACAGCCATTTCAAAACCTTTAAAAGCAGCTGGATATATTCAAAAGCAAGGAAATAGGGTTCCACATGAACTCAAGCCGAGAGGCGTGAAAAGGCGGTTTTGCGTGTCCGAAATGCTGCTGGAACGCCACAAAAGGAAGTCATTTTTGCATCGGATTGTTACTGGTGATGAAAAATGGGTCCATTACGATAACCCCAAGCGCTAAAAATCATATGTGAAACCCGGCAAAGTCGAATATCCATGACACGAAGGTAATGCTCTGCATTTGGTGGGATCAGAAGGGTGTGCTGTATTATGAGCTGCTAAAACCGGGTGAAACCATCAGTGGACACACCGAACCATACCGAACACAATTAATCCGTTTGAAGAGAGCAGTGGCCGAAAAACGCCCGAAATATGAGCTCAGACACGAGGCTATAATTTTTTAGATTTTTTTTTCTCCCATCTGCATCGACCCCTAAGCCGAGTGTCTAGCCAGAGTTCAATACCTTACACTGCACACAATTTTCATATCCCACGGCTCCAACTCTGTCGAATCACTCACAGTTTTCAGAGAGTAGATGTCATTTGTCTAGAACGTCTCTGTTCGGAAGTGACGTCAACTACTAGAGAGATATCCGAGTACACAGCTCGTCTTGTGTACCGATGAATTTGAGGGACTCTTTGACTGTTAATCCCGAGATCATGTAAATGGCATTCTCCGATTTTTTCGGTCTGAGCAAAAATTACAATAGAATTCGCTTGTACTGACCTCGGTTGTAACGATATTTCGGTTATAACGACGAAGTTAAAAGCTAAAGTTAGTCTTTCCCATTCGATAATGAATAACGTCCATTTCATTCCGATATAGCGACATCGGCTTGTAACGACGGGAAATTCGTGTCCCATGAGTGGTCGTTATAATCGAGTTCTACTGTATAAGGCACGCTGTCAATAAATTGTGGAGTGCATGAGCGGTAGTCTGGTTCGGAGTCGGCATAAAAGTGACCGATATGCGTGAGACTCACACAACACGAGTGGTTGCTGTAACACAGAATTGGAGTTTTATACAGACGACCAACTTCACAGCTGATTGACCCCAAGCCTATCGACGAATTCAAGACGGTTTGAGACAGTTATTCATGCACTTTTGACAGTTATTCACGAAATATCGCAAATGCCGTTCTCTGATTGGTCAATTGATTACTTACTTACTTAAGGTGGCGCTACAGTCCGAGGTGGACCTGGGCCTCAACCAACAAGCGTCTCCAGCTCGATCTTTAGCTAGATGTCTCCAGTTTCGCACGCATAGTTGGTTGAGGTCCCTTTCCACTTGCGTGCGCCACCTGAGTCGCGGTCTTCCTCTACTGCGCCGTCCCTCTGGGGTGGATTCGAAGACTTTTCGGGCCGGAGCATTGGTTTCCATCCGCTCTACATGACCTAGCCACCTCAATCGTTGGATCTTCACTCTTCTGGCTAAGTCGATGTCGCTAAACAGCCCGTATAGTTCGTCATTAAATCTCCTCCTCCACTCACCATCTATGCAGACGGGACCGAAAATCACTCGAAGAATTTTCCTCTCAAAGCAACCAAGAGCAGCTTCATCCGCTTTTGATAGAGTTCATGCCTCCGCGCCATATAGCAGGACTGGGCCGATTAAGGTCTTGTAAAGCGTTAGCTTGGTTGTTCGAGAGAGGGCTTTGTTTACCAACTGCTTTCTTAGCCCAAAGAAGCAGCGATTGGCAGAGTTATTCTTCGTTTGATTTCAGCGCTGGTGTCGTTGTCTGAATTGATAGCGGTGCCTAGGTAGACAAAGTTTTTGACTACCTCAAAGTTATATCTGTCTGCTGTGACGTTCTGACCGAGACGTCGGTGTTGGGTGTCCTTCCTCGTTGACAGCATACACTTGGTCTTACCCTCGTTTCCGTTGCAATACCCACAAAAGCGCCATTGACGTCACGCTGTGTTCTTCCGATAATGTCAATATCGTCGGCATATGCGAGTAGTTGGACGGACTTCTGAAAGTTTGTTCCTCTGGTGTTAGAGTTCGAGTTTTGAACAATTCTTTCAAGAACGATGTTGAAAAAGTCGCATGACAGCGCGTCGCCTTGTCTGAATCCTTTTTTGACGTCAAAGGTCTCGGTTAGGTCTTTACCGGCCTTGATGGAGCAGAGTGCATTCTCCATCGTCATCCTACACAAACGGACGAGTTTGGTAGGGATGCCAAAACTAGACATTGCTCTGTATAGCTCGAATCTATAAATGCTATCATACGCGGCCTTAAAATCGATGAAAAGGTGGTGGGTATCGATTTGTTGCTGTTGGGTTTTCTCCAAAATCTGCCGCAGTGTGAATATTTGGTCGATGGTGGATTTTCCTGGCCTAAAGCCACACTGGTATGGACCGACCAGGTTGTTGACGAATGGCTTTAGGCGTTCACACAGTACGGCAGATAAGATTTTATATGCGATACTTAGGACACTGATGCCTCTGTAGTTGGCGCAGTTCAAAGGGTCTCCTTTTTTATGGATCGGGCAGACTATGCTGAGGTTCCATTCATCGGGCATGTTTTCCTCCGACCATATTTTACAGATGAGTTGGTGCATGCTCCTTACCAAATCATCGCCTGCGGCCTTAAAAAGCTCGGCGGGTAGGCCGTCAGCTCCCGCAGCCTTGTTGGATTTTAGTTTAGATATGGCAATCCTCACTTCATCTGGGTCGGGTGGACGGAATTGTTGATCTTCATCGTCCCTTTCATTGGGGTTGAATGGTTCGTTCTGCCAGACAGCGGGATTTGGTTCTTCGTCGCCGTTACACAGTCTGCAGAAATGGTTTCTCCATATCCTCAGCATCGACTGTGACTCTACTACGATGTTCCCTTGATCATCCTTACAGGCTTCGGGTCGGACTTTATAACCTTGACTGGTTAACTTTACCCTTTGGTAAAACTTCCTTACCTCATTCCTGCAGTAATATCCCTCTAGTTTGCCGATCGCGCGCTTCTCATGCTCCTTCTTTTTTCTCCTGAGAAGCCGGTGTTCATCTCTCCTCTTCTGCTCGTAGAGCTCCCGAGCAGCTCTTGTCCTTCTTTGGTCAATTGATTGGTCAATTGATTGGAAAACGATATAAACAGTTGCTGTCAAAAATGTTAATGGGCGAGAGAGGTAGAAGTTGTCTGTCTCTGTAATACTTCAGTTCCAACCCAAGTTCACTGGGCGCTCTATCACTACATCTGTCACCTTTCCATTTTTGTAATGATATAGAATTGAAGTCCTGCGTTTTGTAACTTTACAAAACTTTACAAAAACATGTCGAATAGGTGCTGTAGTTTCAACAATGCCCCACCATGCCCCATCATTGACAGAAGTCTCTAGAGAATCACGATGTGTGACTGTCGTTTCGAGTACTTTGCCACCTCGAATTCACAAGTCCCAAAAATATCGTCTTTCACTTGCCTATTACCACGCGTGGCATATTGTTCTGTTCTCAACGAATTGAGTGGCAGCATTATGTGCTGCCGATAAACTCACTTGAGCACAGATTCATCGAGGGCAAATTTCAATTCCCACGCGTATCACGTCGGCGGAAACTGTGTCACCTCACAAATTTCCCTATTTATCCTTGATAATCCTTATAAAATGAAATCGCTTCGATCGACAATGTGCTGTTTCATAACACAGTTTAATCCACATTCATTTGTCTCTCTCTATCTCTCCACTCGACGGCAACCTCCACAAGAAGCTGCCAATGTGACGTGCAATCTTCGTGCCAACCAATTGACGGAACTTATAGTGCCAAGGATACACGGTAATCCCACATGAACTCTTCCTTGAAACCGAAACTGAAACTAGCTGAGGATGGCACCTCCAGTGACAAGGACCGGCTTAACTGAGACTTCATTCGATCGAAAGAGGGTGCCTCAGCAGAGTGAGTCTGCTGT